>OY744527.1:78090571-78118071 GCA_963556195.1 Sepiola atlantica
TAGCTGGTCGAGAGATCGCATCGTCTAGCATCGAGGCTGGGGACAGAGCCGCGAGTGCACCTGCGTGAGGAAACAACACTTTTATACAGCTGGCGCAGCTGTTGCTAATAAAGACACTTAGATGAGATCTGATTGGTCGCCGGAATGACGATTTGCACAGAAAGACGAAATTGTATAAATTTCTGCCAATCAGGACGAGCTGTTCAAAGATCAAACCTCTGTAGTGAATAACATCGACAACAGACAACGCATAATGGTAACGCTTTTTAATGAATTTTTCCAGGGACCTAACTATTCTTTGATGTTCCCAAGACAAAAATCAAAATAAAAACATGAATGAACTTCATCACGTATGTAATTGTTTATGAACATGCGCACATGTGTACGCATTATACATAGACGTGCTTCTCTCTTCGAGGTTATGTGAACAGGCTTGGATCCACCAAAGGTGGGGAAGAAGACTCCTATTCAAAAGTAATAGAAAGTTGGACATTGGAGACGGTGTGTGTGTGGAGAGGGGACGGGAGAACTCCAATGAAATATCGATCTTGCTCTGCAAACGAATCCCACAAAACCAAAACTGATGTCTTCCTAAAAAGATTTAATCCATCTTGCCCTCCCATCTCCTATCCCATATCCCAACCCTTCATTTAAACAACAGCGATTCTTCTACATCCGGGTTTTCAGCATCACATGGTATTGATTTTTCAAAATGAACATTTTTTTATCTAGTTCGAAAAGAGACAAATAAATCTAGTCTTTCCAAAGTCAGAAGAAAATTCAATATCTATCTATCTATCTATCTATCTATCTATCTATCTATCTATCTATCTATCTATCTATCTATCTATACATACATACATACATACATACATACATACATACATACATACATATACTACGATGAAACGTGTATCTGTTTGCCTGAGTTTTTGTTTCATTTTACTTCAGTCGAATTTCTCAAAAATCAAGGGGCCCCTTCCTGGTCTAACACTTGATCTCTATATGAGATACATAGATATTCGAATATTTCATAAAAGTTCTCTTTTATCTCCCAAACGTTGAGTTAGTAAAGAAGTTAAGAACATTAAATTTAATCTCCCCAATATTACCAGTTAACTATGTTATAGTAGATCTTTCTTGTGGTCTCTTGGTCGTACCGGATTCTAGGACAAGAATTCGCCTAGTCTGGTAGAATATCCAGTTTAGTGCTGAGTATATACTTTTTCAACTTATAAAGGCTGTCCTGAAAGCGCCCCCCCCCACAAACATATATATATATATATATATATATAATGATGAAAATTATTAGAATTAATATTCAAACGTGATGGAAAATTAAAAACGGAAAACACAAAAATTATTTATATATTCATCAAGGTTTCGTGTTTATTTCAAGACTTTCTCAAAATGATTGATTAAATGTAATGACATACAATTGTACTTGTATATTATTTCTTCAAATCAATCATCTTGAGAAAGTCTTTAAATAAAGACGAAACTTTGATGAATATATAAGTAATTTTTGTTCATTTACTTACCCATATATATATATATATATATATATATATAGATTTAGATTTTTCACTTATAAAATAGATCATTCAGTGAAGACCGGGGTTGTTCCAATAAAAAACAAGCTCGATGATACTCGATTACAGAGTACAGAGCATTTATATTTGATTTTATGAAGGCTTACCAAAGCATTCCTTTCAAGACACCAATGATCACCATTAAAGATATTTTTTCTTACAAATACTATTTATTCAAATTAAATGTTTTTTCCTACACGTGTTTCACTACCAAGCAGTTACTTGCTTGGCAGATCATCAGGGAAATTAAATGTCTGGAATACTGGTTTCAACTGCCGACAAAACACAATGTGGCGTTGTAATAGTTGAGGTCACTTAAGAAGAGAAGAGGAAAAAAATAAAAATAAAAATAAAGGTCAAACTTAAAAAGCAAGGAAGAACAACGATAAGAAAAGAAAGTCCTAGAAAAGTCTTAGAAAAGTAGCTTGTGCATTATTTCTTCCACCAAGCCAACAAGCAAGTAATCGGTCCCAAATACATTCAATAAAACCACAAAACCGGAACAATGTGCGATAATACACTTTCACGTTAGCCGGTACAATGATGAATAAATCCCCCCCCCCACAAGAAAACAAAAGAACTAAATCATTCAAGATACCGCTCACAAGTTACCATTCCAATCCAATGATAGTATGGGAATTCTAAATCCAACTTCCCACAAAGAAAAGTCAACACAAATGTTCGTCCGAGTTCAAAGAGTCTTATTTCAATTGTTGATTTATTACCCTTCGAAATAAACACACGACGAGTTGAATGTCAATCCCGCAGAAGACTCCCTTCCATCAAGAAAAAATCTTAATATAGAAACTATTTATTCAAAATACTGTTTCTAAAAATATTTATTATTAAACCTATTCCTTATAGAAATTAATCATCTAGTGTCTGGGACGTCATTTTACATTTTGGGAAAATATCCTTCATTTAATTAACTGCCGAATTATTATCGTTTTGTTGTTTAACGAAGCGAAAAAAGCCTATCCCGCAGAATTTGTTTTTAAAAAAATTATTCATATATCAAAAATAAACAGGCCTTCTACAAAAATCTAGTTATTATTTTAAATCATTTAAAATATTTCCTTAACGGCTGTGTCTGTTTGTAACTCTCTGTGGAGAATATTATTCTATATTCCATAAATAAATGTTACAACGGAATATCGTTATCAGAAATCTATTTTCTATTTTGAAAAAAAACAAACTTTTTTTTAATGGACCGGTTTATTTTTTTGTCAACTTTACGGGAAAATATCACTCTTACTCGTTAAATGACAGGAGACTTTATTATTACTAATTTAAAATCCCGTACAAAATACTTTTTTTATAAAATTCAATTGTTTCTATTTTTAGAAATTAAGTCCGTGTCGGCATGCATGTTTTTAAAATTATTTTTTCCTTAATTACTTTTCCCCATTCCTGCCACCAAATTGTTTTATTTATTTTAATCTAATTAAAAACTAATTTAATTTAACCTAATTTAATTAAATAGTGATAGCATCCAGGTTGCTATTTCTTATTTTTCACTTAAAATTACTTGAAATCCCCAATGCATTTCGTATAATATATCTATTTCTGAGAATAAATTGTGATTTATTATTTATTATTCCACTATCTTTTTTTATGTAACACAATTACCCCCCTCTATTCCGCTGAATAAGTATTTACTATAGTTGACTATCACTGGGCCTTATTCCGATAGAATATTCCTACCTTATCACCCCCAACCTAAGTCTCGAGTATCCGCTAATAATTGAATTAAGACATATCTTAGCATAAGTACGTGTTACTAATTCTCATCCTCCCTATTATACACTAATTATTGCCCCAGATTGCCTCAGGAAGTGTCCATCCTGCCTATCTCTGCTGTAAGTTTATACTTCCCCCAATTCCCCTCCTATCCAGGTTTTAGGCTTGATAACAGGTAACGGTTTCTATGCAGACAGCATTGTAGTATTTCCTGCCTAGCGTTCAGTAAATTATCTCTAGATGTCATGATGTGGTACGACTCCAATGCACATAGGTTGCATCTCTTCTTTTTGTTCGGTTTATATTTGTTAGCCCTCCCCAAAATTGACCATTTCAGTTCGAAAGAGTCTTGCCTAGCAATGAGGTTTCTCACAAAACGGCCAACAGAAGTGTTAGGCCTATCTATGTCTTCCCTTTGGCCTCCCCTGAAGGAACTCATGTGGTTTCTGAATCTATCTTTGAACTCACCCCCGGTTGAACCGATATATGATTTCCTACTACTCTCTGTTATCACATCGCATTTGTAGACAATGCTTGAAACTCTACAGTTCCCCCCCAGTGGACAGATGTTAGAAGCTCTGCAGTTACAGTTGTGTGCTGGGCCGTTGCTGGATGTTCTACTACTATGGTTATTTATAATGGAGGTTCTCACTGAACTGGTGTTACTGGGATCAACACCAGAAGAGAACATGGCTTCACTTGTTTTAGTTATCTTAGAATTATTATATCCTATGATGGATGTGGCTATATTTCTACAGGTTGAATAAGACAGTTTTACAGTATTTTTGTTAATGATTCCCCCCAATCTGCTATCCCTTGGAAAGTTTTTTTCCACTATGCTATAAAAAATCTTTGGGATATTAGTCTTAATATGCTGGCTATAGGGGGGGTTGAACCATGTAGTGGTCCTTCTCCTATTTTTCTTCCTACCTTCCCCCCCAGTTTGGGTAGCATGTGAGTTCAATTCGTTACTTCCAACTTCACGAATATTATCATCAACCGGTTCCCACCCTACCTGGTTTACATTACCGTGGGATACACCAGGTCTCCTATATCTAGCCTTGCCCATTGCCCTATTATATGAAACCATTGATCGAGAGGCAATCGGTCTCCCGTTTTGTCCCCCATTCCCAACCGAAGGAGGCACAAGGTAATTAATTTTTTCCTTGTATCCTGATCTGTTTAAAGTTTCATTGTAGAATTGCTTACTGCTGTCGAATATTTGTTGATTCTTGGACAGCTTAGATATCCTACTCGATATTGCAGGAATAATGGCTCTTTTCACCATCGGTGGGTGATTCGATTTAGCGTCGATATAGTAGAGTGTGTGGTTGGGCTTGTGATAAGGTTCATATGTGTTGTTGCATAGATCAAGCGTAATATCCAAAAAATTGACCCTCCGGTAGTTTATATCCATAGTTACGCTAAGTTGTATTGAGCTGAAGAATATATTGAGTTTTTTCTTCTTAGTTTCAAGATTCCTTATACTTGTGTTGACAAAGAATAAAGCGTCGTCCCTATATAGACCGCCCGCCAGTTCAGGTATTTTCATACAAATTTCTCTGAGGATATATATCCCTACCAGGTCAGTAACCTGCGCTGAGTCCGGTGCCCCCATAGTAATATCGAAATTGTTTTCCCTATCCTTTCTAGTCCATAACTTATCATTGTAGGATATTAGCGTCCTTCTGGCTAGTCTAATTATATCCATTTCTAAGTTTGTGATGTTGGATTCATTTCTAGCCATGGTAAGCGCCTTTTCAAGTAAAGTAGAGGATATGGAGGGATAGTATGAATCTATATCAAACATTATAAATTTACTTTGATTAGTAATGTGTAATTCTTTATACCAACTTAGCACTTCCTCTGATGAGGTCCACAGATTCAATTGAGTTCTGCGTTTAATTCCTGGCAATATTCTGTCTAGTATTTTTTTGCTGATTACACCCATGTCTGAAATACACGGCGAGATCAGTCTAATGGATGGGTTATTACTAAAATCTGGCTTATGATCCTTAAGAGTGAAACGAGGGCATTTAGGGGTATATATCTCAACATTACCTTCCATACCAATCTCAGAGCAGATCTTAAGAGCGGCCAAGTTAATATCCTGTAACACCCCGTTCCCTACGGTCTTGTAGTTTTTATTCAGTTCCTTCAGGATTAGGTTGTTGTATGTTTCCATATTCATGGAGTATGTGTTTAAAGTTTTATCTGCCTGAATTGTGATGTTAGAGTTATTCCTAATCCGTGTCTGTGTCCTATGGATATGTTCAATGGTAGGATTCCAATATTGTGATCTGTTTTTGGTTTTGATGTTTTTAACCATATTATGCATATCCGCTTCGAAGCTTTCTAATGCAGGGATGTGAGGTGGGTTCTTGTGAGTTCCTATTTTATAGAATTTTCTATAGGAGGCTGTTGGTAAATTATCCTCAGTGTCAGATGCATACTCAGGGGGTTCAGAGACGCCAGAAGGTGGATTCACGTTGCTCAACTCCCTAGTCGATCCCAGGTTGTGGTGAATTACCCGCCATCGGACTCTCTTCAAGAATGCATGGACCGCCTGGACCATGTCCATTATGTATGCTTTGTGATTTGGTATGGAAATGTTTTTAGGTGAGAAAGTTATCTCCTCTTTGGCAAACATCCTGGTCACTCCGGTATTGAATAGCAGCTCACTTTGGGGAGCAGAATATAGATTTAGATTTTTCACTTATAAAATAGATCATTCAGTGAAGACCGGGGTTGTTCCAATAAAAAACAAGCTCGATGATACTCGATTACAGAGTACAGAGCATTTATATTTGATTTTATGAAGGCTTACCAAAGCATTCCTTTCAAGACACCAATGATCACCATTAAAGATATTTTTTCTTACAAATACTATTTATTCAAATTAAATGTTTTTTCCTACACGTGTTTCACTACCAAGCAGTTACTTGCTTGGCAGATCATCAGGGAAATTAAATGTCTGGAATACTTGCTTGTTGGCTTGGTGGAAGAAATAATGCACAAGCTACTTTTCTAAGACTTTTCTAGGACTTTCTTTTCTTATCGTTGTTCTTCCTTGCTTTTTAAGTTTGACTTTTATTTTTATTTTTATTTTTTTCCTCTTCTCTTCATAAGTGACCTCAACTATTACAACGCCACATTGTGTTTTGTCGGCAGTTGAAACCAGTATTCCAGACATTTAATTTCCCTGATGATCTGCCAAGCAAGTAACTGCTTGGTAGTGAAACACGTGTAGGAAAAAACATTTAATTTGAATAAATAGTATTTGTAAGAAAAAATATCTTTAATGGTGATCATTGGTGTCTTGAAAGGAATGCTTTGGTAAGCCTTCATAAAATCAAATATATATATATATATATATATATATATATATATATATATATATATATATATATATATGACAGGAAAGATACCATTTATTCCCCATAAAGAATGGTTTTGCATTCAATTAATGACCGCTTCCAAAGTGTAAAATCAAAATATAATGATACTAAACCTTATGCCAATTTTGATAAAAAAACTTTATTCATCCCAAATTAGGTTTGGGTATATTTGATATTTTCTTCAAATATGCAATAATAATAATAATAATAATAATAATAATAATAATAATAATAATAATAATAATAATAATAATAATAATAATAATAATAACGTGGAATTAAAGAGAGAATTGAAACTATCAAAACACGGCACTGATGAAATAAGCTGAAATATTTAGAAAATCCTAGAGTGCAGAAACCAATCCACATAACCTGGTAACTCATCCCAGCCACAGGTAAATTGTATTAGTATAACGGTACGTAAGCATAACTAAAATACGGACACAACATTACATTTTTATATATAACTAGAAGGTAGTTCGTGAAGGCATAATACCACATCATAAACTCTAAACAAATCCCAAATTACTCAACAAAAAACACGAACTTTTAGCTAAATGTAGACATTTAAATTAATATATTCTTTGTCATCCAAACCCTGATTAGATTTAAAAAGTGCAAATAAAGAGTAGATGAGCAGTCATACGAACAAAATAACCCTCGACACACACGCAAAACAGCACATAAGAAGTCGCAAAATAAGTTTAATTAGTAAACATGTAAATTGACCTATGCAAAGTAAATCACTGAACAAAAAATTATCAAGAATTTTCTGTCCACAAATAAAATATAACATTCTTAGCAATTATTAATTAATTAATCAATTACAAATAAAAACGTTAAAATAGCATTAAATAAAAGATAGAGTATAGTATCAAAACAAATTTTTTAAAGAATGTACACAAATACTGACAATCTTTGACCACAGAATTGAACGACTCAAGCGACCTGAAGGAATTCTGTGCAGAACGGTTATATATAACCGAAAGACACAAATCACCTAAAATGTGTTAGAAACAGTTCCGAAAACCCTGGAAAAAAGTTAAATTGTATTCAGTTTGGTAGAATACAAAGCCGAAATATCAAGAAGTCTTCGTGCACAGGAACTAACTCACAGCCGGATTACATCGACCAATTACAGATATACTAACACTGCCTAAAAAACACAGATAGAAACGTGAAAGAAACACTGCACGAAATTAAAGGAATCGAAATAACCGGAATAGATAAGAAAAAACACATAATGCCCCTTCTCTAAAAACGTAGTGGCATTAGTTTCGTTTGATACCTCACAAAATGCTTGTAAAGGGCCAAGGAGGATTCTTCTCGTTTTACAAATATGTCGACCGAGCAACGCCAGATTCTTCTGCGTGCAGAATATAGAATCAATAAATGTTGATATATTCAAATTTAAATTTAAAAGAACATTTTCAAGATATGAATCTGATTAGTTTCCACGTGCCGTGAAAAATGGCGGCCATAATTAAGTAGTTTTAACGTCACGTTCCCCATTTATAATTCATCAAATACTTTATTTCGTTATTGGTTTTGTTGCTTCCGTTCCATACATTTTGAATATTAAAATGAACTAACATAGAAATTAAATAAAGAAAACCATCCATCAATCTGCCGTGTGTTCTTCAAGCCGCAAGCCGGATAAAGTTGTATGACATAAGTGAATAATTGAGTGTTATTTACCAAGTAAAGATGATCGCTTGCTGATAGAAGCTGGGGAGCAGATATTAAGACATATTGGCAGCTGAGAAATGTGCACAATTGCAGGAAATATCGTGTAATACATTAAACGCAGACTCCGAGAAAAAAAATGGCTTGTCGAATGATTACTGACTTTCTAAAAAAAGCATCTCTAACATCCCTCGATTGTGCCGCCAGTCAGTGTTGCTAATTTAGCGGTTTTCCCGCTAGATCTGGAGATTTTGTTTGGTATCTAGGTAGTAAAATTTGGATCTAGCGGCTATCTACCAGTAATACATCTCAAATACACAAAGACTGGTTTGAGATTGAAAAGGATCCTGACCACTTATCAGAATATCTTAATTTTTTACGGTAAATATTAATTTATTAATGTTGTAACTGCATGATGAGCACAGATTTCAACTCTATCCTAATACTAAGTATAACATACTCTATCATCATAATAAGTATGACACACTCTATTCTCATACTAAGTATGGCGTACTCTATCCTTATACTAAGTATGTCATACTGTATCCTCATACTAAGTATAAAATACTCTATTCTCACACTAAGTATGACACACTATTCTGATAGTAAGTATGACACACTCTATTCTGATACTAAGTATAACACACTCTATTTTCATACTAAGTATGACACACTCTATTCTCACACTAAGTATGGCGTACTCTGTCCTCATACTAAGTATGAGATACTCTATTATCACACTAAGTATGATACACTCTATTCTAATACTAAATATGATACACTCTATTATAATACTAAGTATGGCATGCTCTATCTTCATACTAAGTATGACACACTCTATTCTCATACTAAGTATGACACACTGTATTATCATACTAAGTATGGCGTACTCTATCCTCATATTAAGTATGACACACTCTATTCTCATACTAAGTATGTCAGCTTTGTGTTAATAATTTGTAAAAAAACAACATTACAATGACTCGTTCATGAATTACACGTCTTGTTTGTTTGTTTTTACTTGTAAAATTAAATACAAATTACATTAAAGTGTAAATAACAATATAAATGATATTAAAATAAGAAATGTGTATAAAAAACATAGAATATTATGTATAGTCTTAATATTTTTATATAGGGCACAAAAACTTAAATTCTAGCGGTTTTCTGGCAATTTTTTTTCCGATCTAGTGGATTTTGAAAATCTTAGTTGGCAGCACTGTTGCCAGCATTCCGCCACTTAAACTCCAAAAATGAAACGATATTTTAAACAGAAATTAAAGACGACAGTGACCCATTCCATAATCAACAAGAAGTCTCACAAAAAGCTTTGTCTACGGTGGTTGAATTTTAATCAAACCCAAGCAACGATCTATAGACTGGAGAAATGACGATAAAATGATTGACTTTCCCCTAATGAAGCCTTTCCAAGCACGATCAAAGTTTATCCAGTGGGTAAACCCTTTATAGACAGGGCTGGTTACTAATGTCATGCAGAAAGGGAGAACAATGGGGCGGCCCGAAGAAAGCCCGGTAAAGGAAACCCATTATAAGTCCCCTTTGTTTGGATTTGAAACCGACGGTACCGATCTTGTTCTAAATTTCATTAATACACATATAAATAAATATTACGCTCTTATTTTTGAATTTTTAAAATAATCGAGTACTCTGTTGGGGTCTTCTCCCACTAATCATATATATATATACTCCCACTAATCATATATATATATATATATATATATATATATATATATATATATATAATTATTTTTTATTTATATAGACATGTATATAATCTGCGACACTGGCATGTCGATGTTATCGATCAACAGCTGTTAGAAACTGAGCTCTCATCAGGAAGAACGAAAATCTAATCCTTCCCTAAAGTTATATTTCGAAAGAATGAAGTTGGAAAAAAGAAAAGAAAACGAAATTTTAAATTTATTATTATTATTATTATTATTATTATTATTATTATTATTATTATTATTATTATTATTATTATTATTATTATTATTATTATTATTGTTGTTGTTGTTGTCGTCGTCGTCGTCGTCGTCGTCGTCGTTGTTGTTGTTGTTGTTGTTACTACTATTAACATCCTTACATTATATCAGTAAACCGTATTACATTATTAGTTAATTTTGGTTAATTATACATTTTTTTCTTAATGTAATTATCAGTATAATTTTATTGCCATCAAATTAATAATAAAATATAAAATTAAAAATCTGATAAATAATTATAAAAAATACTTCAAAAAGTAAAAACTAAAGCAAATAAAAGGATAAAAAAAATCAACACGCTTACATCTAAATGACTTAACACCCCCACTCCACCCAGAATCAAGGCCAGACTGAAGACTGCGTCTTCCTCCCCACTCCCATATCGCACATAATATTGACACGCTAAAGCAACTCTTACCTCATATCCAGATATCAATCTGTCGTTAAAATATACCAAGGAAGTTTGACTCCCTTTTTTTCTCTCCATCCAAAACATGAGTTTATATTATATTTGATTTTTGACGGTTTCAAATCTGACCACGTGACATTCCTATCTTAAATTTTAAATTTCGTTTTCTTTTCTTTTCTTCTTTCCAACTTAATTTTTTCTTAATATAACCTAAGGGAAAGATCAGATTTTCATTCTTCCTGATGAGATCTTAGTTTCTAACAGCTGTTGATCGATAACATCGACACGCCAGTGTCGCAGATTATGTACATGTCTGTATAAATAATAATAATAATCATATATATAAAAGCTCTATTTGATATTAAGCACGCTTTATAAGCCCGGTTGATTTTCTTTGGATTTTATCCTGTGGATGTTAACCTTATCTGGATTACTATTTACTCCTTTACCGTTGAGCACTTTCTAACCGTGGCTTATTGCTTTGCAAACATGTAAAACTATCTTTTTCAGTATTAACTTCAACAGTGCTGAATACCTGAGTAGAGCTTAATAGTAGTAGTACGAAAATATATCTATGAAAATTAAGCTACACAGAGGCGTCCATGTTTTATCCACACAGGAAATCATCAGGCTAAGAGCACGGATTTTTGTTATTGATTGTCTTTATATTACTAAGTAGTATTTACTCTGGCTAACTAACCAATCAGAGTCGTTGTTATTTGTCCATCACAGGTTAATGTTTTCATTGGACAGTGGCCGATCTTCTTTCAAACAAAGGTTAGTTCGACCTTTATTTGATACCCTTTTCTTTTGTTCCGTTTGAGTGTGGCCCATCCTTTTGTAGGATATATTTTCATACTGTAGATCACTCTAAGCTGCTTGGTAGATCTAGCCGCCGACTCGCTATTTACATTTAAATTCCTCTCTATTTACTAACTAATTGGCTATGGCCGATGGGATAAGACTCTCGACTACGAATCAGTGGCGATTTGTGATCGGGGAGCGCGCCCCACGACCGTTGAGAATTAGTTCCTACACTGAAGATTGCGTTAGCATGAAACATCGATGTCTGTAGGTATTAAAATAATTAATAAATATTTATTTATAAATGTTATTATATATATATATAGTATTTGTTATTGTTTATTATCTATGTACGTATACGTTTCGTCCTTTTCAATAATCGGAACTCATCAGCATATATATATATATATATATATATATATATATATATATGATTGTTTGACTAAAGGCTTACAAATATGTATTATTACTAATAAAAGTGTCATTATCTGTGTTAGAAATACAGAAATAAACCTAATGTGCAATGTGTTATAAACTTTTGCATGGCCCAGTAGCTACAGTAGAACGTTTTAAATGAAGCAATAATAACACCTTAATCCAACAGACAACTTAATCCAACTAAGAATATGTGGAAAGACTTGCCAATTACTGTTCACAGACAGTCTTCATCCAATCTGAGAGCGATTAAGTTTTTTTGTAGACAAGAATATGTACACATTTTATCTCCAGATTTTAAAGTTGGTAGAGACATCGCAAAACATTTCCAGCTGTAATTGTAATGAAATGTATTTCTATAAACTATTGACTCATTGGTCGTGAATACTTAAACATGTACTAATTATTGCTTGTCTCAGAATAAAATGCATCTTGCCCCTTTAAAGCACGGTTCCTTTTGCGCTGATTAAATTGTAAAAATATCTTAAGTCAATTTGAATTACAATTTGTAAAATTACAAAGTGAAACATCCTATAAATCTTTGTATGCTGTTACATTTGCGGATTCGAATACATATATAATTGAAATGGGTACCAGCACGGACTGACGGCTACGTGCCATGTGTTCAAATACAGTAAGACCCATAACACTACTTTCACCTGGCCCCTGTTTCTGAAAAAAAAACCCTGACTCAAGCAATGCAATAATCTCCTACATATTCAGTCATACGAATTAGGTGTTTTACATATGTAGCGTTATGACTTTAAGATAAGGGCTGAATAATTAACGCGACTGGATCAAAAGAAGTTTCGTAGATTCTGTTGTTGCTATTGTTGTTGTTATTATAGTGGTGATCCCGTCATCGTCTTAGCGGCTTCCGGGAGGTGTTAACAGCAACACACACAAAAAAACCGCAATTTAAACATTATGTATTTTCCTTTCTTTACCTTCGATATGCTGTTACGATGATTATTCACTACGTGAATGTACAACCAGCTAGTGTGTGCGCGTAGTGTGTTGCCCAAAAGCGTTTGTGGGTGTCGCCTGCTTGGCTTGTCTCGATCTAAAGTAAATTCGTATGTTGACCGGTTTGATTCTGTTGTCGGCATTCTTGCAGGAGGGACATCGTAATGGTTGCCAATACCCCTAAGTGAAAGTGGTATTATGGAATCGACTGGATTCGAACTTAGCACACCCAGGTCGTCAGTCCGTGTCGTTATCCACTTAACCACCGTCACGTCCCTGTTACAATCACTAACTGACTGTATATGTATATCCTTCATTATATAAACATTTCGTGTCTTCTTTTTTTTTCGGCGAATTATTTTTATAATGAATTCTGACATCAACTTTGGTTAAATTCCTTAAATGTGTTTTGATACTAACTATGTATTGTTTCTTCAATTTCTATCTGACCTAATTCCTTTTTATCGATCAGCAAATTCTTCGATCTTTATTTCGGTTAAATTCGGTTAAATTCGGTAAAATTCCTTAAATTGTGTGCCAGGATTTTATTTTCAAATGCGTAGTTTAAATATTTTGTTTTCCATCAACACTATCGCATTTAAACAGTTATCCACATATTTATTGTTTGTCTTATCTTATAACGTCACACCTACAGCTGTAGATCATCTGATAGGATTTGAACCCGGCTAGCCTATTTCACAGTATCTATTACGCCACTCTCGCCTCCTTGAAACAACGAAAAACAAAACGATAAATCCTACAAAAAGATAAAGAAGGTAGATTCTTGTAAGAAAAGAAATAAAGGAAAGGAAAGAAAGGAGTTGAAAAAAAAAGTCTATTAATCATTTGCAAATGGCTGTCGAAGATAGAGACAGACACTAATTAAATATGAGTCTTAAAAATAGCAATGTCTAAACAGTAACGTTCGACTTAAATTATTTAAACCACGGAATTCGATTCTTCGGGGAATTCTGTCGTTCTCGTGCGATTGATTAAAGATTTTTAATTCGTGCAAAATAATTTGAGTTCCGATTTACTTGCCTCCCGACAAATTCGAAGTTAGACACAAGGTCGGTTTTTAATGTAAAAAAATCCAGCCTCCATAATAAAATGAACTCCTGATAGGCACAAAAATAAAAATTGCCTAAACCCAGAAATATTTTTTCTTCACTGACCGAACGCAGAAAACATTAATATATGATTCGCTACGTGTCACTAAAGGATGTAAAACCATATGTTTTTTTACGTCTATTGTTTTTTCTTAATTATATTAAATTCATTGCCGTTATTTATATTTTCAGATCTTTTACTTTTATCCTTATTAATCTTAGTCCTATTATTTTTAATTAGTTTAACATTTTAGTGTGTCTGTTGTCGCCGTTATAGATGTTGTTCTCATATCTTTATGCTTGTTTAAAGTTATATCATATACTATTTATGTATTTAACTCACAATTCAATAAACATATTAAAATAAATACACCAAAATAATTTTTACAAAATAATCGACAATAACCTCCATGAACACTGCAACTTAAGTAAAATCTTAAATAAAAATACAATAAAAGTTTCATATTCGACGATGACAATATATTCATCTGACAACTTGAAATTAAATAAACATCAAATAAGTAATAACAAGCTCACTAATGACTTATTAGGAAACAGATGTAACTGTCCTCTTAATTTTAATAGTGTGGTTTCTCAGGTGATATATCAATATAATGTAATTGAATCAAATAAATCATCTGTATACATACGAGCTACTAAAGGCCTTGTTAAAGAAAGATATAACAACCAAAGGCAGCACACACACATTTATTTCCTTAACTAAGTTTGTAAAAGCACTTAAGAAATAAGACATTAACTATACACTGAAATGTTTTGTCTTAGGTAAGGCTTGACTATATACTCCAAGCAAATTAAAAAGATGGAACCTTTGCCTAACCGAAGAAGTAATGATACTTACGCATAAAGAACACTTAATTAACAAAAAGGCAGATATAATTGAAATAAGCTTGCATAAGAGTGTGCCAAGTACAACAGGTTCCAATCACCTTAAAATTATAAACTAAACAAGTAGTTGAGCTCATAAGTATATGTTAACCATGATATTTACAATAAATGAAATACATTTTAGTGAGATATATTGAGATAACAACGATAGACGAGTTTGAGTGTACATTGAATATATTTTTGAATATATAGACGACAGGATACAATAAATTATAATAAATTAGAATCTCTGAAAACACTAATATAATTGATATAGTATATAACACTAATATACGCCTAAAATCGGAATTATATGTACAAAAATGAACGCAAATAATAAGCATTTTAGGATATCTATTGTTCAAATCTTTTACACAATATATAATACGGATATAAGCATAAATACGGCATAATCACTTTAACACACCGGTTCTAGTTAGATCACCGAAGTTAAGCGACGTTGAGCCTGGCCAGTAACAGATAGGTGATCATTTGGGAATAGCAGGCGCTGTATGTGGACACCTAGGTATGGGCAAATAGCGTCGACAATCTGCAGTACTTAGCGTGACGACTATGACACCCCCTCGATTGCCAATCACCAATAAGGTGGCCGAAAACCAAGGAGGGATTTCTTCTCCAGAAGAGATCAAAACCCTGATGGTGATGATAAACATATATATTGAATTAAATAATGAGAAAATAATTGTCAATAGTAAATTATTTAGGATAACTTGAATTTAATATCTAATACTAACCGTATATTTCAATAATAAATATGATTAGATTTTGATTTTAGGAAACTTGGTATTATTAAGTGAAGTTGCCTAAAATAAGATAATAAACATATAATACTTTTTCCAATGAGGGAAGCGAAATAGGTATGTATAGATAAACCATAATATAAAGGGTAAATCCAAGAATATAATGAATACGGGATGAAAAAATAATTCTCTAATCTGTATCCTTGAAAAGACATGATTATTTTCTTAAATAATATTAAATATAAATAGACACATTGAATTAAAACAACTTCGAAAAAACATATTTTCAACCTTTCTAAATGTATAAATAATTAACCAGATATCTTAATACTACTTTTGAACTTTTGTTTTGGGATAGCTGGACGAATTTATTGACAGAATCTTTGAAGATTTTGAAGTTGGGCTCAAGTATGGAAAATAATTTGATATTGTTGATTTTTTCTTAGTTTCCTGATGAGTCTTTAATATGCTCTATAATTTGTGAATTAATATTATGCGGTTGTCTATATGAGATGAAACAGCTGTAGAGTTAATAAAATGCTTTATCTGTAACTTAGAGATTTACTTATTTTTACCTGATTACTTTTCAAATAATCAGCATCATATTAATTTGGAGCCTATCTAAAATTCCAAATCATAGAGTTCTGCACTAAAACTAATTTCTTTTATTATAAAAGGTCGGCTCAAGTTAGTTGATGCTAATAACCCCAAAACTGTTGATGCTAAAAGAATATCAGCAATCTTATTTATTGTATACTGAACCTTGATAAAGGCAGTTGTTTATGCTATCTTGTTTCGTAAGTGTCGACCTACATCAGAATTATGTTGTTGGTCTTTTTCAAATGCAGCACTTCGAGGCTGTTTCTTACTTTCTATTGTAGACAGCACCTTGCGAATACGAGTTTGTATATATATTGTTTAATTATACTTTTGTTTGGAAATGCGAAAAATGTTCCTTAAATCCTGCAGATACGTAACTTGATATATTAATGAACTTCTTTGATTGATAGGTAAGCGGCCATTATGTATGAACGATGGAATTTCGAAAGGGTTGAGATGAATTCGGTAGAATTTATAGTATAGAAGAACAAAGAAGAGAGCCGAACAATTAAAAGCTTTCTAATATTGTTCATCGAATAATTCGATTTATCGAGTTTGTGCAATGATAACCCCGTCCTCTTCCTGAAAATCCCAGAAGTGCAGTGTGATGGTCGAAACAGAACGAATCGTTATTTCCCCGTGATGGCAGTATTATTGATTCCCAAAATAAGGATTTGATTGTCGTCGCTCTGGCTAAAACATTGGCCTTCGATGACCTGATATCGATCAGTTAGAAAACTGTACTCTCCTAAATAACCACGCTAAATATGTGAAAAGAACAACGGATATTCTGAGAATGTGTCTATTCAATCTGCGCGTTTTACGATGAAGATGATTATTACAAGTGACGTTAGTCACTCTATGAGGGATTATAAAAGTACGTATAGTTCGATAAAATACAGGACACACGAATTAGATATTTTTTAACGTTAAACGTAAAAAAAAGATTTTATAGCCGCTCCCAAAAGGTTCTGTCTTCAGCTATTTTGAAAACGTTTTATTACATTTGACGAATCGCTGCGTTTGTTAATCAATTATTAACTACAGAAAGCACGAAATAGATGTTTTTAATGTTAAACAAAAAAGAATATTTTATAACCTATCCCTCAAATGTTCTGTTGTTGACTATTTTAATAAAATTCTTCTTACATTTGACGAATCGCTGCTTTTGCTAATCAATTATTAACAACAGAAAGCACGAAATAGATGTTTTTAATGTTAAACAAAAAAGAAGATTTTATAACCTATCCCTCAAATGTTCTGTTGTTTACTATTTTAATAAAATTCTTCTTACATTTGACGAATCGCTGCGTTTGCTAATCAATTATTAACTACAGAAAGCACGATTTAGATGTTTTTAACGTTAAACAAAAAAGATTTTATAACCCTCACTCAAATGTTCTGTTGTTTACTATTTCATTAAAATTCTTCTTACATTTGACGAATCGCTGCGTTTGTTAATCAATTATTAACTACAGGAAGCATGAATTAGATGTTTTTAACGTTAAAGAAAAAAGATTTTATAACCCCTCCCTCAAATGTTCTGTTGTTTACTACTTTAATAAAATTCTTCTTTGCTGCGTTTGTTAATCAATTATTAACTACAAATTATTTTATAGCTGCTTCCAAAAGTTTATTTTTTTAACTATTTAAAAAACATTTTGCTTACATTTGACAAATCGTTATGTTTATTAAGTACGAGACGCACGAATTAAATCTTTTTAACGTTAAATAAAAATAAGATTTGGTAGTCCCTCTACCCATATTCTGTCTTTAACTATTATAATAGAAAAAAATTTGAACCGGAGGAGATTGTATAACGTCATTAAGTTTATTTACCCTATACTCTGAATAAACCGTAACTTAATTTATTAGACAAATACAATAAGCTCCCTTTAAAAATCAATCTATATTGAATTAATCTTTTTGGATAAACAAGCAAAAAAGTGCGCTAATTATTTTTATTACTTTTAGATTTTAAATTGCAATGTTATTTCATAAGTACAATTCGAAATTTTTTTACCTTCAACTAAATAACATTATCATTTCAGTAAAAATTTCCTACTTCGGCCCGTTATTCTCCATTACTAGTCATTCCCTTATTCTGCTATTCCCTAACCTATCATTTCACCAAAATAAACATGGCGTCGCATTATTTTAACGCCAACGTTAAATATATTTTTAAAATATTTAAAGTTGTTAGATATTTCATAATATACTGTTTATAGAGTCGCCTTCTTTGCGACACAGTAATACACTATAAGTGCTGTAATCAAGTCACCAGGATGAGTTTTTTTCACTAAAAATCGCCCGACTCCGGTAGGTTTATGTTTTCATTATAGACCGCATTCCACTCAGTTACAATATCTATTTCATTGAGTTCTTTTTAAAAGTTGTCTTTCACAGTGCAACACTATTAATCAAAATGGTTGCTGGGTGAAATCTACCTGGTGTCGATTACTTTTATTTCATTATTTACATTTTTCGGTTATAAAATATGTTATATATTTTAATGAATTACTTTGTAAAATAACAATCCTATTTAGTAAAAATAATTTATTAAAATATAATGAAATTATTGAATTAGATCCACTAGAATGCATTTCGGTTTCTTAGATAATATGTCAGATATTTTAATGAATTACTTTGTGAAATAACAAATCTATTTAGTAAAAATAACTTAATAAAAAATGATGAAATTATTAAATTAAATCAACTAGAATGCATTTCGGTTTTTATATGAAATATGTCAGATATTTTAATGAATTACCTTAGGAAATAACAATCCTATTTAGTAAACATAATTTATTAAAAAAATAATGTAATTATTGAATAAAATTCACTAGAATGCATTTCAGTTTCTTAGAAAACAAATCACGCATTTAAATTTAGTACTTCGAGAGATTTTATTTCACTTGTTTTACGTTTCGTTGTTATTCCTCATATATCAAAATATTCGAAGTTTTGGAAAGTATTTGCATCCAATAATTTTAGAAATATACATAAAAAAATATTAGCTTAACTTCCGGGCTATGCCGGTTAGGGATAGCTAGTATACAATCATAACTGCGTCCGTTGAGCGGCTGCTAGTCGCTTTGGTTCGTTAGCTGTTTTAACCGTGGTTACTGTAGTTTTCTTGAAGCATTGTTTAGTGAATATATAAAGGTAATTTATAGAAGGCAATACAATGGAGAGTTGTTACGGATAGACATACACTGACGCAAATTAAGACATGTAACGGTGACATACGTTATGAAGTTTCCACCTTTGTATCAATACAAAATATATTTTTATATATATTTATATATTGTATTACAATCTTACTTGCATCGGTGTTATCTGATGGAAGTTCCGTATAATATGATATTTCGTTTCGTCAGAAATATATATATATATATATATATATATATATATATATATATATATATATATATATATATATATGGGAAATGAAAAAGGTAAAACCAAGAGATATTTTTTTTTATATATTCATCAACGTTTCGTCTTTATTTGTAAGACTTCCTCAAGATGATAATTTTAAGAAAAATGTCATCCTGAGAAAGTCTTACAAATAAAGACGAAACGTCGATGAATATATAAAAAAGTATCTCTTGGTTTTTCCTTTTTCATTTCCCATTACGTCGGATTACTCTCATCCTTCCTCTCTCATATATATATATATATATATATATATATATATATATATATATATATATATATATATATATATATATATATATATATATATATATATATATTGCATTCCACTAACCATGAGGAATCACTCCAAAACCATAATTTTCGTTAGCCTTTACAATCTCTACATTTATAATGCTACTCTCTGATAATTGACAAGGTTGGACTATGAATACATTTATCCAACTTTTGCCATAAAACATGTGTAAGGGATGAAAATAATTACTTTTGAGTGTTAGATGGGAGAAGAAGAATAAGACCTCTGAAATAAAGAAATTGCAAAGGCTAATGAAAATTATGGCTTTGGATTGATTCCCCATGTGCTCTGAATCTTGTAATACAACTCTATTGAGCTTAATATTGGAAACATTTAAGATATTATAAGAACTATACGTTTAAAAAATATATTCTTTGTTAAAACACACACACGCGCGCGCACACACACACACACACACACACACACACATATATATATATATATATATATATATATATATATATATATATGGGGTAAGATACACGATAATTCATGAAAATGAAATGCCGTGGTGGACAAAATGTGTGAAAAATGACACACGGAAACAGGTTAAATCACAGGAGAAAAACAAAAATAAGAGATTTGATCGGTTTCGTTCGTGTTAACACTGTCACTTTTTCTGAAGACGTTCGCCAACACGAACGAAACCGGTCAAATCTCTTGTTTTTGTTTTTCTCCTGCACTTTAACCTGGTTTCCGTTTGTCAATTTTCACATACACACACCCACACACACACACACACATATATATATATATATATATATATATATATATATATATATATATATATATATATATAGAGAGAGAGAGAGAGAGAGAGAGAGAGAGAGATAGATAGATAGATAGATAGATAGATAGATAAAGAGAGAGATGAAGAGAGAGATAGAGAAAAGTTTTGAAATATATTCATATGGTTGCATGTTGCAATTATAAAACAGTTGTGCCGATCAATTTATCGGAATACTATATGTTAACTGTTGGTAGCGACTAAAAGATTAATAGAATCCTCTGTAACTCGCAACTGCCAACTCTCTGCAAAAGCGTTCACTGAGATTGAAGTTGGTTGCAAAACAATTCACTTACAGTGTTTATTACCGTCGTTTTACGTTTGGAAATCCACCAACCATTGTGCAGCATTTGTTTGAGAACGCACAACGAATTAAAGATGAGATCAAGTAATAACGTGTTCGTAGGATTCCAATCATCCGTTCAACCGAGCAGAGGATTATTCGATTTCAGCTTATTTGTATAGATGGTGGGACTTCTTACCCACTCACCCCTAATGATGCATTGCTTGTGGAGTGACGCCGGTCTTACCGAAGGACCGTAAATATCACTTAGGGTGGGCCAAAACAACATCTGGACTGGACATTGGAGATGTTAGCCAATTCGTACAAGAGAGAATTCAATTAGTTTGGATCTGATGGTAATTTCTCCATCCAGCATGGATGAAAGCAGGAAAAAGAAGAAGTATGAGGTTTTCACAGCTCTTTTTCTCACTGTAAAATAGTAGGGGAAAGACGTTCTCATTTTCTGGAAATGAGGATTTTTCAGAACAAAACCCTCCGCTGAAAGTGAAAAAAGCATGTGAAGTGTGTTAGATATATTGAACTATTTCCCAACTGTGACTTGGCTTATAATACTGTCAGCTAGTTAGATATTTAACACTGTCACCATGGAATACTTAGCATGGCGTGAACATCGGCGATATAAGTTAAAGTAATAGGTAGACTTGTTTAAATAACTGACAAAATAATTTAAATAACTGGTAAAATGCTATAATATGGAGAATAGTATAAATGACTGACAGAATAGTTTAAATAACTGGTAAAATGGTTTAATATGGAGAATAGTATAAATGACTGACAGAATAATTTAAATAACTGGTAAAATGGTGTAATATGAAGAAAAGTCTAAATGAATGACATAATAATTTAAATAACTGGTAAAATGGTATAATATGAAGAAAAGTATAAATGACTGACAGAATAGTTTAAATAACTGGTAAAATGGTATACTATGGAGAATAGTATAAATGACTGACAGAATAGTTTAAAAGAACTGGCAACGTAGTCTAAAATTTAATAGAAAATCTTTAAAATAACTTTAAAATGACCGATTATAGAATAGTTCAAAGTAAGTGGTAAATAGTTTTAAATCATTGGAAGTATACTTCAGATAACTAACAGAAAAAATAGATAAGTGACAGAATATTTAAAAATAACTACATAACTGACAGAATAGTTTAAAAATTGTCTGAAATAGTTTAAAATAGCAAATAATTGTATAAAAGAACGGGCAGAATAGTTTAAATAACTAACAAAATAGTTTCAGAAACTGAGAGAATATTAGTTTAAAATAACTGGCTAAGAAGTTCGAAACAATAGGTAGAATAGACTAGATAAACATTTAAAATTAAAAGAAATTTAAAATAATTGGAAGAGTAGTCAATAATAACTGAAAAATATTTATTATAACTGAGAGAATAGTTAAAAAAAACTGGCAATAGGTAGAATAGATATAAAAAACTGACATAATGACAAAAATAGTTTAAAATAACAAATAATGAAAAATAACTGAGATAATAGTTTCAAATAACTAAAAATAGCTTCAGTAACTGAATAATAGTTTAAAATAACTGGCAAAGTAGAGTTAAATGATAGGTAAAATAGACTAAATAACTGACAGAATAGTTTAGAATAGCAAAAATAGTTTTTAAAAGTAGGAGAATAGGTTTAAATAACTAAAAATAGTTTCAAAAACTGAAAAATATTTTAAAAATAACTGGCAAAGTAGTTTGAAATAATAGGTAGAATAGAGTAAAAATAAAAAATATTTTAAAATAACAAACAAAAGTTAAAAATAACTGCGAGAATAGTTTTAAATAACTGAAAAACTAGTTTCAAAAACCTTTTAAACATAGTTCAAAATATCTGGCAAAGTAAAGTTAAATAATAGGTAGAATAGACTAAATTAGTGACAGAATAGTTTAGAATAACAAAAAATAGTTAAAATAGTTAAAAAATATTTGATAGATGAATAAAGAACGAGGAGAAACGTTTTATAAAGCTGACAGAATAAAAAAAGTAACTGGCAAAATAGTTAAAGAAAACATGCAAAACTGTTGAACATAGCCGACAGTTTTAATTTAAAGTTTTTATTTTATATTTCAGTATATAAAATAAAAACTTGAAATTAATGAGAGAGAAACATAGGGAATATTTAACTGGAGTAAAGACAGTTATGGAAGGTGGAGACAAAATTGTAGGATTTTAATTGTCTGGAAGCGTCTTTGAATACATTGGAAACAAAACTGAGCGGTTATCTTGATGATTAAAAATAAATAAATGAAAAAATATCAGAAATAATCTTCAGTACGGAATGTGATTTATCTTTAAGGGGAAAAATATCCCCTTTTTGTTGACAAATTGTGTTTCTCTATCTTCGATTACTTTTTTTCGTAAAACAACATTTATAAAAATTTATTAAGAGAAAGCAAAAAGAAAAGGCAAAAGATATAAAATAATGAATGAATCTAGACAAGTAGAATGAGGGGAGGGGGGAATGAAAGAGAAAGGAGAAAATTATTTGGAAATAAACGAATAAAAGGACAACAAAAAGTACTTGGAGAAAACAGCGGAGAAAAACGAAATGTAAATAAGAACGGGTATTCTTAATGTATGTCCATTCAATCTGCGCGGATAGCGATGAAAATGCTATTTCAAATTTAAACGTGACAAACCAACGAAAACGATATCCTAAACTTAAGCGAGACAGACAAACGAAAATTATATTTAATATTAAGCGTGACAGACCAAGGAAACTTAAGTGTGATTGACCAACAAAAATAATACTTCAAACTTAAGTTTGAAGTATTATTGACATACCACTGAAAATTATATTTCAACTTTAAGCGTGACAGACCAACAAAAATAATACTTCAAACTTAAGCGTGACAGACCAACGAACATTGTATTTTAACTTTAAGCGTGACAGACCAATTAAAATAATACTTCAGACTAACGAAAATCATACTACAAACTTAAGCGTGACATATCCACGAAAATAGAAAAATCAAACTTAAGCGTGATAGCCCAACGAAATTGATACTTTAACTTAAAGCGTGACATACAAAAAAAATATATTCAAACCTTAAGCGTTATAGACCAACGATATTGATATTTGCAACTTGAGCGTGACAGACCGACGAAAATTATATTTTAACGTTAAGCGTGACAGATCAACTAAAACTATATTTTAAATTTAAGTGTGAAAGACCAACGAAAATGATATATCAAACTTTAGCGTGACAAACCAACGACAACGATATAAAACACTTAAGCGTGACAGACAACCGAAAATGATATATCAAACTTAAGCGTGACAAACCAACGACAACGATATAACACACTTAAGCGTGACAGACAACCGAAAATGATATATCAAACTTAAGCGTGACAAACCAACGACAACGATATAAAACACTTAAGCGTGACAGACAACCGAAAATGATATATCAAACTTAAGCGTGACAAACCAACGACAACGATATAAAACACTTAAGCGTGACAGACAACCGAAAATGATATATCGAACTTAAGCGTGACAGATCAACGAAAATAATATTTCAAAGCTACGCTTGATAGACCAACGAAAATCATACTTCAAACTTTAGACTCACGACAATGATATTAAACAATTAAGCGTGACAGACCAACTAAAATCATACTTTAAACTTTAGCGTGACGGACCAACGAAAATGATATTTCAAACTTAATCGTGACAGTCTAACGAAAATTATATCTAAAACTTTATTGTGACAGACCAACGAAAATCATACGTCAAGCTTTAACGTGACAGACCACGGACAATGATATTTAAAACTTAAACGTGACAGACAAACGAAAATTATATTGTACACTGAACTGACGGACGGACATAGGTTATTATAGCGATAACTGAACGCATCTAAGAATGCTGTCGAATTGGATTGGTCCAATCACTGGCTTGCACAGGATGCATAGAAGGGTTTCTAATCTAATAGGTCCCGCATGTCTGCCAAGATCTAAGTGTTGTGACATCAGCACAGTGTTACATCCATGTGCTTTCTTTACAAGTACTTCCACGGAATGAACTTACTGCACTTGTCCTTTCTCAACGAAAAACTTTCTTCTCGACGAGCAGCAAAATTCCACCTCTTCACTGTAGAAGTCTGGAGATATCAGTAAATTTTCTACTCTAATAGCTCCTCCCCTCGGACCACTTTATTTGGAATTACCTTCTTGCTCCTTATTTCCCCGACCATACCAACGTGCAAAAATGTAATGTGAGCAAACATCTTGCTGCATAACTTCTCACTTGTTGCTCCCAATAAATCTGATCCCTATCACAGTAGCCTTTTACGCTTCAATGCAATATGCCTTGTTTAGTGTGAACAAAAGTAAAAAAAAACCCAAAACCTCAAGCGTGACAGACTGACAAAAAGTTACTTCAAACTTAAGCGGGATAGGGTGACGAACGGGCAGAGCCTTTTACCGATAATCTTGGACGCATCTAAGAAATGATGTGTTTAAGGAAGAAAAAAACTATTAAAAACCTAAGGTGTGACATCTAACCGACCTATCAAGCAACGACGCGCTATAACAGGAAGAAAAAGAGAAATGAAAACAGAAAGAAAATTAAAATAATGAAATTGAACCGAAGGAATGAGAAAAATACAGAGAATGAGGATTTGAAGAATATTTCGTATTGAGCATGGTTCGTATGTTTTATTTTCTTTATATTTCCATTTTCAAACTACAGGTTTATTACCTTCCACTATGTTGTCATTTTGTCATTTTTTTTATTATATATGTATATATATGTATATGTATATATATGTATATATATATATATATATATATATATATATATATATATATATGTATATATATATGTATATGTATATGTATATATCTATTAATAATTGAGTTTATGTATATATATAATAAAGTTTTAAAAAGGTTGAAGGCAATGCGAAGTTCCGGATCGCTGGAAGCTGTGAAGAACAAAAACAAAGCAAAACCGAAATAAGTCGGATATAGATCGAGAAGGCTTGTTTATTTTTCTAGACAAACTTACAAGACAGCAAGAGTGTTAGTTTGTAATAGTCCGGATGATCAGGGATCAATTTGATATATTTCGAGAGATTTTTTTCCTCTCCTTGTAAAAAATAAATAAAAGAAAAATCCCGGATTCCGAGAAAATGCCAGGAGCGCTGGGGGGTTAAACCGGAAGTGTTCAAGATAAAGTATTCAGAGGAAAATGAAATAGATCGTAATAAGTTTTGGATGAGTGTTGTGTAACTGTTAATTAGATATTATATCCTATATTATTATTCTTTATATATATATATATATATATATATATATATATATATATATATATATATATATATATATATATATATATATATATGTACTTGTATGTTGTTTCTATTTATTTAATTATTTTTTTTATATATTTACTATTATCATTTTGAAAAAATTATCGTATATAAAACGTTGATTTTACTTATATATGTTTGTCAACAGGCTGGTTCCGGCATTAGATGTTATATATGTTGTAGATAGTTATTTAGTTTGTTACCGGTGCAGTATATTATTATTTAGTTATGTCTGGTTAAGTTTAATCCTTATTTATTGGTTTTAATTTATTTCTTAGGGGTCTTTTGTTTTGGGTAGGGAGATTGATCGATTTAATGGTCAAGGGGAAACAAATCTGTTATCTTTGATATTAATTTATAAAGGAAATTCTGTTGATTGGCTTTGTTTGTTGAATTTATTGAACTAATCTCAGATTTCTTTATTCAATTGTTTGTATGTTTTATTTGTTTATTTATTTATTTGTATAATGTTTGTTTATTTATTTATTCAGATGAGGTGGGGCGTGGTGTGGGGTTTGAGATCAAATAGTGTGGATGTCAAGTACTAATGTAATGGTCAATTCTTTAGTGGTAGGGGTAAGCTGTAAGTTGTAATATAATAGGTATGATTTTGGGAAATAATGTTTATTATGGGTGGGGGGTGGGGGTTATTATCTGGGGGATGGGTTCTGAGTGGAATAGGTTATATGATGAAGGTAGAATTTAATTCGTGTCTCTGATTTAAAACTGGATTATGTTACGAAATGAGAATAGCTTCCATCAGTCTTAGGTCGCCTAGGTTCCTGGTCGAGGCTAGAATGGAAACGTTTATGTCTTGTTGTGTAGTATTGCATGAGAAAGTATGTTTAAAGAAGGAAGATATATGGTGTTCATGTGTTCTTTGACGCGCTGGTGTAGTTGTCTTGTAGTATATCCAATATAGGAGTGGTTACAGATAGTGCATAATATATTG
>OY744527.1:78120571-78168071 GCA_963556195.1 Sepiola atlantica
GTTTTTAGTGGTGACTAGCTGTACACACCCGGCGTTTTCCGGGCATCGTTTAACTTTCATTCTTGTCTCGATTTTATGTTAACTATAACGTTTTTTGACCAAATATTGTTTTACTTTAATTAACCCCAAACCAGACACATGGCCACTAAAGCGTAAGGGGCTACTGTGGATTAGGGGCTAGATTTATAGGGGGTCCTAAGTGAGGAGTTGTGCAGCGGGTTGTTTGTTCATATTAAATTTAAATTTCTGCATATCGGTAGGATCAGGGAAACAGGGAACAAGGAGGGAATTCCAAATGCTAACAGTTCGAGAAAATAAGCGATTAGAGTAATATAGCCCTCCGGCATCTGAGGACGTCCACCGTGAATGAATAAGATTTAGATGATTGCCGTGTTCGTCGGGTTTATTTACATGGAGGGGATACCAGAGCAGCAAGTTCGTCGGAGTACATTCTGTGGAAGTACTTGTACAAACAAGCACGTGGTTGCAACATTGTGGTGATGGGACAGGGCTGGAGCTTGGTAGACAGTGTGGGACCTATTAGATTACAGAATTGTTATTTAGACCCTGTCTAAGAGGGAGAGACTAGTTGATGGTGCACCAGCCCAGATGTGACAACAATACTCCATGCATGGGAGGATGACGGCTTTGTAGAGATATAGGATACTTACAGGTGTGATAAGTTTTTTTAGCACGCTAGAAAGAGCCCACTTTCCTTGCAGCAGCCTTGGCAGTATCTTCTATGTATTTGTTTTAATTTATGTTACCTGTGAATGTTAGGCCGAGGAGTTTGAATGTTGGACTCTCAGATCGAATGTTTGTTTTAAAATATGATTTTGACAGTTGAATTTTATTATTACGATATAGAGTTGCGATTAAATTATGAATTGAACCAAATTGTGATAAACTATAACCCATTTTCTTATGGTCATGTTGATTTAACCTCTATTCATCGGATGTAAATAGATTCCAAAACGCGTCTCACGCTATCGATGCGCGTGCAATGATCCACCGTCTCTGTACCTGGTTTAAAGGACAAACTCGTCTGCCCTTCTTTTCTTTCGCCCTATCGTTTCGAGTTCTGTTACTCTGCCAAATCTCTGTTCATCTATTTCTTTCTAATGTTTATGCCATCGATTTCAGCTATACATACAGGATTCTTCGTATTAATTCTGATTCGAAAATTTTGCGAATATTAATTGTTTATCAAATTTCGAATACCTTATCCGGCATACTTTGAAGTCCTAATTTGTTTTAGATGCCAACTGATTTACGTCATAACCCAAATCCTAACAGGAAATTGACTTTTCCATATTTTGCTCATTATTACTGTTGACTTTTTAAAAGTCTTTTCCAAGTTTCGAGTCTTTTTCACTAGTCTGTGCTACATTATATATCTATCGTCTGATCGTGTTATAATAACTCCTCGTGAATAAATGATGACGATGATGATGATAATGATAATGATAATAATAATAATAATAATAACAACAACAACCAAAAGATCACAGTGGAACCAAGATATTTGGTACTACGGAAAGTGACCATTACTGGAATCTTGAGGAGTCGTATTGTCACTCAAATTATATAAAAAAACTACAAGCTGTTACCGCTGATGAATCGCTTGTAAACCGCCGGTCCGAAGATAACATAAACGAATTACAATGGTAATGAATGTGATTGCAATGTACTGCAAATCTTAGAGACTTACTGTTTTAAACGGAGATGCGAGAACTACCAGCGAGTACGAAATAATAAGGATAATAACAATCGAGTGCAAATGTTTGATACAAGGCGGGATTTGTTTATTTATCTTCTTTTGAATTTCACACGTGACAACGATCACATGTGATGACGAAAACAAAACAGAAAGGACGCGGGAAAAATCGGATACCAGAAAGATTTGAAGAGGGTTAAATCTCGTAATTCAATGTAACTGTTTAATTTGATAATTGAACGGTGACGTCAAATCGATATGCGAATCCTGTTAACCTGTGTGGGGGTCGGAGGGGAACAGGGAAACATTAGTCATCGATCAAGCGTTATCAAATTACTCTCCGTCAGATCTAATTTAGATCTTAGTCCTAAAACTTTCCCATATCTTTTACCGTTTGTGGTACCGATTAACCACACCCATACATCAAAAAGTCTTTTAGCTCAAAAGTTGAAGGTTCTCATTTGAAGAGCATCGTTGACAAAGACGCGAGTCTCTTGCACAATTTCTAATTCAAATCAACACTAATAACAACATCCCTTTCTATGATCTACTTACTGATAATAGTAACAAATAGTTTATTACTTTCTTCTTAGGAAATCAACTTATATATATATATATATATATATATATATATATATATATATATATATATATATATAAGTTGTTTCCTGAAATTAACTGGTAATGTATAGACATACGTGATGTGCGAAACCCCCAACGCTCTCTCCAACTCTCGGCCCACGTGACATTTAGTAGATCCGGACGCCTGAATCCAACTGTGGGTTCTACATAAGGCTTAAATATTGTTTCTTTTGAAATATTAACTTGCCCCGTCCTTTTTCCTTGAATGAATGTGTCCCTTTGTATTTCTATGCTGAATAGGATTTTATATTTTAATTTTTCAATACTGGCTCCGGTTTATACTTATATAATTTGTCTGCATATTCAAAATGCATTAATTTGCATTGTTCCCAGTGGTCCACATTATCAACCCAGTTATGTCTGATTTTGTATTCTTTTTAGGCTAGTTTGCTGCATTCACTTATAATGTAGTTTACGGTTTTGTCTCTTTGTCCACATAGTCTACCTTTACTGTTTTCCTAGGTTTTATCTATCTTTGTTTTGATGTAGTTCGTTCTAATCGCGTTGTTTTGTGCATATTTCAATAACGACTTCATCTCTCTGTTGAAGTGTCTTTTACATAGGCATGCCCATGTGTTGTCGTACGCCATTCTTTTGGTCAGTCTTATAAATCGTCCATCTAGTTGCTTGTTTTCCCATTTTGCTTTTCTCGTCTTTTCTTTTCCTGTTTCGTTGAATTTCGTATAGCTCATTTTGGTAGTTCTTTTGATAACGTGTTTTGGGTTATGTATTTTTCTAGTTATTTTATTGCATCATCCACTTGGTCTTCTATAAGTACTAGTCCCTTTTCCCTTTTTTCTTTTTTTACATAGAGTTGCTCAATATCACTCATCGGGGTTCAGTGCAATGTGCATTGTCATTAATTCCTAGTTCCCGGGTCCAGATACCTGAAGTTTTGTCTAGTTTATTAAGAGTCCAGAATATCTTACTAGGTATACTGTCTAAGTACTTATTATTTTCTTTAATTTCTACTATACTATTTACTTTCAATTATATTTCTTGTTTTATAAGGTATTTTCTTTTACTATTCTATTTCACCTATGTTTCTTTGATGGCGTCCACTTTCAGAACTCACATATATTTATAGTGTAATCTCTTTCTTCCCTAGTGGGCTTTTGAAGGGCTTACTTTCTACTTAGCCTGTTGGGAGTCCAGTGGATCTAACGCTGGTGGTGGGGTTGACTTGTCTATTCATCCACTTCATACACCCGGACACCTGACTCCACATAAGGTTTGAATATTGTTTTCTTCTTTCTGATTATTCAAGAAGATTTCTGTTTTTTCTCAGTATTTCTCGATTGAGCACCTGTAGGTTCTGAGCTGTTTTAGGTTTGCCTTCTTATTCTCAGTTTTGGGTACACCTTTTCTATTGTGAAAATTTCCTTAAGATTTCAACTATCAATACTTGGACGATTGTGTCGTAGGCATCCTTGTTGTCGATACATGCCATAGTTATGTTAAATTTTCTGCATTTTATTTCCTATGAGAATTATATTAGTATTAATATTATTATTATTAGTTATAAAAAGAAGTAATTATACTTACTTTACACTTTTTATTATTATGGTTAGCTCGTTTCATCAAGTGGCTTTATGCCTTGTCTGGAACAACTATCATCTTCACAAAGCGCACCCATAACGACTTGATTTGGAAGTTCTATGCCATACGCTTTTTCGAGTTTTCTTTCTACATCTAAATTTAGTGCACACTTTTCTATCCCAAATGTAATTTCTATATCCTAAGCAAAGATTATATTTGTATCTATTAGTGTTTCTCGTGCCTATTTATTTATTTGTTTGCAAATAGTTTAAGATCATTTATTTACATGAGGTGGCATAGTTTTTCTTTGTGTTTGTAAATTTGCATTTGACATTGCACCTCTTGACTATGTTATTGAGTCGCATCATGGCTATGATAGAAACTAGTGGGTATAGAGAGTCTTACAAATGTCAGTTCCAGTCTCCATGTCCCCGTTGTTTTCTTCATACAGTTGATCATTCTGTCAAATATTTTGTATTTCCTAAAGATTTCAATTATCTACTGGACGATTGTGTTGTAGGCTTCCATTTAGTCGATTATTACCAGAGCTATATGCTAGTTTCTACATTTTACTTTCTGTAGCGATTATTATTATTATTATTATTATTATTATTATTATTATTATTATTATTATTATTATTATTATTATTTACTCACTAGGAGTTCTAACACAGGTCATCAGTGATTGCTCACCGACAACCGGTGGTATTCCCTGGAGTCTGAGTGACAACAAGTCTCCCCAGATTTCCAGTATTCTCCACCTCTTTTCGATATCCACCGCAAATAAACTTGCAGTATCACAACAGCCGTTTACCATTGATTACTCGCTGGTAAGGACCATTGGTCTTCTCTGGGATTTGGGTGGCAATAAGCCTCCCCAAGGTTCCAGCAGTCTCTGCACTTCCAGTGGAGGTCTGGTTTGTGCTGTCCCTCCTCGGTCTTCTCATCCTCCTTGACCCTATGAAAATATTTTGTGTGGTGTTAGCCTAGGGTGGGACCATTTTTTTTTAAATTTAAAATTAAAAAATTTTTTTTAAAATTTATTTATTTAAAAAAAATTATTATTATTATTATTATTATTATTATTATTATTATTATTATTATTATTATTATTATTATTATTATTTGTAAAAAGAAATACATATACAAAGGTTAAAACAAGCCAAAATACTAAACAAAAAGGCATTTAATGTTCTATTACTGAACTTACAACTAAAACGATTCAATCGGTCGATTATATTGATAGGATTTGATTGATAATCTACATAAAGAATTGAAGACACTACTTTCTTTTACTAAACGCGTAAACTCGTTAGGCTTTTATTACTCGAAGATGGAACTTTGATGCTAATACTAAAGAATGGTTCCATTTAATAGGTAAATGGTTTACAGAATTCCCAAGAGAGGCGCATCCTAAATGATCAATGAAGAAAATGTGAGTGAATTTTGGGAAATAAAATTAAAGGAAAAGGAAAAAATTTAAAAAGGAATAGAAGAGAGAAAAAATACTCTCTCTCTCTTATATATATATATATATATATATATATATATATATATATATATATATATATATATATATATATATATATATATCTTGGAAGGTTTTCAACAATTAAGACTATATTGAAAAAAACAAACAAACAAACAAAAACACTTTTAGTCCCAAGTCCTTCGGTGGAAAATTACTTTGCTTGTAAGTCAATTTACTTTTTATAGTCACTATATTAGTTTGCTTCCAAGAATTTACGCTAGGCTTAACATTATTTAAAGGATCATAGGTTGTTTACCATGAACAACTGTTTCGGGAATTAAAACCAAAACAGTATTTTATCTCATGGCTTCCCAGCAGTGTTGATTAAACCCCACTTCCCTTTAAAAACAAGAACACAAACTTTCGGTATAGTAGATCTAAGTTTTGTTCGAGATTAATGTTTTGCTAACTTATTTTGTTATTAAAAAAATGTCCTTCTCACCTGTGTTGTTCGTCTGTGTCTAATAACAATGTATCCGTTATTTACAAAACATTGCTGTATTTTATAGTGTTCGGGCGAATCCATTACACTACTTATTTCGTTATTTATAGTTTTATGTATTTATATAATTATATTATATTTAGTTTCATATTAAAAATATTTAAAAATTAAAAAAATTATATATATACCTGTATTTTAATTTTTTTAATGTATTGTCTATATTTTAATATATATATGACGATGGCCGTTTGGTTAAGATCTCCGACTACGAATCAGTGGCGATTTGTGTTCGGGGTTCGCGCCTACCGACCGTCGGGAATTAGTTCCTAGACTGAAGATTGCGTTAGCATGAGACATCGATGTCTCTAGGTATTTAAATAATTAATATTTATTTATTAAAAAATATATATATATATATATATATATATATATATATATATATATATATATATAAGAATAAAAAGATGATGAAAACAATAATTGGATAAATTACAATATTTATTAATTACTCATATATCCAAGCAATGAATTATAAAAAAAGTTTTTTTCCTTAATCCATAGATTGTCAAAGATAAGTTCTTTTCATTAGAAGAGAATAATCAGTGAAATAATTAATTACTGGTAGCATATATTTAAAAATGTGAAAGTTGTAAACAAAAGATATCTTCAATGAAAGCTGGGTAGAAGATAAAATGTGTCCATGTAATTATCCTGAGGGTCAATCAGAGATAAGTTTAGCATTGCGTTATAATCCGATAGACTCTAGATAACAAACATCGAAATTCATGGTATGACAGGATACATTAGAATAAAGTCCAAAACGAAAAATCAATAGAAAAAAAGTGAGTGGCTCACTAAAAAATATCCAAAGAATTCGTAAAAAATCAGTATATATATAAAGTCATTACCAACTATATATCTTCCTTGTCAGGCAATACTTCAAGAAATGAATGTAGGTAGTCCAACGTAAAATCAATTTGTTTGATGAATTAATAAATATTGTAATCCAGCATACTCTTATCACGATAGGATCTAAGATAAAGATAAAGTATGTATCCTTATTGTTATTTTTCACTATCCAATATATATATATATATATATATATATATATATATATATATATATATATATATATATATATATATATATATATATTAGATTTCTTGAATGTGAGATGATATATATAATTATTTCCACAATCAGACAACGCCGCAGCCCACAACCTATGAAAGAAACAAACCGGAAGTCCTAGACTCGAGTTTCGCCCTCCTTTGGGCTCATCAGTAGAACAAATCCGATGAGCCCAAAGGAGGGCGAAACTCGAGTCTAGGACTTCCGGTTTGTTTCTTTCATAGGTTGTGGGCTGCGGCGTTGTCTGATTGTGGAAATAATTTTATATATATATATATATATATATATATATATATATATATATATATATATATATATATATATATATAATATTCCTTTCTTTTTATTTCATTTTATATTTTATATCTTTACTGTATATAATTTTATTTTAAAAATTTTTTAACGGTCCCAACCACGTGACTTTCCAAATTTAAATTTAAATTTGTTTTCTTTTCTCCCCATTCCATTCTTTTTTAATATGAATATTGCGAAAACCCATTTTTCTAACAATATATTATTTAACACAAAATTAAAACCAGGCCTCATTATATAGAAGCCAGTAGAACCCACTTAAAATAACTGCATATAATCTCATGTAAATTTTTATATGATTATTTGTTTAAATCCACACTTCAAAACACATGCTTTTAAAACATTGCCTAAAAGTAACTTTTAACCTCTCGTCCATTTTCGTTCGCCATGAATCATACTGCAGTTACCTGACACATACACATGGGTGATGTCTTTATTAATATTTTTACACCACTTCATATTGCGAAAACCCAATGTTCTAACAATATATTAATTTGCACAATAAACAAAACTACGCCTCATCATTACATATAACACCCACTTTAACACAGTTTAAATGTATGCAGACAATCTTATTTAAATTCTTAACTCGTAGGTAATGCGCAAATGTCAACAATACTAATTCTGATTTCGGATCATGGTTAGGATTGCCAGACCATAATAAATGGTTGAAGACAAACTTTTATGAGAAATAGTCAAAATCAAAGAAAATATCTGTAAAAAAAAAACGAATTGAAAAATTTCCCATTGACAGGATAAAGGCTTAAATACCACAGTAAATATCGCTGCGTCGTACATAACTTTGCTAAAGACACATTCCGTTTTTTTTAAAATTTAGTATTTATCGAATAATTAATTAAATAAAAAAGTGAAAACTAAAATGTATCTTTAAAAATCATATTACGTGTTTAAAAATTTAAGAGTTAAAGAACAAAAGCATTTATGGGATCGAAATGTCAATACTTCGGAAGATGTCTGAGCGATTACATTGAAAAATCGATTTCTTTACATAAATTACTCTTTCATTTAATTACCTTTCCATAAAGTGTAAATAATCCCTCAAGAAATTAATAAAGACATAAGAGAAAAAAGACGAAGAAGGCAAAGAACGAAGAAAATATGAAAGTTAAAAGACTCCCGTGCAACGCTAGGTAGAGACAGCTGATATATATATATATATATATATATATATATATATATATATATATATATATATATATATATATATATGTGTGTGTGTATTTTTAATTTTGTAACACAAAGTACTTATAATAGCTCAATAGTTTTGTTGTGGACCTGGGTAAGGCCGAATGAATGACACAGGAACACATGGTTTAAATGAACAAAGGTATATATTATATAATAGAAAGAAAGAGATACAAGGAGATGTGCTCTCAACCGCCATTGCCGGTTTGCCTGGGAAGAAGAGAACAAGTGTCACGTGCTTCCCGTATTTATAAGGTGGACGAGTCCATTAGTTCTCCGTAGATAGGTACGGCACCATAACAAGTTTAAAGCTAGATCTATGCTATATTTAGTATTTTTATGTAGTTCAATACCACATCATTATCACAGAGAACAGATTCACGTCATTTTTTCCAACTTTTAAAAAAGATTTTTGAATTTGTTTTTGTACAATTTGCACTGAGGATAGCCACACCAATAAATAAATAAATAAATGCATAGGAGCATTTTACAAATATCTTGATGTTAGCCGAAACAATTGTCTCCAAAATAAATAAAAAACAAGTTAGAAAGAATGACGTGAATCTGTCTTCTGTGATAATAATATGTTATTGAACTACATAAAAATACTATATATATATATATATATATATATATATATATATATATATATATATATATATATATATATATATATAGTAAGCTATGAAAATATATTCATGGCAATCTTCAGCCTGAAGATTCCCTCCCGGGGATGAAACTCGGGAGCCTCTGTGTAGCTTAATTGTCATAAATATATTTTAATAGCTTACTACCTAGCTCTACTTAGGTATCGAGCACTGTTGAAGTAAATACTGAAAATTGATACATAACAAATTATATCTCCCTATAAAATTTTATGTGAATACATGAAATACTAATATATATATATATATATATATATATATATATATATAAAATATATAATGCTACAAAACCGTACGTCTAGAATCCTTATTCCAATGTTGATCTAAATTCATTACATTATTTTTATTCTAGAAAATTTCTAATATTCTTACTGTTGTATTCCAGTCTCTTTCACTCGTTCCTATTCACGCTGTTTTTCTGTGCCTAACTTACCACGCTTGCTTCTCTACACGCGCGTTCTGTTTTTTTTTTGCTTTTCTATCTAACGCATTTACGGGTGCCTATCGTAGCATCATTTATTTAGACTTATATTTTACATTCTGCTGATTAAGCATTATCAGACTGGGTTAGTGTTCTAAAGAGCCGGAGACACATCATATGTTATTTAGGCCATCCTTAATTATAAAAGTCGGGTTTTCATGAATAATTACTTGTAGAGATACTATACACGCCATCTTACCCTGCTACCTCGAATTTTGTATTCTCACACCTACCACCGACCCGATGTATGTATAAATATTGATTCCGTTTTCTATTATGTATTCTTGATAACATCTGTTTTGGTCGAAATACCGAATCTAATAATGATTTTGTTTAAAATTCTTTTGTTCCAATTAATCTGTCTTTTTGCTTATTCCTTATTTTCATTTTTGTTAGCTGTACATTCTGTCGGATTATCATCCTCTAAATATACCTCACACATACTATACATAGTGGCATGCATATTATATCAGTCTGTGTAAAGATACCAGCTTCCTGACCAAAAATTCACCAAACATTGATGTTATTTTTTTTCACTTTCCCACTGCAAAACTCAATCATGTTTTGCAAAGCCCAAAACTAAAACAACATTTTTCCTTTACAAAACAACCAAAGCAAACCAAACACCATGAATAAATACTTGAACATATAAAGAACTTGAAGCCTAAACACTTTTACCAAAATGACGAGATTCGGCATTAAATAACCCGAAAAGGGTTGATATGCCGTAAAACAAAACAACCAAACAACCAAACAACCAACTAATGCATATTATATTATATAGATGCATATTAAGCTATATGCTGCTTGTGATGTAAACAAAGCGGATATCTAGAACCAAATTTCACTTAAACATGTTCTGATAGCAAGGACTCAGAAGGATTCTACAGATATGTTCACTAACTGTTTAGTCGTCATCGATCGTTTTTTGCTCCTATATAATCCCAAGTAGCTGCAAAAATGTTCAATCAATCCAAACACGTTAGGGTTACACATTATTCTGAATAGTTAAACATGTTCTATAGTTGATATAAAGTACCTGATTTTTGACGTAGTTCTCTACGTGTATAAGAGCCAGATTCGCCCTAAGATAGAGCACTGTTGTCATATGTGGGGAGGTGTCGCTCGGAGCATTCTTCCTTGTCTTGACAGAGTACAAACTCGACTTCGCAATCTCGTGGGGATGCTCTCTTCTCGTCCTTGCTCTTTTACTCAGAAGAGATGTTTCTAGTATATCTCTACTCTATCGTTATGTTCATGGTAGGTGCTCGACTCAGCTATACTCCCTGTTCCCGTCTGTAAAACATTCACAGCAAGAACTCGCCTGGCTATAAACACAGCAACGAACTTTCATTTTCTCTCTGTACCAAAAACCAAACGGAACTTGCATAAGCTAATTTTCTCCTTTCCTAGACATCCCATTTGTGAAACAAGATACCACGTGTCTGCTTCCCAACCGACTACAGCATGGTCATCTTCAAGTCGAATGTAAAAAAAGCATTTGTCGAACAGTTCTCTTTAGTAATCTTCTGCCCAGTCCACCCACTATTTATAATCCTCTCGCGACGGCGATCATCGTCCAACCAACAACTGTTTTAACCCTTATCCTCGAGCGACTCCCTAGCCTCGATAAGCAGTGACCCATCAGTACAAAACATGTTCTTCAGTTCAGTTAGAGAACTATCAATCATCAATGAATTGTAGACAGTAGACAAAAATCCATAGTATAGTGAAACACTTAAACGATGCTTCGTGTATAGATGGTTTTATCACTGTTTTTCTTTTTAAAAAGTCAAGGCGTATCAGGAGGATTGACTTGCTACATAGTATGATTGTTCAGTTTTTGTTCATGGTGAATTGACTAAAACGATTCTGGTGTCTGTTGATGAATCTGAACTCCGTGACCGATGTGGTGTTATTCTGGGTATCTATCTTATGTTGGTTGTGGGTAAGGTGTTGGCTCGGGATTCATTAGAACGTTTTATAGGACACCTAATCCATTCACACCATTGAGAGCCGGTTTTAGGAAAAAAATCTATTCAAAATTTAGCATTCTTAAGTTTAATATAATACTAAAAGTAGTTAGCAAATGCGATAACAGGCGGAATGGCGTTTCTCATATTTGTATCGACAATTCAGAATCCTTCGGACATGTCTATTTACCAATTTAGGTGCTTAGTCTTAGGCTCAAATTCATCAAGTAATTAACGATTTAGACTAACGTTTCTCAACCGTGGTTTCCTAGAACCCTTAGTTCAGAAAAAACCACTAATGGTCCCACAGAAACAAGTCAGATAAGCTAATACACATTTGACTTATTATTTCGTTTCATATACGAAATATTACTAAACACGCAGAATATATTCTTGGTCATTGAAATATTTTAATATAGACATTATTAAATCTAACGTATTATGCTATTAAAAAAAATGATAATTGTGAATATATTTAGTGATGTATGTACGACGCCAGTCAATGCTCACTCAGCGGACGAGACCTGTACGTGTGAAACCACATTCAGTGCCTTTATTTATCTTATATCTTTTCAACATTGCTAGTAAAAGATAAATTAATAATAAACTGATGCAGCAATTATCTATTTTAGTGTTTAAATTATAGTATAGATAGATGATATTAGTTACTTATGTTTATTCTTTACGTTTGAGTTTAGACATTTTTTTGTGTGAATAAAAACTCCCTGATCAAGTATTATCAACGAACAATATAAACTTTATTTAGCTTACCCCCCAAAAATGATAAAGAAACATTTATTTACTTTAACTCAGTGATTTAAAAATATATAGTATGATATTTACCACGTGAAATTCGATAAAAATGAAATGAGAAAGATATGGTATGTTATTCTTTTTTAGCGATTTCTTTGAGACATGTAATTGATTTTAAAACTCCCTGATCAAGTATTATCAACGAGCAGTATAAACTTTATTTAGCTTACCAAAAAAAAAATGATCAAGAAACATTAATTTTCTTTAACTCAGTGATTCAAAAATATATAGTATGATATTTACCACGTGAAATTCGATAAAAATGAAATGAGAAAGATATGGTATGTTATTTTTTTTTAGCGGTTTCTTTGAGACATGTAATTGATTTTAAAACTCCCTGATCAAGTATTATCAACGAACAGTATAAACTTTATTTAGCTTACCCCCCAAAAATGATAAAGAAACATTAATTTTCTTTAACTCAGTGATTCAAAAATATATAGTATGATATTTACCACGTGAAATTCGATAAAAATGAAATGAGAAAGATATGGTATATTATCAACGAACAGTATAAACTTTATTTAGCTTACCCCCCAAAAATGATAAAGAAACATTAATTTTCTTTAACTCAGTGATTCAAAAATATATAGTATGATATTTACCACGTGAAATTCGATAAAAATGAAATGAGAAAGATATGGTATGTTATTTCTTTTTAGCGGTTTCTTTGAGACATGTAATTGATTTTAAAACTCCCTGATCAAGTATTATCAACGAGCAGTATAAACTTTATTTAGCTTACCCCCCCAAAAAATGATAAAGAAATATTAATTTTCGTTAACTCAGTGATTCAAAAATATATAGTATGGTATTTACCACGTGAAATTCGATAAAAATGAAATTAGAAATATATGGTATATACTTTTTTTTAGCGGTTTCTTTGAGACATGTAATTGATTTTAAAACTCCCTGATCAAGTATTATCAACGAACAGTATAAACTTTATTTAGCTTACCAAAAAAAAAAAATGATAAAGAAATATTAATTTTCTTTTAACTCAGTGATTCAAAAATATATAGTATGACATTTACTACGTGAAATTCGATAAAAATGAAATGAGAAAGATACGGTACATACTTTTTTTCGCAGGGTTTTCTTTGAGACATGCAATTTATTTTAAGGGTTACACAAGGGTAAAAAGTTTGAGAGACGCTCATTTCGACTAACGAGATCTACTGTGTTCTAATGTTAATTGCAACGTTTACGAAAATATTCTTAAAAAAAAATGAAATCATCTATCCTAATTATTCTTATATATTTTTAGTCTTCGGAATGCCATGATGCTCGCCATGAAAGTGAAAGGGTGAAATCGATTTGTGTGATAGGAGTTTTTCTGTGTGATTTGACAACGGGCAGTTACCGATGCAAAGCAAACTGGAATGGTAAATGCCGGCAATTAGCATGCTACGAAAAGTCTTGTATTTACCCATTAACGTGCCCTGATGGTTGGGATAATTCAAGATCGAATCGCGGACGCAGCATACGGTTGTTGGATCTCAAAGCAGGATAATTGATTCTAAAAAGAAACAAGACAGGTGTGTAGAGCCGAAATAATTTAAAAAGGCTTAAATTTAGAAGGGCGTTTTAAATTAGGAAATTAACAGCATGGCAATGAATTAAATTAGCTTAATTGTTTTAATTTGTTAATTTATAATTTAGGACGATTTTCTTAATAAATGACAATGTCTTTATAAATTCTTAATATTAACATTAGAAATTCAAAACATTGTTTAAGTTTTTGGTATGTTAGCTTTTCGATTTAATATCTTTTAATATTTCTTTCGTATCTGAATTAGAAATATAACATGTTTATTCTAAGTAACGGTGACTACTATAATAGGTAGGTTGATTTTATAATAACGAGAAAATAAGTTAAACTATTTGAGATGAGAAGGAGATACACATTTTAAACTTAATGTTAGATTCCTAGCGTTGGATATCATTGAAGTAAAGGTGAAGAATAATCGCCATTTTAAATGCATGAAAGACACTCGAAGGGAAAGTATGCTATTCTGATAATAAATCAAGATTAATGGAAAAGTCTATTAATCCTAATTCTAAAATTTCTACTGATTTATTATAGTTTTTACTAACCTTAATAAGTTATACATCATCCTGGTTCAATTTTATTTTATTGCGCGAATAAAACATAGCGAGGAAGCGCTGTTCATATTAAAATTCCGCCTGGCGTTTGGTACACAGAGGAAGAAAGAAAGTTTTTGTCTATTGTAGAAATTAAACAATATTCCTGAACAGAACTATTTTTATATTAAAATCAAAACAATCACTTGGTGAAAAATAATAACAAAGATTAGTTTATTAATAGACTGTTCTTTTGTAAAGCAATACTCAAAATTAGTTAACCTTACGAATGTAGACTGCATATATAAGTATATAGTATATAAATAAGATAGCATGCTGCTATTGTGTAAAGTTGAATTAACTTGAAATAGAGCGTTTTTACTTAACAGTAAGTGCGAGAAATTGGCCAAACGTTTGCATTTGTTCATTTATATATGTGTGTATTACGTATACAATACAATCAAATGCATATATGGTATCATTTTCTTACTAATATATATATATATATATATATAGTTATATATATATATATATATATAGTTATATATATATATATATAGTTATATATATATATATATAGTTATATATATATATATATATATATATATATATATATATATATAGTTATATATATATATATATATTTATTTATTCTGGTGCAGAAAAATTAGTACCAGAATAAATAAATATTATGCTCTTAATTTTTAACTTTAATTCTTAATTAATCGAACACTCTGCTGGGATTTTTCCTACCATTTTACAAAGAAGTTATATATATATATATATATATATATATATATATATATTTATAGAGATAAAAGATGAGAATAAAAAATTGTAAAGATACAATATTTATTAGAACATCAAAAGTTCAGAGAAAGGATGGATTAAGGATATGAAGCTCATTGCTCTGAACTTTTGATGTCCTAATAAATATTGTATCTTTACAATTTTTCATTCTCATCTTTCATCTCTAGAATTGATTGCTCTATTCAATATATTGAGCTTTATATTATCACGATAGATTATTATTAAACAATAATTCAATTATCTTTAATTTAATTCAACATTTAAATATATATATATATATATATATTTATATATATATATCTATATATATATTATAAAATAATATATTACGTATATATTTTTGATTTGTCATCTGCTTCAACAGCACTCAACATATAAGTAGAGCTTAGTGTAAATATAAAAATATACTTATGCCAAGTAAGTTACACAGAAACGTTTTTGTTTCATTCCTGATTGAAATCATTAGGTTCAATGCATTTATCCTGGCGATTTCCTTCGGGAATGAAACAGAAATGTTTCTGTGTTTATGTATGTATAGCATCAGAAAATTGTATATTAGATTAGTTGTTTTAGTTTGACCGTCTCACGGTATATCAATTCTTTTAGTGTAGATATAAAATACTGATATTAATCGATTCATTGAACAGAATCTTCTATTTTATCAATAACTGTAGAGACATTGTGGGTTAGTTTTTCCCAACAGAATTGCTGTACATTGGAGCACAATAGATCCGATTTGACCTCTGCATAACCAATTCAAAAGTCTGCGATGTTATTTATGCTGTGAACTTGCAACATGTAAGGTAGTTTTCTAGTCGTGACGACCCGGCCTACATTGGTTGTCAGTGCTGTCATGGATGCTTCTACGATATTGGTTATCACCGACATCACAGTCCAAAACCAATATAACACACTGACAACAAAAACACATATACATTTTTGCTTTAATTCTCATAGATTATAGTCTATGAAACAGAATAACGAAGAAAAATGTTCAGTTTAGCAAAGAAACCTTTAAAAAAAATGACAAAACCAACAAAAAACGCCCCAAGTTTAAAATGTCAAAAACCGATGACGTTCGTTATATTGGTTAGCGACTACGATACGACAAAATACAAATGAAGAAGACATGAATAGATTTAATTTTGATGCGAATTATGTGTATACCAATCTTTTCGACGGCCAGATACCCTGTCATACCGTCCGTTTCAAACTGCGGTATTTATAGAAATTCGACACCCACTCTCTTTTCACAAAATATTTTGATTGACAAGTGATGTCCAGAACGCTCACTTCCCTTTATAATTTGAAAAAAAAAAGTTTCCTTTTATTTGCGAGATTGACAACAATTCACATCTGACACTCATTACACCATATCCTCGAGTGGCTTTTGGGCTTTGATAAGTAGTGACTCTTCAGAAAAAAGAAATCCGCCATAACAAATTTTCCGACATCCGTTGGCGAGGTCAAATTCACACCCGAAATATCCTATTCTAAATAGTGTCACGAATCGATTTTTAACATTTTCTGGGAATTAAAAAATATTTTCATACACTTCGCTTAACACAAATACACCGGCATAAATATTGGAACTATGTTCATTATATAAATAACAACAATAATCTCAGAAATTATCACTATTTACTTGGCTTCCCACGAAAGCAGAGTTAGACACAAGGTCGGTTTTAATGTGGGGATAACCCAGCTCCCAAAAAGGGTATTCTGGATTGAGATAAGAATACAAATTTGCTTCAGTCCAGAAGGATTTCTCCTTCATTGACCGAGCACAGAAAAAAAAATAAGTATAGTATCAGATCAGATACTACACATGGCTCCTATCCTAGCAAAAAGGCCAAGTCAGAAATATTGTCAGATGCTGGATAGACTTAAAAAAATGAAAAACAAGTTAAATTAATTATAATACGAATTTTATGTTAAATGTTTTAAACAAACTAGATTCCCCAGAGCTGGACAAATTCATAATGAAAAGATAATCTTAGTATAAGTTCAAGACTTGTAGATGGTACAGTCGCTGAGAGATCTCAAAAGCTCCTATTGGTCGAACTGAAATACGTTTCGCATTTGGGGGTAGAATAGTCAGAAGTTTAGTCAAAACTGGTGGTGAGTGGCAGCAGTAGTCTTCAGATGGCACTTTGGACAAGAAGATTATAATAAAAGATTTAAATAAATTTTTATGCAACAAACCTACCGGTAATGATTGTTTGCAAAACTGAATAAATTGATATTTTAAATATGCGATGTCGTTTTTAGGTCATCATTCATCCGTACGTTACATATGTAAGAAACCATCAAAAAGACTACTGAGACGATCACGAGAATAATATCCGATAAAAAGACTAATGAAATATTCCAAATCGCTTTAGAAATGATCGTACGCCAAATCTTGTTGTTTAAATTCTTGGAACTGTGTATGTAGGGGGATATAAACTTGAAACGCATAGGGCGAGACATTTTTAATACGTTGGTATACAAGGCCGGCGGGACAGTTATGAAAGTTGGGGGGGGTTCTCCTAAAAAGTGGGGGGGGCGGTTAAACACATGCATATCAACTTAATTATTGATGACCGTAAAGTAGGGGGGGGGCTAAGTCAAAAAGTAAGGGGGCTTCAGCCCCCTGTCCCCCGTCCATTGGTATACGTATATTAAATTAATGGGTTTTGAAATGTTAATAGGTTTCTACAGGGAATAAAACACTAGCAAGTCAAACAATTGTCGTATAGTTGTACAAACTTTTTGTGGTTCACAAATCATTTTAAAGATGTTCTGTCACATAAAAAATGTAGATTAGAGTTCTCAGTTAAAACACAATAATAATAAGTTGGTTACAGAATGACATACAGGCCGAAGCAATATAATTCCAATAGGGTGACAACACACTGGAAGAATGGGGCACACTTTATATGTTTCATGGTGAAAATAAAAAACATTTGACAAAAACGATTTAAACTGAAACAGAATAAATGGGAATATTTCTCTCTCTCTCTCTCTCTCTCTCTCTCTCTCTCTCTATATATATATATATATATATATATATATATATATATATGTGTATGGTACATGTATTATATTAGTTTCTGTAGAGGTTAATCCGTTGAAACTCCAGTGTTTATAAAAAGTGCCCAATAAAGAAGTAAAGCTGTTCATTAGTACACATTTTTATTTATACAAACATTGTTGGTTACATATGTGCATACATGTTTCGGTTGGACTCTTCATAAAGAGTCAACCTTTTCAGACCAAAACGAGGAATTGCAATGATATCAGTCATCTTTTTTTCTTTTAGTATATTTTCTAGGTTGGGGTGTGTAATTCCACGGTGAAGCTTAGTATCAAATTTCGTTTTTTACTCGTTGACATTTTCAATTCGTTTCTATTATTATTTTTTATATTATTGCTTGGCCTCATTGGCGTCTATGACCATTTCCTATTTGTTTTTCTTTTACTTTTATATTTTCTCACCTCCCTGAAATAATTTTTTTTTATCAATACTGGGGATCTCAGTTGCTGGCTGGATTAAACACATAAAAGCATAACTTTCCTACATACATTACATAGCATGTAAGCTAATGTATCAATATTTTACTATGTATACACGCAATGGACAACAAACTGGGAAAACGGATCTTTCGATGTTTCTATGGGTTCGCTAGATTCTGATGAAACATCTAATATAGTAGGCTCATATATATAAATAAATTTCATCAGGAATAATAAAATAGATGTAAGGGATATTGGTTGATGTAGAGATGACTGTCTAATGGTAGTCAGGGAATCTACTAGCTCGAAATGCGACAAAATTAGGAAGAAAATTCACAAAGAAATCAATAAACTAGGGCTTAAGGTTAAAATTATTAGCAATATCAAACAAGTTAACTTCCTTGATCTTACATTTAACCTAACAACTAGAAAATATAGACCCTTCATGAAAGAAAACTCCAACCCCATATACATGCATCCACAATCAAACCAGCCACTTTCAATAATTAAATTCATACCTAAATCCAGAGACAGTAGAATTAGTAATAATTAATCGGACAAAACAACATCTAATAACTATAAAAATATTTATAACACGGCTTTAAGGAATAGCGAGTACATTAAAAATATAAGAATATAACAACAAATTCGAACAATTCTAGAAATCGAGGCCGGAAGATAATCTGGGTTACATCCCCTTTCAATCTAATATTAAAAACAAAAATTGGTAGCAAATGCATACAGCTTATAAACAAACAGGTTGCGCACTGCATAGGTTATTTAACAAAAATACATGAACATTAAGTTAAAGTTGCACAGATAACGTAGAAAGAATTTTTAAAAAGCACAACAATAAGATACTTAAAAGGACTGATACAAGTTATAGTATTAACAGTAATGAAAACGCTAACAATTGTAATTGTCAAAGACAGGATGAATTTCCCCGACAAAACAATTGCGTCACAACATCAGTAATACATTGTGCAAAAAGCTACACAGATGAAAAGAAGTTTTACATAGGAAGGACGTCAAGGAGTTTTAAGGATAGGTTTTACATGCACATATTATCTTTTAGAAATAAAAAATACGGTAACACTTCGTTGTCCCGATATTTCTGGAAATTGATAGATCATTAGACACAATAATTAGATGGAGCATAATCAGAAAAGCCAAGACATGTAGATCACTCAACTCACCCTGTTTCTTATGCCTTAGGGAGAAACGAGAAATTGTAAGATTTAAAGACAGGGAAAGATTACTCAGCGTCAGACAGGAAACTACTTTAAACTGGAAACATTTCAAGGAACACACACTAAGCAGACTTTGAATAAAATATAATGATGCCCAACTAACGACTATTATGCTACATTTGATTTTACTCTTGTTTTGACTTTACTGACTTTTACTTCATTGCGTGTTTATGCTGTTTATGTTACATTATGACGGGCCCTATATTCTGTATACGCGTAAGGTTAGCTAGTATGAATTGTGAACTGGGTGAGAGATAGAATTCAGTGCAAATTAATTGCAATTTAAGTGCATTGATAATTTCGGACGCATGTGTGGATGGACGTACGAGAGATCACTTGACTTGCGCGATTTGTGACGGTGTCATCTCGTGCAAATATTAGGTGCATTGTGATTTGGGACATACAGATATGACTCATAATGATTGATTCTGTGAGTCATAACATACTGGATGTTTGCGTGCGAGCAGAGAGGAAATGCTCGGATCAAAGGTTAGACACAAAAAGCGATTTTAGTGCGGTTAAGGGATTCGTTGAAAGGTCAGAGAACATGAGTGAACGAATGTTTGGCATGACGATAACACGTGTACACCAGGTGACGTCATTCATCCTTTGTGTGAGAATTTAGTTTTCAATCAGATCACCATGGAAGCCCGCGACGAACGCACGTCGATGAGGTAGCTCTCGACAAGACAGTTCACGATGGAAGCTCGCGATGAACACACGTCGATGTATAGAAGTCGAGTGACATAGCCGAGACATGGGCTAAGACACAGAATAAGATCCCAACGGCGGGACAAGAAAATAGCCGAGTGCATCCGACAAATATCCACCGAGCAGTATGAAAGACAGAGTTGAATGAAGAACCGACGAATGGGAACCTCTCCAACCGAAGTGTGAAATAAAAAGAACAAAAATCTCTCTCAGAGAAACCGTCTCCGAATGTTCTTGCTTGCTTTAAACAAAACCTGCCCCCAAACAGGTACACCACTGCGGTCACGAGCCAACGACAGAGTGAGTATACCAACAAATCCACGAGCAGTGGAGGCAGCAAAACGTACGGTAACTTTTCTTAGTGCATTTTAAAATGTTTAAAGAATTTAAAAGACTCATATTCAAAATAGTGTGTTTGAAATGTATAAAGAATTTAACAGAGACTTGTGTTTAAAATACGTGATTTGAGATGTTTTAAGAAGATATGTTTAACAAGAACTATTGAAAATGATTGACAGTTTAATGGTTTAAAATCGCCTGTTTAAAAATGCCTATAAAATCGCCATTCGTTAATTTGTGTTTAAAGTGCCTGTTTAAAAATGCCTGTTAAAATCTATTAAAAATGTGCTGGAGGGTGCCTTGCAGAAATGAACTAAAAAAAGTTAGAAACCGCTATTAAACCTCTCGTAAGATTCCATGTTGTTTCGGTTACGAGAGGGTTAATTTCCCATAAATATTTAACAATGCATTTTTGTAGCTATGCAAACATTAACCCTTTTGGTGCAGAGCCCCTTTTAACGGGCTATGTAACATTTATATAGGTCTACTCTATTTTGTTTTATATATATATATTTTTATGTTTTTGTATTATTACAAAATCACTACACCTCAACCTATAGTAGACCTCATTTTAATACTTTCTGATAATCTCTTATTTAGTTATAGATAGAAGTAACCTTTACAATTACTTGCAATGTACTTGACCAACTTGTTTGCCTTAGCGGTGCTCATATTGTAAGTTCATTGTATTAGTACTATAGTAGGTATAAATGTAAACACATAGAACAGAGAAGGCTGGAAAAAAGAAGAATACTGCAAGATGCTGAGATGGGGAGGTTTGCACTGTCTACATAAAAAAAAGTTTAATATAATAAAAACGCAATAGAGTTAAAGTACATCGAAAAGCGTGAAAGAAGAAAGGTAAATATTAACAGGTATTTAACAATATTGCAAGATAAATATCGGTAGATGAGATCTCAGTTTCTAACAGCTTTTGATCGATGACATCGACATTCCAGTGTCGCAGATTATGCACATGTCTGTATAAATCAAAATAATCATCCATATATATAAATAAGTTAATGTTTGTCTGTTTGATATATAAATCGATATGTTAACAGTTCGAACATTCAAATATTTTTAAATAATGGTTAAACTTTTCAAGAAATCTAAATAAAACAATTACATTTTCCTTTGATTATATATTTATATATTGCACGTTTATTAACCTATATTATATGTTAATACATTACACGTGTATCAACTTATATTATGTATTGCTATATCATACGTTTATCAACCTATATTATATATTCATACATTGCACGTTTATTAACCTATATTATAGATTACCACATTGCACGTTTATTAACCTATATTATATATAACTATATTACACGTTTATTAGCATATACTATATATTACTACATTACACGTTTATTATTAACTAAGGATTGTTTAATGTAGTTGAATTATGCGCCTATTACAGCAACTATCAAAAATAAAAATAAATTAAAGTCAATTATTTCAGCTCATCGTACTTTGAATCGAAAACAATGCACTTTTACTCAATCTGTCATAATAAATCGTTTTCACTTTTTTATATTTTTAAAAGTACTGATAATAATGAATAATTTAAGGAGTAATTTAGTCACAAGAAGGAATTTATATTTTAAAGCACTTTCACCGAGTATGCAGCTGTAAATACTGACAAAGCATTTTCAGATCAGAATGTTTGTCCTCTGAGACAAAACGCTTAAATGCTACAGGAAATTACAGATGAATCTTTTGAGAAACGGCTGTCAGGTTCATTGCTAAAAAAATCCAGAACTTTATAAAAGACTAGCCGAAGTACCCGTCAACTATGGGTTTCTTAAACCGTTATCTTCGCAACGCCAGTCTAAATATAGAAGTTTCTTTTTATACTTTTAATCGCAATAAAAACAAAAAAAGACGAACAAGTACATTATTCTGGATTCTGATGATGATCGATGGCGGCTAGGAAATAACTGGAACGCTATCGAGAAAAGAAAAGAAAAACAACAATTGTCTGGTGTGAGATTCGAATCCATAAAGATGGCGGACAATATTATAACTGAAAACGAACGCTTTATCCACACGATCATTGATTGAACAAAATTATATTTAGTCTTTGCAACCTACTTAAACTGCTTCTGAGTTTGGCGTAGAGATACACACTCTGCATAGATTTAAAATAGTTCGACTGTCTAAAATAAATAAATAAATAAACATAAAAAAGTTCCATTCTTTTATAAAAAAGGAGATGTTAAATACGGACGATGCTTTGACTGAACACAATCTTGACTTATTTTCATATGTTTATTTATTTATTACTTTTCTTACTGACAATGAAATGTTTCAAAGCATGTTTTCTTTTATGTACTAACCAGTCACCACTTATGAAGCCCATAAGCCACTCGAGGATAAAGGTTCATTTGATTTTTTTAAAGAATAGCAATAACTATATTATGCATCAAATAGTAAGTAGTCACTACATTTCAGTTTCTTTAAAATATTTTAAAAGGTTATTTGGGGGAAATATATGGCCACAGTATCTTATTTGAAATTAAAATATTTCAAATTTACATTGAATTGGATTCATAGTCATTAGACACCAAGTAAGCAAAATTCCATGAATTTCAATTTCTTTTTAAGATCCTTAAACCATAATATTTTTAAAAAAATTCTAGAATCAAAATCATGTGTAGTAGTTTGATCAAAATTGGAATAAAGATTCTAGACATAATATTTAGTAACATTTGATTTGGATATTTTTAGGAAACATAAACGTGTCGCAAAACTATTCTTTTCGAGGAATCCATTTTACCTGTCCTGGGACGGGAATTCTTCTAGTTGATACAAACAAACACAAAAGAGGCTTCGTAGGATTTATAGGTGTTTCTGTCAATTTACCAATTGATTTGTTTTGATTATAATCTGGCAATACTGCTGAAAGGTTCGTACTCTAATAATGAAAACTAGAAAAAATTCGCGTTTTTGCCGAGATAAAAGGAAAACGCCGGCAACGACTTTGTTTAACCGGAAGGGAGTGCTTATTAATTTGTCCGTTTTAAAACTATGTTTTAGGAATTTACCTTTTACAAATTTGACAAAAAAGTATTTGCTATTTTTTTTTCATTTTAATACTTTTTATTATTTTGATATTTCGTCTTTTACCACGAAGCAACGGATGAATTATCATTTACAGCAATGTTTTCCCCAGAAGAATTAAACATTAAAGAATATAAAAGTGAACTTTGCATCCCGTGTTCTAAGTCCTATTGTAGCTTTAGAGTCATTTTTAATAATACACTTGAAAAGGTATGTCTCGATCTCTACTCCTTCTTGCGATATATTAAGCAGTAGGGTAGACTAGATTCTCAAGCCTTTTGTAAGAGGAACTAGTCTTGGATAAATAATAATCAGAAACAATCTTTGCCTTATAATATCCATTGTTTGATGAGACATAAGTGATAAAATCAAAACCTATTTAAAAAACTCAACGTGGAATTTCCACGACTGCTGCTATTAATTATTGATTGAAAAAGTGCCTAAAGTATTCTAATTTCCAGGCGATGAGAACACGTGCGATTCCAACAATGGCGATGCCAATTGTTTAAATTGGAGTTAAAAGCCTTCAAACTCTATTTGATTGGGGTTGGCATGATTTCTACAACAAAAACTCCCTCAACTCATTAGTAGGATACTACAATTAATAATTGAGTGTCATTTCAGCTTTATATTAATTTCGTAATAAAATTGATAATTAATAATAAAAAAAAAGCACACACACATAGATTCAAATTTAAGCAACACCACATCATAACCGACAAGGAAACAAGGCTTAGTCTATATTTCATTCCCAACGGCCACAGAGTGACCTTACAGAACATAGTCAGAAAATATTAGCACACTATACTTGAATTTTGAGACTGACCTTAATAGGAAGTTTAGAAGATATGTTTATCAGTAAGTCGATTATTATAATAAGTAGATATATTCAAGGAATATTGTTGGTAAGTTTATTTAGCCATCATCGCAATATGAATAGACGATTAAATAAAAGTTCACACTTAAACTACAGTTAAGAAAAGGAAAGAAAATACGATCATTAAAAGTTGAATGAGTTGCATATGGTACACTAACTGTTACTTGACTTTCTCCGTGTTATTGTAAAATTAAGAATTAGTTAAAGAATGACTTAGATTTTAGAAGCTTACTAAATAGAACGTGCTTAGCATTGTCAATTGTGTCCAAGTTTAATGCTGTACTCAATTTTTATATAGGGTAAGATACATTTTCGGAAGAACCCTTCCTAAATTGTAAAAAAATAATAATGTACTCACATTACTCACCGTGTATACTAGAATACGTAACCTATAATTCATAATGATAAGTTTATTAGTTTAAAAGTTTAACCCGCGTATATATATTATTGGCGTTCACGTGCGCGCACAGATCCGGTTAAAATTTATTTACATAATATAACTTTATAGGAGATATTTTTCGTAAATATACATATTTTTATTAATTTTATGCGTAAATAAAGATACTTATACATATATATATATATATATATCAACGTTAACAATACCATCGCGTTGTACTACACTTGGCTATATATATATATATATATATATATATATATATATATATATATATATATATATATTTATATATATATATATTTATATATATATATATTTATATATATATATATTTATATATATATATTTATATATATATATATATTTATATATATATTTATATATATATATATATATTTATATATATATATATTTATATATATATATTTATATATATATATTTATATATATATATATTTATATATATATATTTATATATATATATATTTATATATATATATATATTTATATATATATATTTATATATATATATTTATATATATATATTTATATATATATATATTTATATATATATATTTATATTTATATATATATATATATATATTTATATATATATATATATTTAGATTTAGATTTTTCACTTATAAAATAGATCATTCAGTGAAGACCGGGGTTGTTCCAATAAAAACAAGCTCGATGATACCTGATTACAGAGTACAGAGCATTTATATGTGATTTTATGAAGGCTTACCAAAGCATTCCTTTCAGGACACCAATGATGACCATTAAAGATATTTTTTCTTACAAATATTATTTATTCAAATTAAATGGTTTTTTTTGTTGGTTTTTTAATGTATTTGGGACCGATTATTTGCTTGTTGGCTTGGTGGAAGAAATAATGCACGAGCTACTTTCTAAGACTTTTCTAGGACTTTCTTTTTTATCATTGTTCTTCATTGTTTTTTAATTTTAACCTTTATTTTTATTTATTTTTCCTCTTCTCTTCTTAAGTGACCTCAACTATTGCAACACCACATTGTGTATTGTCGGCAGTTGAAACCAGTATTCCAGACATTCAATTTCCCTGATGATCTGCCAAGCAAGTAACTGCTTGGTAGTGAAACACGTGTAGGAAAAACATTTAATTTGAATAAATAATATTTGTAAGAAAAAATATCTTTAATGGTGATCATTGGTGTCCTGAAAGGAATGCTTTGGTAAGCCTTCATAAAATCATATATATATATATATATATATATATATATATATATATATATATATATATATATATATATATCTATATATATATATATATATATATATATATATATATATATATATCTATATATATATATATATATATATATATATATATATATATACATATATATATGGTAATGTCTTGTGGCCTAATGGTTACAGCGCTTGCTTACAGAGTCTAGGTTGATTCTGTGACAGTGGTTCGAACCGTGCGACTGTCTGAGATTACCATCCTTACACTGATGAGAGCGAAAGCTTGAAACGCTGGCGTATGTAGGTAACGCTAATTTAATATCATTTGCTTAAAATGAATATTGCCATAAGCCTCTTTAATAAGATTAAAGTTAAAAATAGACAACGTTCGTAGGATCGTGAGTAAGTCTTTCTAGATATGCCACCGCATAAATAGAACTTAAATTCCCTTCTTGAGTGTTGTAATGTTACAGTGTTTGCTAGGTGTATTCTGTGGTAGGGGTTCGAACCGTTTGACCGTCTGAGATTAGCATCCCTACATTGATGAGAGAGAGAGAGAGAGAGAGAGAGAGAGAGAGAGAGAGAGAGAGAGAGAGAGAGAGCTTGAAACGCTGGCGTATGTAGGTAAAAATAATTTTATATTATTTACTTAAAATTAATATTGTTGCATAAAGAGTTAAGTATCTTATTAATGTATGAGGGACGATTGCTCAATATATAAAAAAATAAGCATATATATATAATTGAACTCGTAATCAAATTTCGATTGTAACTTAAAGTTACTAATGTGATTAAAAAAATATTGTCCTTCCCTGAATACCCCACCTTGTCAACTGTCCTACTCGACCGTTCTCAAGACCGAAAAAAGTTTTTGGAAAGCGACGACGTCCAAGCCAAGTGTAGTACAAAGCGATAGTATTGCTAACATTGATCTACGAATGGGAAATCTTGATAACGAACCGAAACCATTAAAAGTCACTAGGTATACATATTCAGAAGTACCGTCAAACTTGCATGTGTAGCCAATTCAAATGACATGAACACTCATTTTTGTAGTGTTTTTACAGAGAAGTTTATCCGTCGTCTCATATACAGCGATTGGTATTCCCAAATGATACTAACCAGGTTTAACGTCGTTTAACTTCAATGATCTAAGTAGAACTGGTGTGTCAACTTGATTATGCAGTAGTCTAACACTAGTTCAGATTGATTGACCATGTTATCTGTGTGCTCAATTGTCGCCTTTCAAAGTAAGTCACAGGGAGATGTATTTAGGAAGGCCAAATAAATTTGATACAGATGACATGAAACTAGTAGGAAAAGGGTTACACAGATTTCCAAACGTTGTAATTAACAGGGCAACATGAAGAAAACTTTCCCGGATGGATGTTACACCAAAGAAGCCCAGGCTGAGCCACAGGCATCTAGTGCACATCGATATCTACGCTGCACAAATATATCCGGCTCTAGAATAGGACTATCTGCAAACCTCTAATATCCACAAAGGCTTATCACGGAGGTCAGTTGTACTCGATACCATTAGCTGAACCTATTTACACAAACACACATCTTTATAATAAAGTAAAGTGATTTTCCCCATTGACAATTATCGTTTTCTTTCCAAAAGCTGCGTATGCGAATCTGTTTCACTATTGATTTAAACCAATTATTGATGTTTGTTGTCGAAAAATATGAATTTCTTTCGTTCGTTTTCATTAATTTTTACATTTTAGCTTGATCGACATCTTATCCTCAGACGGTCATCCATACAGGAGAAATTTTCACTACCGCGATCAGATCTACTACAACTGCTACCCACGTTTACTGGAAATTAAATTCGACTAACAATACATTTTAATTTTACTTTCGCTAAAAAATAAAAAGTAATAATATCCATGATGTAACCATTTATCTATTTAAAAATTTAGGTCATATAAAACCGCATTTAAAGATTGTTCTATGTTTCTGCGACCATACTGTTTATATTATATAGCATTCTAAACTAACCGCATTTTTGTATTAAGCTTTAATATGGATCTGACATTTTTAATAGGTATTATTTATATTCAGGATTAATAATAATTCATCAATTAGTTTTTGAAGTTGTGTTTTTGTGGGAAATTCTTCAATCGGGGTTTTTTGCTTTGCACTTGAAGTTGGTTCAGGCTAGCTCAGTTGGGTTTAGTTATAAGTGACGGTTTAAAAATTAGTTTCAAATTTCGGAGTCAAAGTAGTTTTAGCAGGGGGGAAGCGACGTCGATCTTTGTCAGCATTTTGTATTTTAGATTTTCATGTATTTTGCTTTGCCATTATTTTTGTCCAGACTTCTTAAACTTTTCAGTCTTCCTGCGTCTCGTTTTTGGAATAATATTTTTTCCTATAAATATTAAAATAACTTCTGCTTTGATGATTAGAAATGTTAAACTAACGCCTATAAATTTCTCTCGACTTTGCTGTGAAACGCAAGATTGAGAAAAAGTATAACATTTGCAAAAAAAAACAAAAACTTTTTTTAAATGTGTGTTTCTGAGTGAAAGAAGAAATACAGGAATTCGCCGAATTATGAAAATACAGAGAATGAAAGAACAAATATAAATTATAGTTTTAGATTGATTTTTCCTACGGTCATTGGAATGCAAGTATAAAGTATATATTCTCTGAAGCTTGTAATATAACATCATTGAGCTTGCAATTTGAAACATTTTCGGATCTTATTAAAAGTATATACTGAAATATATATGTTTATATAAACTCACTAATATATATATATATATATATATATATATATATATATATATATATATACATATATTAGACATTTAAAATCTGATATTACAGAATGAATTTCTCTCTTGTGAGTTAATTTACATAGTGTGTTCGTACACACCATGAACACATATATAAATTAGATAGAAAAATATGATCTTTAACAAATAACACAGATAACTAACGTGTTTCGTCGTTATACAACTTATCAGCGTGGCTGAACCTGACGAGATTCTAAAACAGAACCAGAGATAGAAGTCACAATCTGGATCACTGAACCGATCCCCGCTAGTACTGAATATATATATATATATATATATATATATATATATATATATATATATATATATATATATATATATATTGAATGTTTCACTGAGAATAGTGTATACTCAGTAAAGTCCGGAACAAGGCCAATAAAAAAAGCTCGAGGAGACTCGATTATAGGGTACGGAGCATTGGTATGTATCTTTGGAGAGTTTACCAAGACGTTTCATTCAAGAAAGGATTTATCACAACAAGTGGATCGGCTTTAATCTTTTGTTTTATTCTCGGCTTTCTATATTGCTTAATGTCTCTCAATGGTAGCTGATGCTGGATCTTTCAACGAATTAATTGCAGGTTGCATGTACGAATCCGAAGCTCTGGACGTTATTTAAGGATTGCGTTGTGGACAGTTTTTTTCTGTTGGCTACGTCTGTTGAGGTTGACCCAAGAGTATATCTTCCGCCAAATGTGGGTGGATTCCCCCTTTTTTCTGCTTTTTTTTGGCGGATTGAATCGGACATAATTCCTATGGGGCCGCATCACAGCTACCACATTTTACCAAGTTTTTGAGCTGTTTTTGTGAACTTTTTCTTCTTAAGTGACTTCAATTAGGTCAATCTCCAGTGGAGCATTGTTAGTTATTGAGGTCCATAGTTTAAGTTTTATATCTCCCCTGATGAACTGCCAAGCTAGTACCTTTCTCTTGTAGCGAAACACATGTAGGGAACGTTTCTGTTGTGATGAATCTATTATTGAATGAAAGGTTATGGTAAACTCTCTCTCTCTCTCTCTCTCTCTCTCTCTCTCTCTCTCTATATATATATATATATATATATATATATATATATATATATATATATATATATATATATATAATCTTCATTATAGAGTGGACGATATACATATAATCTTTTCAGTTTCAAAATCAAAATCAAAATAAATGTTCTATATGTATCACAATTACTTTCCATTTTTCAGGTGACAAAAAACAGTAAACAAAAAGCTGCAGAAAAAATAACCGAGAACACCGTATGTGAAGTCGCATAAGGTCAACACCAAACCTGTGTTAGTTCCAGAAAAGAGCTTTACAATTTATGTTCTGGTATCGTTAGGGATGAGCATCTCAGGATAAATTGTATTTACGTTAAGTATTTTGATATAATGTTACTAGTTTCGTATGTACCGTTATTTATTGCAGATTGCTATGCTTTAATAAGCATAGCTTCAATTTTTAAAAATATATTTTAAAACCAATTTTGGAATGTAATATCATCGTCCTGTTAACTAAAACTAGTGTATTTTAAATGCTGATGGATTTAACTACAATATATATATATATATATATATATATATATATATATATATATATATATATATATATATATATATATATGAGAGAGATTATATATATGTCCGTGTGTGCTTTTATCTTTAATTAAAAGATGAAATAATATTAAATAAATAAAGGAATAATCAATCATGTGGATTACATTTGGATCTTCTTTTCAAAACGATATGGTAATTTATTAGCAATTATAAATTATGTTTCGATTTATTTTTGTCCTCGTAATTTTAGACATTACTTTGCACAATTTTGACGACGAACGGGTTATTCGCGCTTTTTAATTTGACGCCAAAAGAAAGAAAAAATTAAATAATATTGTTCCTAACCCATTGCAAAGAAACAGTGGCAATAAAATAAATTACTTTAATGAACTTAATTAGAAAAAATACCAACAATAATTAGCCAATTTGTGCGTTTTTAGCAGAGAGGAAATATTCATTTTTGGTTCTACTTAGTAGAATATGACACTTATTATAATCTAGTCGGACTACCAGGCGTTGCTCCGGAGGCATAGATTATACGATTGATAAGTTAAACACTGTGTAATAAACTGATTCTCATCTTTCAATATTTCGCTTGAAAAATTATGAGTCTTCCAAACTGAAACTTATCTAAAACAGAAATCTATAATCTATAAAAGTATTCATACTCTTTAAAAATACGTTTATTTATTTATTTTTTTAAATGAAAATCGCTCCAAACAAGGCATGAAGTCAATTGATGTAAGGATCCAACTAGAACAAATATGATTATCGCAAAGACAGGAGATGCCTATTGACCTTAGTCTTGAAAAGACCAAGATTATAGGTAGGAAGAAAACAGTCAGCAAGAAGAGATCTCCACAAGCCCGCGGTTCTTGGAAAGAAGCTACTGGAATAGAAAGCTGTATTACAATATAGTATCAAACAGAGAATTGATGAAGACCGCTAGACCAACGATTCGAACGAGCTGGAACAAAAGAAGCGGGGAATAGATCACATAATTCTGAAGAACGCATGCCATCATATTATTTATAGAAAAGACTGAGACTAGCAACATCACGTCTGTGAGAGGGAGGATGTAGAAAAGAAGAAAAAGTAGGGCCAATCAAATTACAGTTACGTTTCTGCACCTTATCAAGAACCCTCAAATGGGACAGAGATTCACCAGCCTAAATATGACAACAGTACTCCATACATGGTCTGATTGTGGATTTGTACAGATAGAGGATAGCATAAGGTTTGAGAAATTGTTTGGAGTGATAGAGAGAACCAATTTTACGAGAAGCAGAAAAAGCAATGGATCTAATGTACGAACTCCAAGAAAAGGCGTCTGTACAATAGAATGCTAGCTTTATCGTTTTGCTTCGTTTCTCTCTTTTTATCTATCTCTCCCCACACCCTCTCTATTTAGTTATCTCTCTCCCCCTCTTTCTCTCTCACTCTCGCTCCCTCTTTGTGTCTCCGTTCAATATAATAGAAAGAAAGCAAAAAAAAAGAAAAGAAAGCTTACTGATTGTTTCTCTTTACCTGCCTCCACACGATGGCAAAGTTAGACACATGGTCGGATTTTGATGCGGGATAAAAATCACCTCTCCAAAAAGTGTCACGCTGGATGAGAACAAAAATTTTAAATTGCCTCAATCTAGAAGGATTTCTCTTTCACTGACCGATGACAGAATAGACTAAGCGTAGCATCAGAACAGATACTACACTTTCTCGCCAAAAGTGTTGTACTTTCCAGCGTCTCCAATTCTCCGTTCAAAAGTCAGAGCGAACACAAATAAATGAAGACTAATTATTATATTAACGTTCATTTGATTTATCTTCCTCGTTCATTATATACGATTTACAGTGAAGTAACTTTTTAATTGCGTTTTATAGAGTAAATACAGAAACATATGAAGCACGTTTTTGTTCGTCTTAGTAGAAAAGAAGCTGAATGTTGTTTGTGTGTTTCGAGCGTCCTAAAGATAAGAATTACTTACAATATTAATATTAACATCGAATATATATATATATATATATATATATATATATATATATATATATATATATATATATATATATATATATATATATATATATATATATATATATCGAAACGAGGGTAGTGCAGTATTAGTGCAGTTCCAACGAGAGAAAAGTATATATGTAAAGGAGTAAGGCTACCAACATTTGTAGAATGTTTTTTTCAACATTTATTTATTATTTTGTTGTTTTACCATTTTATAACTTTATAAAATTTTATAAAATGGTAAAACAACAAAATAATAAATAAATGTTGAAAAAAACATTCTACAAATGTTGGTAGCCTTTACATATATATATATATATATATATATATATATATATATATATATATATATATATATATATATATATATATATATAAGATTTGGAATCATGTAAAAAATAATACAAAATAAAATTTTCCAAGTTGTTTTAGAAACGATCGTACACCAAATATTCGTTGTGTTTGAATTCTTGTTACTGATATAAATAATGTTCTATTTTTATTTATCTCAATTTACCTTATATTCAAAAAAATATATATGTCGCTCCCCATCTGGGGGGGGGGCATCACATTAGTGAAGGGAAAATTATTCTCAAGTAGCATTGAGATAAAAATGACGTTTTGTATAAATAATTGAATTCGTTCAAAACTATCGCAAAAAAACTAAACAAATAAAAGAAATCTATAAAAATGCGATGCGTTTCAGCACTGTCGCGCGTTAGCTCAATGGTTGGGCTTGAGACTACGAACTCCTGGGTCCTGGTTTTGAATCTCGTTAGGTTCAGCTACGCTGATCAGTTGTTTTCTTAAATAAAAATAGTATATATATATATATATATATATATATATATATATATATATATATATATATATTTGTCTTCACTTATTTGTTTATGTTCATTTTCTCTTTAATCTCGCTGGCCTCCACAGCATTGAAAATAAAATAAATATATGCTTATTTACTAGCAATGCCCCAAGCAAGCTACCATACTTACTTATTTATTTATTTATTTATTTATTTATCTATCTATCTATCTATCTATCTATCTATCTATCTATCTATGTGTGTGTGTGTGTATATATATAAAAGGTTGGGAAGATATAAAGATGACATATAAAGAAGAGAAACAAAGATCTTATTAAAAAATGAATATGTATGTTCATTTTTTACTTGTTTTTTTTAAAATATAATATTTATACATTCCTCAACTTTATAATGTTCTATTTAAAATATTGAGCATCCGCTATCGTATTAGACCTTTTGATGTTATCTTTGCCATAGGATATTCTTGAAAATATATTATGTTTTTGTAGCTAATTTATATATATATATATATATATATATATATATATATAGTCAGGTGTTTTGTTTTCTATTTTATGAAATAACTGAAAAATAGCAGAGACAGATCAAAATAAAGACAACTTTTAAAATCAGCCATTTCCTCTATTGCGTCATCGGTTAATCTAGCCAATGAAAACCCTTGAAATATTATTGTCAATCGGTGTTTCAGGAAAAAATGTCTTATTTGATTTTTTTAACGGTGTTGATAGGACGACGGGGAATACATACAAGTTATTGAGTAAATTCCCTTACTATCTCCTATAAATCTGGCTAAAATCAAATAGTGATCAGGACTAAATTTTATATTTAGAAATCGATGGTGGGAGGGTAGAAGAGCTGAAAGTATTTTTCTTATCGTTCTGTAATCAATATAACATTAAAATAAATATTCCCAATAGTTCAAATTATGCATTGAGATACCTCTAAAAGTCTTTGAGCAAAAATGGATTTGTATTATTCGTACTACCATTCTAACCTTGGTTATTATTTTCACGTTTCGGCCGATGTACCCCCCCCCCATTGTCTTCAGAAGCATATCTTCGAACTATGGAAATCTTTATGTTGCACTCGGGAATCTATACGGAATTTCGGACTGGACATGGACCCTTTGTGCAACGTTGATTAACAATTATTACTAAGTGACAGTCTTCTGGAGGTTGAAGGTTCAATCCTTACTACAGGCGATAATAACTAAGAATAAGATAATAATTAACATTTCTAATCGGTTATGGCTGACGCAACGAGAACAATCCACCCTTGTATATTGCATCAAGGGTTTAGTTCGAAATTCCGTATTGATTCCAGATGTTAAAAATCTCAACTTCGAAAAGATGCAGGTCGGAGGTTACATCAGCTGAGACTTTGTGAAAACAACAAGATAAAAAATAGTAACCCGAATAATCCAAATAATACAAATTATAGTGTGTCCGAATGTAATATGTTTTTAAGAAAGTCGCACATTTAACCCCGGTGAGTTGAAGAACGAACAGCTGATTCTAAGGAGTTATACATAAGAACACAATATCCTGGATCATGATAGACGTCGTCTGGCTTGATCTGTACAATAAGGAATAAAGTGATTGAAGAAATAACTTTTGACCAATTTGACAGTTTTATTTTCCTATTTAATAATGTTTCTAAACTGTTGTATTTTTTCATCTAATCTAATATTTGCATGTTTATGGATTCTGAGGAATCATCAAGTTGCGTTTAGAGCGGGTCGGAGAAAAAAAAAGATTCATGAGTAATGATTTATGTCAGAATTGCGCACGTTAGCCAGAAGCGTTCATTGTGAAAAAGAAAACCATTTTTCGGCACCGGAAAGTCTTTTACAATGTCAGATCTGTGGTGGCCGCGCATTGCAGTCAAAAGTGGATATTGTAAGTAGTCTTAAATCTCACGAGCGTAGAGGAAATCCATTAGTTTTCAATTCGGTTTGTCACTTTCTTCCTCGGCCTGACAGCAACGCAGGTGCTCTGCTAACGCGCCACATATGTAATACGTAATGGGAAAAATCGAAGCAGTTTTCTATAGTCACTTACGTGCCCAAAGTCACATAACGAAAATCTTACGATTATGGAGATGTGTGTCTATCTGCAACAGGAACTACGTCACATCTCTTCTAACGATATAAAGTCATCTTCTTAAATGTATTTTAAAATAAGAAACATCAAGAATTGTTTTATATAGCTACGTATAAAATTTTCCGGGAAAGAAAATGTAAGTGGTCCCGAATCTCTAAGTTACCATCCATGTGCCGAATATCTACGTGTCTCCATCTATAAGTGACCGATGAGAACCGAACCCCCATAAACTTCAAATATGTATCTTCGATTGTGAGTGTTATTTTGATAGTCGACTGAAAATATTTCTGAATTGTTTAATTGGGAAAGCACCAGACTGAAAACATCAAGGTTACGGTTTCAATTCTACCTCCCGATTTGTTTTTAAATATAATTATATGAAATCAAACAATATATATTTTTTACTTTTTTTAATATAATAAAAAAGTGGAGAATTTTTATATATTTAGTACGTAACGTTTCTCCGCCTGTCTGTCTCTTTTTCTCTCTCTATTTAGCACTCTCTATATACCTAGATATATGTATATATATATATATATATATATACCTAGATATATGTATATATATATATATATATATATATATATATATATATATGTATATATATATATATATATATATATATATATATGTATATATGTATATATATATATATATATATATATATGTATATATATATATATATATGTATATATATGTATATATATATGTATATATGTATATATATATATATATATATATATATGTATATATATATATATATATGTATATATATGTATATATATATATATATATATATGTATATATATATATATATATGTATATATATGTATATATATATATATATATATATATATATATGTATATATATATGTATATATATATATATATATATATATGTATATATATATATATATATATATATATATATATATATATATATATATAATAAAGGAGAACACATCTGTCTGTGTGCATGTCTTTCCCTAAAAACTAAGAGATACTAGGGAGTGTACTTCAGATATAAATGTATTCACATGTACAATTCACATGTGAGCGTAGTCGAAGTAAGTCTGCATCTCTAGCCACCACTTACAGGAGCTAATGACACTTTTTTAAAAAACAGGTTACACAATGAAATTTTACTATTTATAAGCGTTAGGTTAAGAATATTAACATATATTTGAATAACTCAATGGGTAAGATATCTAGCTGACAACATCAAAGTTGCTGGTAAAGTAAACTCTCCTTAATATGATGTTGCATATGATGCTTCCCCACACTCTAACGTGGGCAATGCAAGTTAGCCCTGTTAGTATATATATATATATATATATATATATATATATATATATATATATATATATATATATATATGATTTTAAAAATATAGGCTTCTCTTAACAGTTTACTGCACTTACATGAATGGTCCAATCACGAGTGGAAAATATCAATAAAATGTATTTTAATTTTGCGTTCATACGTGAAGAGGACTTAGCAATTTCTGTGGACAAATCTGACGATTGGGCTATCCATAGAACTGCATTAAAATGTTAAAATAAGCAACTTTTTTACTTATTATTGTTATAAAGCTTTCAGTAAACGGACATCGAGCCTTTATGTGAGCAAAGTCTCAATTACTTTATAGTTGACTTTCATTACATATATATATATATATATATATATATATATATATATATATATATATATATATATATATATATATATATATAAACATAATTATTAATGACATTACAAAATCATCAGAAAAATTCACAAAGAGTAAAAAGTTCTTGGATTAGTGTAGGTTTTTTTCAAGACACATTAATCCAAGCACTTTTTACTCTTTGTGAATTTTTCTGATGATTTTGTAATGTTGCAGAGACGATATTGACATAAACAACGTTGCTGGCACAAGACAAATGAAACGGACCGTAAAAATATATCTCACAGAAATGTTATGTTTTTTGGAAATGTGAAAAAATAAAAATAATAAAATAAAACCATGGTTATTGGAATATAATATGAACCTGACTTAGTACATTCATTAATTTTTTAAATTATTTCCTCTCGTGTTTATACTTGTTCAATTTCATTTTACCCCCCCCCCCCATGTCCCAAACGTTTGTATTCCTCGCCGTTATTAAATTTTGTACCTCGAAAAATTTATTTATATATATATATATATATATATATATATATATATATATATAACATCGGGAAATCCAAGTGGGTTAGGTATAGGATGATACCCGCGGACTCCATTAATTATACACATACATCTACAATTTTCTTTCCCATAATGTTCTTATAATATACACGATAAAACGCCCCCTATGATTATTTGTTTAACACTCATACTTTATCAACATTGCGTACTATTTTTCACTACGCTTTTAACGCATAAGTGTTTTGGTTTTTGTCGCGTTGGTCTTTGTTTGCCTATGACGAAACAAACTTGTAGAAGAATGCACAATTATCAACTAAATTATAAAATTAAAATAAATATATACATTTATTCAAGTTATCAGCGTTTACATATTCTTGTGCCAATGTTCAATGGTGGAGTAAAAGAGGATGGCTGCATATCTATCGTAGTAGTGATTACTTGCTTTACGCGCGAGCATTCCTCACGCGCCACTTCTACAATAACTTCACTGCTCTCATTTTTCTCCTCCCTCTCCACGTTTATTTTATGTATCAATTAACACTGTTTCTTGGCTATTTTATAGATTCTTCCCACATGGCGTGTTTGTTGTGAGTTTTTAAATCATATATTTGTCTTCGTTTATCCGTTGTTCCATTTTTATAATCATAGATGCTGTCGGATTTCCATCCTTGAAATCTATATTCAACACATACGCATACATATCTATATCACACACATGCACACACATATCTATATCACACACATACGCATACATATCTATATCACACACATACGCGTACATATCTATATCACACACATACGCGTACATATCTATATCACACACATACACATACATATCTACATCACACACATACACATACATATCTACATCACACACATACACACACATATCTATATCAAACACATACAAACACATATCTATATCACACACATACAAATACATGTCTATATCACACACATACATATCTATATCACACACATACACATACATATCTATATCACACACATACACACATATCTATATCACACACATACACATACATATCTACATCACACACATACACACATATCTATATCACACACATACAAACACATATCTATATCACACACATACAAACACATATTTATATCACACACATACACATACATATCTATATCACACACATACACATACATATCTATATCACACACATACACACATATCTATATCACACACATACAAACACATATTTATATCACACACATACACATACATATCTATATCACACACATACAAATACATATCTATATCACACACATACATATCTATATCACACATATACACATACATATCTATATCACACACATACACATACAAATCTACATCACACACATACACACACATATCTATATCACACACATACACACATATCTATATCACACACATACAAACACATATTTATATCACACACATACACATACATATCTATATCACACACATACCTATCTATAATAAAAATGATTTACATCGATATAATTGCATAATATCCCTACGTGATAAGTTATTGAACTTACTTTTATTTGCCGCTCCGTATTAATTCGCATGATAAATGTTGGTTCATCTTTATCTAAATTGAACAAATTCAAGTGATGAGCCATTGTACTCGTTTACCGGAATCGGAACCTATTGATTTTCATCACCTCTCACACCTGCTTTGAAATATATTTTAATATTTTCACTTTCTATTTTCGACATTTTATCGAATCTTTAAATTATCCGATCCATTTATTTATTTTTCGGTAATTTTGGTCATTGAATCGATTTGAGGGTTTTACTTTAATTCTTTCTTCGTTCAAAGAATCAAACACATTTCGCACAGAAATAAAATGAAGTCTGATTTATTCTACAGAATTGTTTTTTTTTTGTATGCGAAATGGAAAGTCAAACCAAAATACAAAATGGCGATGAAAAAATAGTCAATTTTAAAGCAAATGTGAAGAGGATGAAGAAGACTTCATTGATCAATAATTTTATCAAAATTAAAGTTACACATTTTCAAAGATAGAATGGTCAGGAATGACAAAAATATCGAACGGAAAAAAAAGATGAAATAAATTCTGTTGCGAGCTTGAATTAAGTTTGGTTCTTCGAGGGTAAATAATATCGTTAAAGATTGATTTTCTTTCGACTTTCTTAGAGGTTAGACATTTTAGTGAATGAAGATGGAATGCAACGAAATGACCGATAGACGATTTGGACTATATCTTCTTAAATAAAGGAGGAAGCGTACGTACGGGTTGTAGCTTTATGTCTATATTGCAAGTAAGTCACCGTTTTTCTGTTTTATCGTTTCACGTTTAGTATTAGCGAGAGATCAAGAAAGATAGAGAGAGAGAGAGAGAGAGAGAAAGAGAGAGAGAGAGAGAAAGAGAGGAGGATAGAGATAGAGAGATAGATAGATAGAGAGAGAGAGAGAGAGAGAAAGAGAGAGAGAGAGAAAGAGAGGAGGATAGAGATAGAGAGATAGATAGATAGATAGAGAGAGAGAGAGAGAGAGAGAGAGAGAGAGAGAGAGAGAGAAGGAGACGAATGAGAGAGAACGAGAAAGAGCAAGAAAGGGAGAGAGAGGGCGAGAGAGGGAGAGAGCTAGAGAAAATAAAAGAAAAAAATGAAGATAAGTAGGGATGGAACAAATGTTATATAGGCAAAAAATGAGGTCGGACGCACACCGTCGCCGCTTTTGAAACACGTCTGCTGAGGCAGGTGCCATCGCCTACTCCCATGATATTAAACTGTACTCGTAGAGTTTCTTTTAATAAATGAGAATAACATAAGTATTTAACATATAGAACTGCGTAGGTTGATGTATCTGTTGGAAGTAGGAGCTCGTTTATCTCGTCACCCCTTTCTCTAATTAGTATAGCGCATGCAAATTAATAGATGGCAGGGTGTATAGCTATAAAAGAGTGATAGGGCGACAACAGGAGAGAAAAGAAGATAGGGGGAAGATGCTATGGCTCATATCGGAGAGGTGTAAAAGTGGATGGTAAAAGTGTTGCATAGAAAAAAAGTGTGGAGACCAGTGCTCCGCGTGCGTGGCCTTCTGCTAGACAGAATTGTGCCTGTACTCTTGTTTTCATTTTGCTTCAGTAAGTAAGTTCTCAGAAATCAAGGGTCCCTTTTCTGGGGGTTACACTTGATTTCTATATGAGATACATAGATACCTGAGTATTCAATTAAGATTCTTCTCTACCCCTCGTTGAGTTAGTAAAAAAGTTAAGAACATCAATTTTCCACTCTCTAATTGACCAGTTTATTGTTACATCTTTCTTTTGGTCCGTTGGTTTTACAGGATTCCAGGACAAGAATTCATCTTGTCTGGTAGAGTATCTAGCTAAGTGATGTTACTTGAGGTAACAGCACTAGAAAAAGATGTACCATCCCTTGTTTGAGCCAGTGTATAGCCGTGTCGAGAAGATCTGATTTGGGCTTCGAATATTATGTTATTTTGAATAGGATTTACTTGTAGGGCGTAGTATCCGTATGTCAGGTTGTCCAGACAAACCCTTGTACAGAGAGACGGAAAACACTCGAGGATGGTGTTTAGTAGGTAATTCAAACTGTTTGTGTATGAGTGTATCGTCTGATACTGTATTCAGCAGTATTTTGTCGTATACATGTTCCTGTACGGTGGTAAATAAAAGTTACGACAGTTTGAAAGAGTACTTGCATGACCTAGGAACATAAGCAGCCTAAATAGCGGCAAAGACGAACGTGACAATTAGCGTAACAAAAGTAAATAACGCACGCATGCGCATCGACCCCTAAATGATCTCTTCCTTTCAAACAGCTAAAGAGATCGGACGCACACCATTGATTCGCCTGAAACGCGCTTGCTGAGAAGGGTAGCGGTCTAATGACTGTGGCATTAAATAGGAGTGAAGATTAAAATCTAAGCTGAAGAAAAACGCAAAAGTAGAAAATAAATAATCAGAAAGAAGAAGAAATAGGAGATGAAAGAAGAAACAAAGGAGAAGAAAGAAAGAAAGAAAGAAAACGAAGAGGCATTATTTCATAGTAGACATTTTTATCGTAGTTTGTATAATTCAGTTGTCCTACCAACGGTACTATACACTATCACTGGTAAGTTGCTGTCATGATTTCGCAAATATGTAACGCGTTTCACCAGAGGTGGTTGAGGCGTATCATTAAGATTACCTACAGAGACAGAGTCACAAACGTTGAAGTTCTAAGTAAAGTCGACCCAAGTCCCTTCCACAGGACGTTCACTATACAACGGGTAAATCTGACCGGTCATATTCTTCGACTACAATGTACAAGACATGCAAATGCTGCCATGTCTTGGTTGTCTCAAAATAGAAGAAGTGGTCGTCCAAAATTTACATGGCGGAGGTCTCTTATGGACGACTTTCGTTTGACACGTTTCCAAGCTGACTTACGCATCACATGCACGACAATGGAGGGAGTTGCTAAGGACAGATGACGCTGGAGACAATTTGATGACTTTGAACGAGAGGATCTGAGCCGAAGTAAGATATTTTAATTCAAATATTTGATTATTTGTATGCATGAAGCGCAAAACGAAGATATAATGTCAGGCCTGTAAGCGGATAATTTACTGAACTCTCCCTAATGTCTGATCTGGACACGTAGTCATGACGGCCCGTTTTCTGTTGTAACGAAATATAAATTTTGTTTTAGTATCGGCTGCAAATAAGATTGTTGAAGATAACATATTGGAAAACCACAGCTCTAGTATTAAAATCTAGAATTAGATCTCATTGGTGACGAGTATGTTGTGATTGCAGACGCAGACTCCTTGTGACTGAATAACTAAACATCGTTATTAAACAAAATAGCTTAGAAACAAAATGGAAAATTCCTGGCCTCTCTTCTATAATTCTAATTCCTGACAAGTAGTCATTATTCTTTCCAGATCTATTGACCACTTCTATGTATAAATAACAGAAGAATACCCATCCCAAGACGGATACAAGTATTTCTCTTAACAGAACAGTTTGGCGTCATCTTTTATGGCTTCTTACAAATATTAAAATCAAAATATAATGCTACTAAACTTTATGTCTAGAATCCTTATTCTAATTCTAATCAAAATCCATTACCTTATTGTTATTCCATAAAATGTTTAAAATCTAAGGCTTAAGTTTAAAGGGACTTAAGAAGAAATTGAAATTCATTGAATCTTGCTTAAGTAGTGTCTAATGCCTACGAATCAAAGTCACTAAGTGAGATTATTCAGTATATATTTAAGCAAACGCTCAAAAAAGCAGTTGAACGAAGTATTAGTATTATTTGTTAACATGACGACCGGTGTTTTTTTTTCCGAGTGACTTTAATTATAAAAGTAGCGAGGTTATTTGGTGTGCGATGACAAAAGTGTGCCGTCATTTTCGCACTCTTATAAATATAATACTATCGATGATACTATCACTGCTGCTATAGATATAAGTCAGTAAATTTGATTTTCTGTTCCCAATCAGATGAAACCGAAGATAACACAAGTCACCTCCGACGAACGAAAAAGAAAATTACGTTTGCATCGCTCGGAGATCAGAGATCGGAGATGTGAAAGTATCCGGACCGGGAAGCTATTTATAAACCTAAATCCGTTTCCTTAATGAAACATCTTCTTTAAGTTTGGTTCAAAATGGCGAAAAAGATTGCATGTATATCTGTTCAAACAAATCGTTCTAAAGTTAGTAACACGTACGGTCGAACATCTAGATCTTCGAAATACACAAATAGTTATTAATGGAGGTCCGAGAAGTGCAAAAAGAAGCAATTAAAAAAAAAATTGAGTCCAGACAGCAGAAGTCAAAATTTCCAAACGAACAAAAAAGATGTTCTAATGAAATTACGTTGAATATCGTTTCTTACCAAAAGGCGTAATCATGTGTGTTCTATTTGAGGTGTGTTGTTAAAGAATATTCACATGCGCATGTCAAGAACTATTTTAGTCGACATATTTCTTTCTTCTTTCTATTAGAATATGAAAAAATTGGCACTTTTACGATTTACGGACGGAGCTGAAATAATGATGTTATTATTTAGACATTTATTCTTCACATGTCTTTGTTAACACTTCTGTGCTTTTACCTAACAATTTAATAAAAAAATACCGTGAAATTTGAATTTAACTTAAAAAAATAGCACGGTACGTAAAATGTAGAAGTACCAAAAATTTTATATAGGAGGTATCTACCTCGTACATAGCTACATAATGTATCTATCTATCCTTCCGTCTATCTGTGTTTAGTTGTTTAATATGCGAGATCATCATCATATATAATTCTGAACATTCTTATGTGTTATCAAAAACAAATTGTAAACATTTATATCTCAGTCAATTTGTTGTCTATCTTTTCAAAATTAAAAACATGGGTACCAGATAGGATTGCATATAATCACATAAAATTTCAACTGGATCAAATACAGATTTGGCATCAGTTTAAATTTGGACATGGAGTATATCATTTAACTACTTCAGATGAATCAATGTGTGTAAACTTGCTTTGTATATGTAAGTTCGAAATAACTGCAAATTTTTATCCAATGGTAGGATAACACAATACGCATTGGTGTAGGTTTGTGCTCTCAGAGTGTTTTTATTATTCAATTGTCTGGATTCATAGTGGAGCATCAAGGTTAAAAGTCTATTAAACCTGGCTTAATACAAGTTGGTCAATCACTGCAGTCACTGAGGATGTGTTCCATTGTCTGTCTGGGATTTCCACACAGCCAGTTGCTTGTTGCTGATCGTCCCCACCTGTGGAGGCAGCTGGCCTTCTTTACAACCTTCGCCGATGCTTGGTTAAGGGTCTACCAGTACTTTCTTGGGAAGTCCGTTCCATGTAATAGATGTTCTCTAGGTTCTTGGATAGCTTCTTTTACGTTGTCAATCCAATCATTCCATTTATCCTTTCGGTGGTAAGTAGCAAAGCTTCACATGCTTAATCATGGCCGTTTCTTAAAACCAAATGGAGACCGATTGCTACACTATATTAATTACCGATGATAAAAGGAAGGAAGAATTAAAAGTTACAATATACGAGATTATATCTGTTATTTATAATCGTATATTCTTAACGTAAGTTACTTATATGTAAATCAAGCGTCTGCACCATCTCTATCTGATATATATATATATATATATATATATATATATATATATATATATATATATATATATATATATATGTATCTTCTGTTGTTGATCCCAGTAACACCAGTTCAGTGAGAACTTCCGTAGTAGTAGAAGATCCAGCAACGGCTCAGCACACAACTGTAACTGCAGAGCTTCTAACATCTGTCCACTGGGGGGGGGACTGTAGAGTTTCAAGTATTGTCTACAAATGCGATGTTATAACAGAAAGTAGTAGGAGATCATATATCGGATCCACCGAGGGTGAGTTCAAAGATAGATTCAGAAATCACATGAGTTCATTCAGGGGAGGCCAAAGGGAAGACATAGATAGGCCTAAAACTTCTATTGGCCGTTTTGTGAGAAACCTCATAGCTAGGCAAGACACTTTCGAACTTAAATGGTCCATTTTAGGGAAGGCTAGCAAATATAAACCGAACAAAAGGAAGAAGTGCAACCTATGTGCATTAGAGTCGTACCACATCATGACATCTAGAGATAATTTACTAAACGCCAGGCAGGAAATACTACAATGCTGTCTGCATAGAAACCGTTACCTGTTATCAAGCCTAAAGCCTGGATAGAAGAGGAATTAAGGGAAGTATACACTTATAGTAGAGATAGGCAGGATGAGCCCTTCCTGAGGCAATCTGGGGCAATAATTAGTGTATAATATAGAGGCTAAGAGTTAGTAACACGTACTTTTGCTAAGATATGACTTGATTCGATTATTAGCGGAGGCTCGGGACTTAGGTTGGGGGTGATAAGGTAGGAATATTCTATCGGAATAAGGCCCATTGATAGTCAACTATAGTAAATACTTCTTCAGCAGAATAGAGGGGGGAATTTTGTAACATATAAAAAGATAATGGAATAATAAATAATAAATCACAATTATTCACAGAAATATATATATTATACGAAATGCATTGGCAATTTCAAGTAATTTTTCTATGGCATTAAAGTAAAGTTAGCAATTATATAGAATCAGGGTGAAGGACGGAGTCATACACCTATTTCTAGGTACCCGTTAATCATGATCATAAACCCATTCTTAAAATTCCTCAATGGTAATAATGGCCAAGTGTAGCTCTACAGGGGTGGGGGTAAAAACAATAAGCAGCATTAATATATTTTATTTATGAGATATATAAAATCTTCTGAGGTGTTCTTCTGCTGAACTGGGTTCACTAGCCCACGCATATGTATACTGAGAAAGGAACAGATCAACTCTAGGAATAAGTGAAAAATAAGAAATAACAACCTGGATGCTATCACTATTTAATTAAATTAGGTTACATTAAATTAGTTTTTAATTAGATTAAATAAAATAAAACAATGGGTGGCAGGAATGGAGGAAAAATAATTAAGGAAAAAATTTTTTTTTAAAACAGGCATGCCGACACGGTCTTAATTTCTAAAAATAGAAACAATGGATTTTTATAAAAAGTATTTTGTACAGGGATTTTATATTAGTAATAACAAAGTCTCCCGTTATTTAACGAGTTAGAGTGATATTTTCCCGGAAAGTGGTAAAAAATAACCCCGCACATTAAAAAATGTTTTTTTAAAATAGAAAATAGATTTCTGATAACGATATTCTGTAGTAATATTTATTAATGGAATATAGAATAATATCTCCCCAGAGAGTTGTAAACAAACACAGCCGTTAAGGAAATAGTTTAAATTATTTAAAATAACAACTAGCTTTTTGTAGAAAACTTTTTTATAGTAACATTTTATTATTGATATATGAATGATTTAAAAAAATAATTTCTGCGGGATAGGTTTTTTTTTCGCTTCGTTAAATAACAACACGATAATAATCGGCAGTTAATTAAATGATAGATATTTTCCCAAAATGTAAAATGACGTCCCAGACACTAGATAATTTATTTCTAAAAAGAATAATTTTAATAATAGAATTTTTTTAGAAACAGTATTTTGAATAAATAGTTTCTATCTACTAATTAAGATACTACTTAAGATTTTTTCTTAAAATAAAGGAGAGATACTGCGAGATTGACGTTCGTTTAACTCGTCGTGTGTTTATTTCGAAGGAGAACAACTCAGCCCTGGAAATAAGGCTCGTCTGACCGCTGGTATTCCGGACGAACATTTATGTTGACTTTCCTTATG
>OY744527.1:78173071-78200571 GCA_963556195.1 Sepiola atlantica
TACTAATTTTACTACACTTAATTTTACTTAGCTTCATAAGGTATCGATTTTCAAAAGAGTAAAACATCGTAGCATAACGTAGTATTTTCTAACACAATAGGCAACAGCATTTCACATTTTCAGCATAATGGAATACATTCCCTTATTTTGTTTTTGCAGATAGTTGGGTTGGCATACCTGACGTAGCTCGCACAACACAGTGCTAGTTCAACTTGTCGCTACAATAAATGTTGCAACTGTTTATTTTGAATTGCATTCATAAAGATTCACAATGAAAAATAGGACCTGCTATCACGTTTACATAATTTTGCCAATAGGTGTGCACGTGCGCTGCAGAAAAGTCAATAAATTATTTCTTGAAATAAACTCCTACTTGGAAATAATAACTTCTTTCCGAAATTTATTTTACTCTTTTAAAATTATATCGGTCCCGAGAGCCCATCTTCTAATGAATTACTTTGCCTTTTTCGCGAAGGGGTGGGTTATTGCTTTGTCGCCTGAGTTGCCTTCGTAGATGAGATGCCAATAAGACCCAGAATATTTTTGGTTGGAATTGACTTTTAACTATCACTTAGACTATAAATTGACTTTTAACGGCCCCCTTACTCGGACACAACGCGAACAGTTTCTTCTCATTATCTTTTTTGTTTGTTTTCGTATTGTCACCCGAACTTAGGGTTAGTGTTAGGATATTAAAAAAACACTGTGTTTTGGTTGTTATTATCTGTTGCCTGAGATGCTCTCCTCCGTAAGGGAGTGCCGATAGCCGACCAGAAAAATTTCAGGGGGAATCGACTCGTCTCTACGTAAGTACGTTACTGCGGAGATGCCCGTTTGTAGATAGAAAATAATACAAACTTATAAATGTTTAATATTTTTTTATAAATGTTATAACAGTAATACTTACGGAACATTACATTTCATGTTTATAACTGATTAAAAACCGAGTCAAAATATTTATATGGAAGTCAAAGTTGGGAGTATCAGTTTGTTGGGATTTTCAAATTTCCCGGACGACGCCAGAACACGTGCCCCCAAAAGTTAATAAATATAGTTGTATTAGTTGCTATATGTATAGTTGATAGTGCTCAGTATCGGTGATAGAGCGTATGCAGATCTACGTTTAGAGACATATTAAATCGCGCATCGTGAGTGCCAGTTTCCCACTTGACGTTCTTCATCACATAGATCACATGACATTTATCTATCTACAACCATATTTACTTGCCTCCACGGGAGAGAAAAGATAAACAGAGGTTTTAAATGCGGGGAAAACGAATTGGAACCAAAAAAATTATCTTGCACTTTGATCCAAGTTCGAAGGCCAGATGTCATTTAATATATTAAACACATCTATCTATCTATCTATCTATCTATCTATCTATCTATCTATCTATCTATCTATCTATCTATTAATAACAATCTATCTATCTATCTATCTATTAATAACAATCTATCTATCTATCTATCTATCTATCTATCTATTAATAACAATCTATCTATATATCTATTAATACAATCTATCTATCTATTAATAACAATCTATCTATCTATCTATCTATTAATAACAATCTATCTATCTATCTATCTATTAATAACAATCTATCTATCTATCTATCTATCTATCTATTAATAACAATCTATCTATCTATCTATCTATTAATAACAATCTATCTACTTATCTATCTATTAATAACAATCTATCTATCTATCTATATATTAATAACAATCTATCTATCTATCTATTAATAACAATCTATCTATCTATCTATTAATAACAATCTATCTATCTATCTATTAATAACAATCTATCTATCTATCTATCTATCTATCTATCTATTAATAACAATCTATCTATATATCTATTAATACAATCTATCTATCTATTAATACCACTCTATCTATCTATCTATCTATTAATAACAATCTATCTATCTATCTATCTATCTATCTATCTATCTATCTATCTATCTATCTATCTATCTATCTATCTATCTATTAATAACAATCTATCTATTTATCTATCTATTAATAACAATCTCTCTATCTATCTATGTATCTATCTATCTATTAATAACAATCTCTCTATCTATCTATGTATCTATCTATCTATTAATAACAATCCATCTATCTATCTATCTATCTATCAATGTACCTACCTACCTACCCATCTATCTCTATCTATCCAGACTGCCTGTTCATAACTATGTCTCTATCTATATATTTATCTATTAATCTCCATGCTCATCTACCTATGTATGTATGTATGTATGTATGTATCTATCTATCTATCTATCTATCTATCTATCTATCTATCTATCTATCTATCTATCTATCATATACTGCCAGTTTATAACTACGTCTCTATCTATCTACCTATCTATCTATATGTCAATCTACCTACCTATCTACCCATCTAACCCATTAAATTAATGTATCTCTGAATTCTGATCAATCCGTCTACGCTTTCATTTGATTCACATCGATCAATCTTAATCTGTTGTTATTTATTTGTACTCCAATCAGTATTCTCCAGCCTTTCTCCCTTCTTCTGCCCCCTCTTACTTCTCTGTTCGTCTCCATCAATCAATCGATCTTCTTCAATTTCTATGTCTCTTCTAGTGATAATGTTTTCGTATATTTAATCTCACCTTTATCGTTCTCTCTATACCCCCTCTCTCTATGAATATATAAGTTTTATTTAAATAAATATTATTATTAATATTCACATACATGTTTCATCCACACCAAGAATCATCCGTGTGGTTATATACATATGTTCCACTATTGACTTTAATGTCACAAGCTTAGAGCATTGCTGCCTCAGGGGCATGAAAGAGAAATATATCCTATTTATCGTTGAGAATATAGTAAGTCTAAAAAGGTGTTGTATGTACAAAGGGAGAGAAAAAATATATTTATGCAAACATTGTTAAAAATTACAAAATTCGTCTGTTTACTTATACCTTTTAAAACAAATTTTCTGATGGTCTTTTTTGTATTAAAATAAATAAAACAAAAATGTTCTATAGATTTCACAGGTTTCACGAACGTTTTCGATTCTTCGTCAAATCATCCACAGGTGTTTTTGACACAAACAAAAACGCTGGAGAAAGAAGACAATTTTGAAAAAGACAGCGGAGAAACGCGCAGAAAACGTTTTCGCATTGTTCCATAAAGTCGTTCACCGTTTAAGTTCTCTGCACGTTTCTCCGCTGTCTTTTTAAAATTCTGAGGATGATTTGACGATGAATCGAAATTTGTTGTTGTTGTAAGATCACTTTCAACTGCTCGTGTAAATATACCCGCCGACTCGGTATTTACAAAGTAAAATTCCTCCTTAATTATTAGCTAGTTCTCTATGGCCGAGGGATTAACGCGCTTGACTGCGGATCAGTGGCGATTTGTGATCGGAGTTCGAGCCCGCCGACCGTTGAGAATTAACTTCTTGCACTGAAGATCGCGTTAGCATGAAACATAGATGTCTGTAGATAATAAATAAATAAATAAATAAATAAATAAATAAATAAATAAATTATATATATATATATATATATATATATATACATATACATATATATATATATATATATATATATATTCTTTTGTAATATGGTAGGAAGAATCCCAGCAGAGTGCTCGATTAATTAAGAATTAAAGTTAAAAATAAAAAATTAAGTACGTAATATTTATTTATATTGGTACAGAAAAACTAGTACAACATTCGTACCGTCGGTTTCAAACACGGAAGGGCTTAGCCATCCGGCTCTCTTCAGCTTCTGTTGTCATCTGTTTCGGAAATGTGAAGTCACGTGTCACTCTCGTTTGGACGCATTATTTGCTTAGAGTGTTGTGTGTGTTTGTTTAAATTGAGTGTAAGGAAGGTTTAATAAGGGTTGAAAAAAAAGAGGGAGGGTGAAAAGTAAAAGTTGAGATTTAAACCGGAGGAGATTAAAAAAGAGATATAAAAAATAAATAAAAATAAAAAAATAAAAAGTATTAAAAATAAAAACAAGAATAAAAATTAAAAACAAAAAAATTTTCTACATATTTCCCGTGAGTCAATATTATAAGTTTCGTATATTTGGCCGTTACTGTTTTGGGGTTTGAAGATGTGTGTTCTAAAGGAATTAGGGAGAGGGAATATGGGTTTAAGGATTAAAAGTGTTTAAAAGGAACAACATTAATAAATTTCGTGTTTAAATCCTGGATTAAAGGACTTTAAATCAATCCCGAAGGAATTTAAATAAAAGTATCATCCGGGAGGTCTAAGGGCAGTAACTATGTAGGGGTTTTAAAGGGTTTGAAACCGTCTAATTGGATCTGTTTGGGAGATATGGGAGATTAGTATTATGACCGAGAAATGGTGGGGACTTATGGGAGTAATACTAATATTGTGAAATGAGGGTGTTACCCTCTAATGACTGGAGAAATATTTTGAAATTATTGCTCTTGAAAAGTAGTGTGGATATGAGTTGATTAAGGTATTTGTACGTATTTTTTAATTTTATTTATATTTTTGAGGAGGGATAGTTGGGAAAATTTTCTTGAGTGGAAGTCGGTATTTTAATGGCCACGTATGGGGTCATGTATTTGGCAGAGGGGGAGTAGCTAGGCTTTTATGTGTATCGGTAAGTCCAGTGTATGAGTAGTGCTTGTCTCCTGTGGATGCATCCCTTAAAGATTTCATCGCGAATATTCAAACAGACTGTATTTGGATCAATGATGGCCCTTGAAATATAGTATTTTTCAGGGTCACACAGAGGACATCTATTTATGGCTGAAGAGAAGGATGGTCTTCTCTCAATTACTTTCCATTTGATGGTGAAGGGTGTATTTTCTTCTTTAATATATATATATATATATATATATATATATATATATATATATATATATATATATATATACGTATCTGAAGGTCTGTTATATGATTCTTTTACAAAAAACGGTTCATTTAAAAAAAATTAATTTCGAAAATAGACCGCAATAATAATAGTAGTATTAACATATTTTTTGAAATTGTCATATATAATACAATACTATTGTGTTTTCCTGATGCGTACCTTTCAAACATTTTCGCCCAATCTTCAGGAATATCAGATGTTTCGAAATTAAAAAAATCAAGATTGATACCTTGTACTATTTTTATTATTCAGAGTATTGTTTTCATCTTTGGTGTTATTCTCACAACGTTTCAGTCGAAGTAACCTCCAAGGCTCCGTGGCTCAAGGTGTATAAGTGCTAAGTATACTCAGTTCTAAGTGAGTCTTCTGGAAGTTGAAAGTTAAATCCTCAGTACGACCGACACTAAGAATATAATGACGAATTACTTAAAATTTCTACCCTGTCATGGCTGACGGAACGAAAACAAGCTACCCCCGTTGTTTGAATAAAGGGTTCCGATCAAAATTCCGTACAGATTCCCGAGTTCGACAAAAAGATTCCCGAGTTCAACAAGACGCCCCTGAAGAAGGTCGAAGGTTACATCGGCCAAAACGTAGTCAGAAGCACCAAAATAATATGGAAATAAATCATTTAATAACTATTTATTTAAATACTTTTCATTGTTGAATAAATCATTTAATAACTGTTTATTTAAATACTTTTCATTGTTGAACAAATCATTTAATAACTGTTTATTTAAATACTTTTCATTGTTGATGCGATTCTGTCAATGGCCATGTATGAAATCCATATCCCTGGTCAATTATTTAAAAAATATTTTAACAAGGCCATATTAAAATGAGCAGACGTTTGCATTTGTGAAATTTATTGACCAGACAAAGGGATATATGTATCGATGTTTATGTTTTTATTGCGCATATTATTTTTTTTTCATTTTACTTCAGCGTGAAGTCTCAGAAGTGAAGGGTCTCCTTCCTGGGGCCAACACTTGATCTCTGTATAAGGTACATAGATATCCGAATGGTCAATAAAAGTTCACTCTTACCTCTCAAACACTGAGTTAATAAAGAAGTGAAGAACATTAATTTTCCTCTCCCTAATTAACCAGTTAACTATGTTATAGCATACCTTTCTTTTGGCCTTTTGGTCGTACCGGATTCTAGGACAATAATCCATCTAGTCTGGTGGAGTATCCAGCTAAGTGCTGTTACTTGAGGTAACATCACTAGGAGAAGATTACCATCTCTTGTTTGAGCCAGTGTATAGCCGTGTCGAGAAGATCTGATTTGGGCTTCGAATATTATGTTATTTTTAATATTTCGTTAGGATTTACTTGTAGGGCGTAATATCCTTATGTCAGGTTGTCCTGACAAACCCTTGTACAGAGACACCGAAGATACTCGAGGATGGTGTCTAGTAGGTAATTCAAACTGTTTGTGTATGAGTGTATGCGTGCGCGTGTGCGTGTGTGTGTGTGTGCATTCAAACGCAACGAGATTCGGCATTGTATCGTTTTTTTTTTATCTGTAAGCAACATTTTCCCAGCATTTTCCCGCAATCAATTTGGATGTTTCCTCATCGAACGTAATGAACGGAAGCAAAAGCCGATCGAACCGTTTGGCAATCACACTTTCCGATTTTGTCTTGCTTTGACAAAGCAACAACTCTGTCTAATGAAGTTGGAACAAAATGCAATCATTTATTGCAACCTCCCATGTCTTCATTTTATTGAACGTCAATGGTGACCGCAGATGTCAGAAGCTTTTTTTTGTGCTTTTAAAAATCTCTTCTTCTTCTTCTTCTTCTTCTTCTTCTTCTTCTTCTTCTTCTTCTTCTTCATCATCATCATCATCATCATCATCATCAGCAGCAGCAGCAGTGGAATCGCGTGGATATTTTACGGTGTTTTCTACATCAATCTGTATAATTTACTGTTACTAATAATCCTTTTGAAATAATAAATAGCTCTCACAGTCAATACTATTAAATAAACTTGACTCCTTTTCTTCTGTACAAAATAATTGTTATTATCAGCTTAATATTATTTACTGAAATAACCGGAATATGTCTCTTCTTCATTTCTTTATTAAAAATTGTAGCAATTTAATTGTTTAAAAAAAAACTCTTTGTCTTCTTACGTAAAATAATCGTCAGTTAAATATTAGTCAACTTAATGAAACGCATGTCACTTTCTGAAATATATTTATTAAAAATTGTACCGTTTTAATTTGATTTTGGGACAATTGATATTAAAAGTGGTAAAATCGGAATTATTTGCGACATCAGACTAATTGCCAACAATATCACTTTTTTTCAAATGGGTACGCAAGGTGATAACGTACGTACGAACATGAAATGGATTAGCGTATTATTATTATTACTAGAAAGGCCTAGTGGAAATGCCACGGTTGCTTACCTACCGTCTTATCTCTCTTCTTACCGTACACATACTTGTTAACTAAATATATTTTGAAATAAACAATAATAATAATCTGTCGATATATTGTAATAGTTTAAATCATTTTAAAAGAAATAATTTACTGATTAAGAATTGTAATAATTAGATGTATTAAAATGAAAAGAATGCAAAGAACATTTAAGTCGATGGGACAACAGAATTCTATTTATGACGGTTTATTCCATTTTGAAATAATTCATTTTGAAATGAGTAAAATTTAAATTTTCTGCAAACAACACTACTTTTTGCATTTCATCTTTGGCAATCGGACGATCTCACTTTTGAGTGTGAAAAGTGATAACGTACGTACGACGAACATGAAATGCTTAGCGTATTATTATTATTATTATTATTATTATTATTATTATTATTATTAGCAGCAGCAGCAGCAGCAAATATATGTTCCTTCCAGTAGCGTATGTTTGCTAGCCTGGGGGATGGTATCATTACGAACGCACATATACTACACTACCCCAAAAGGAGGTGGTAATATATATATATATATATATATATATATATATATATATATATATATATATATATACATACTTCTTTGTAATATAGCAGGGAAAATCCCAGCAGAGTGCTCAATTAATTGAGAATTAAAGTTAAAAATTAAAAATTAAGAGCGTAATATTTTTTTTTGTACAGAAAAATTAGTACACCATTCGTACCGTCGGCTTCAAGCACAGAAGAGATCTCATACACCCCCACCCAAGACCAACCACGGGGGAGCCGCAATAGAAGGAGGTCGGTGATCTCGTTTTCTCCACCCTATTCCACTAATATCAAGACAAAGGTAGGCCACCTTTTCCTCAACTTACTCGACAAACATCCCCCACAACACCTGCACAAACTTTTTAACAGAAATTCTATTAAGGTTAGCTACTCCACTGCCCCATCCATAAGAAAAATCATCTATGTAGAGCCCAAAGCAATTGCAAACGCAGGCTGCTCATACAAGGACAAAAACAACTGCTCCCTAGAGGAGAATTGCAAAATCGATTCCCTCGTATATTAAGCCACCGTCACAAACCATACTACTGATAGAGCAGAAAAATACATTCACATGATGCAGGGAAGCTTCAAGCAAAGATTATACGCACACAGAAACACCTGCAGATACAAAAACAAGACAAATACGGCACTCGCGACCCGGATATGGCAACTTAAAGATGAAAAGACACCCTTCACCATCAAATGGAAAGTAATTGAGAGAAGACCAGCCTTTTCTCCAGCCATAAATAGATGTCCTCTGTGTGACGCTGAAAAATACCATATATTAAGGGCCATTATTGACCCAAATACAGTCTGTTTGAATATTCGAGAGGAAATTCTTAAAGAATGCATCCACAGGAGACAAGCACTACTCATAAACTGGACTTACCGATACGCATAAAAGCCTAGCTACACCCCCTTTGCCAAATACATAACCCCATAATTGGCCCATTAAATACCGACTTCCACTCCGGAAAATGTTCCCAACTATCACCCCTCATAAATATAAATAAATTAAAAATAATGCCTGAATCAACCCATATCCACACTACTTTTCAAGAGCAATACTTATAACTTCCTCAAAAAGTATTTCTCCAGTCATTAAGAGGGTAACACCCCCATTTCACAACATTATTATTACTCCCATACGTCCCCACCATTTCTCGGTCATAATGCTAATCTCCCATATCTCCTAAACAGATCCAATCTTGCCGAGCCAATCCTTACTCTTATCTCTAAACAAGTTTTAATCAGCATACCAATTTTATCACCTCTATAAGTATTCATCATATCTTAGTTAATAATGTTAAATCCCGAATACAAATCATTCAAACACCCTGCAGAGTTACTGCCCTTAGATCGCCCCGAATGATATCTTTATTTAAATTCCTTTGGGATTGATTTAAAGTCCTTTAATCCAGGATTTAAACTTGAATTTAATTAATATTGTTCCTTTTAACCTTTTTAATCCCTAACCCATTTTATCTCCCTAATTCATCTAGAAGACACATCATTAAATCCTAAAACAGTAACGACCAAATATACGATACTCATAAACATTGACTCACGGGATTTATATAGAAATATTTTTTTATTTTTTATTTTTCATATCTCTTTAAATCTTCTCCGGTTTAAATCTCAACTGTTACTTTTCACCCTCTTCCTCTTTTAAAACTTTATTAAACCTTCCTTACACTAAATTTAAACAAACATATATAACACTATAAGAAAATAACGCGTTCAAACAAGAGTGACACGTGACTTCACATTTCCGAAACAGATGACAACAGAAGATGAAGAGAGCCTGATGGCTAAGTCCTTCTGTGCTTGAAACCGACGGTACGAATGTTGTACTAATGTTTCTGTACTAAATATATATATGTTGTTGTTGAATTATAGAAATTTGAGCAGTAGTTTCCAAAATGCCTGAAGTTTGATGTTTATTTTAAACGTTAATGAAACACAATATATTATGTAGCAAACGGAATAAAACTATCAACAATATATATATATATATATATATATATATATATAGGTTTTGTCCTCTGGCAGATGAAATAACGCTTTCCACTAAGTGTAAAGCAATACTTCTCTATAAACCATATAATCCTCTTACTGATAGTGTGTTTTTACTAAAGAGTCACCACTTATCAGAATCCAAATGCCACTCAAGGATAATGGTTAATGAGTTTGTCAGGTGTATGGTGTGACAACGCCATGATGATTGATAACGATTGTTGAAATTAGGCAAGTTTTGAATATTTCAGCTAACGGCTCAACAAGAATTTGTGTACATTGGACTACAAAACAATTATGTTGTCGTCAGTTGGGAAGCAATCCCGCAGTATTGTGTTCCACAAACGGGTAGTTCTAGGAAAGAAATTCTGCTCATGGAAGCTCCATTTAATTTAAGGTACACAGAAGGAAGGAAAGAAACCTATTGATAGTGGTTGTAGCTAGATTAGTTTTTGTTGTGAATTTTGTACACGGTGGAACCATAGATTAGAGCTCAGGTGAGTATTTTCTATGAAAATATCGATAAAGCAGAGAAAGACTAGTAACATCTTTTATGTGAAATATGTAAACAAAAACGTACATATGAAGCACTATAATCTATTCTATAATTTGTGGCAAATTTGTTAGTGTAACGGATACGGGGTTGGCTGCTGATCGTATGTGGGGGTGACAACCCCTTCGGGGTTTTAATCTCTGCATGTATACCCTTGTTAGTCGACTCACACTCGTGATTCGTAGACGAAAAAACAGCTATCTGTGGGTGAATATATATATATATATATATATATATATATGTCAGAAAAATTGCCATTCCAATCGTTTTCACTGATTACATATTCTATCGAACCCGCTATTTACTTTAGCAAGAAAGATTTTCAGATATACATTGCAATTGTCTGCGTTTGTTTCCAATACTCAATATTGCAAATTGCTACCAAACTCTGTTCACGTATGAGTATTCCGAAACACATTTCACTTGCACTAATATGTGACCAACCATTAAGAAATTACCCGCATTCCTTTTGTAGTAACAACGAAAAATTAAATTCATAAATAGGTAATTTAATGTAGGAAAGTCAGTCTTCGTCATTTTCTTACTCACTAATGGGAGCAAGAAAAAAATCCAGCCTCGTAGATTTGACACTTTCGAGCGTAAAATACGTCCACTTTCGTTTCTACGCAAAGATATTACATTCTTTGCTTGAATGTTGGAAGACTTAATTTTCTATGAAATTAATATGTTTACTTTCTTCGAATAATACTATCTGTGGAGTGAATCCAATGGTGTCGGGTGAACATAAGTCCACCATCAAATTATAACCAGTAAATGAACCGCACAATTATTCAGAAATTTATACGTTAACTTTAAACTTTGGATTTATTTTTAACGGTTGCTTTTATGTCTAGCTTACTCTAGTTACTACTTAATTAGATTTGTTGGTTAAGCTATTTATTTTCATCAGCCAATGGATGTCAACCCCTTTTTTTAAGGAGATTTGGTTCTCCCAACTAAAGTGAGTACCAGTTAGATATAAAAGTAACCGTTAAACGTAAATCCACGCAATTAGCCTGATCATTTCGCTAGGGAATGAAACATAAACGTTTCTAGATAACTTACTTGTCATAAGTATATTTTCATACAACTAATTTTTATATATATATATATATATATATATATATATATATGAGAAAGGAAGGATGAAGGTAATCCGACGTAATGGGAAATGAAAAGGAAAAACCAAAAATGATGTTTTTTTATATATTCATCAACGTTTCGTCTTTATTTGTAAGACTTCGCTCAGGATGATAATTTTAAGAAAAGTTTTCATGTAAGTACGGGAAAATATTGGGTTGACATGATGGGTTAATGAGAAAAAGTAGTAGCCAACTACTGGGAGCGCAGGACCGAGGTCCGGGCTTAGTGAAGTCAGTAGCATGGAATGAGATTAATGAGGATAGTTCTGAGTGAAAAAGTGGAGGGGTGGGGGTGAACGGAAATAATGTTGATGGCTGTTAGTGAAGAAGTTGAGGAGTGGGGAAAGAGGAGGGGAGGGGGAGGCTCTGTGATTTTGGTGTGTGGGTAATGTCATGGTTTTAGAAAAGATTTGAAAAAATGATGAAATGATGAAGGTGGTTTGAAAGTAGGAGGGGTGGGTGGGTATATATATATATATATATATATATATATATATATATATATATATATAGAGAGAGAGAGAGAGAGAGATTAGGTGGATTATAACATTTAAAACATATTTATTAAAATTTCAAATATTATAATTCAGCCCCGAAAAGTAATACTTAACGATACTTAATATTATCTGTTTTTATAAAATCAATACACAATGAATAAATCCCACACGGTCAGAGGGTTTTTGTCTATCCAACTATTTTACCATAGCCGAAATAGGAGATATATGGACTCTTAGAGTATAAAGGCTGTAAGAAAAAAACTATTCTACTAAGAATAAAACCTACTAAGTCTACCTAACAGCAACTAACAAACATATTTTGGGGGTTACCCAGTGCTATAGCTTTTAAACGGAAAATTCTGGCAGGTGTTACTGAACGATTACTTTATTTTGTTACGGGAACGTCGTTTAATGTTCTCTCTTTTTTTCGTTCAAACACATCTGTGTTTTTTGTTGCTAAAGCGTCCGACATTTTTTGTTTATCAGTTTCTAGTAAAAGCAACACCGACTGTAATTGATCTCTACTGGAAAACTCATAAGATTGCGACGTGCCAGAAAGACGGTTTTCAGACTGGCAACAAAAAAAACAAACATGCCGGTGTTTATTGAATAAGCTTGTCGGCAGACATTAAACATTGCTGATATTGCATAGATAAGGAAAAAGCGTTGTTGAAGTTGAGTAAATTATTAAATTGGTCCTTTGTAACTCGCATTTCGAAATTATCTAGATGTGTCCGTTTCTGTTGTACCATCTTTATATATGAAGCAAAGTTATCTATATGTACTTTGCGGAATCACCGTATTGCCAAGACTGCCGCAAAGAAGGTTGGCTCCCTCTACCGTGCTAGTAAACTCCTCACACCTGACACTATCCTCTATCTCTACAAAACCACCATCCGCTCATGCATGGAGTATTGTTGCCACATCTGGGCTGGTGCATCATCTACTACTCTCTCCCTCCTTGACAAGGTCCAAAAAAGAGTCGCCAACCTAATAGGTCCCTCACTGTCAACCAAGCCCCAGTCCCTGTCCCATCACCACAATGCAGCATCCTTGTGCTTGTTTTATAAATACTTCAATAGATTATGCTCCAATGAATTGGCTACTCTGGTGCCCCCTCGACGTAAATTCACAAGACCAACTCGACAATCAACTAAATCCCATCCATTCACTGTGGAGGTCCCCAGATGCCGGAGAGCTTTCTACTCAAATAGCTTCTTTCCTAGTGCTGCTGGCCGCTGGAACTCCCTCCCTGTCCCCTGTTTCCCCGACAGTACTGACATGCAGAAGTTTAAAATTAATGTAAACAGACATCTCGCTGCGCAGATCCCAGTTTAGGTTGACCCCCCAACCTTCTCTTTTCTTTCTTCTCAGTAGCCCCTTATGTCTACAGTGGTGCTCTGCCTTGTTTGGGGTGAACTACGTTAAACAATTTTTTTTTTTAAAGGGCTGGTCTAAAAGCCAAACTAACCGCAGATTTGGAATCAGCCCCTTCAATCCAATATGCTTATCGATATCGGATGTTCTTGAACCTTTTTTAAAAATCATTATTAAAAAATAAAATCACGTAAATATAACATCAGAAACGAAATTTCCGCCATTTTTAATGTTCCCTTTTAGTCGACCGAACAAGATACTTATGATAATCGTTCATAATTTTTCACGTCAAATCATCATATTTGACATATTGCTTTCTTAATTGAAGAGAAAACATTTATCCATTTTTTGCCTTAAAATGGATGAAAACATATTTGATAAATGTTCACTAATATATTTTTATTTTAATAAGAATATTTGATTTATATTCATGTTTTTTTATATTACGTTTATTGATTTATTTTAAAAGTGACAGGTGGCAGGGTTACCGCAGAAATTGCAAGCTGTATAAAATGGACGAGGAACACGCTTCTGAGGACTTTGGCAATCTGGTGTTTAGTGACAACTGTGGGGGCCAAAATAAGAACATTAATGTAATTCTGAACTACCTTAATCTCCTTCATCAAAGCAAGATGCAAGACATCGTTCATTACTTCCTAATAACTGGCTATAGTTACATGGCGTGTGACCGAACCTTTGGTAACATAGAATAGGCAATATGGCAAAAGGTGATGTCTACAGTAAGCAGGAATATTGAAACATCATCAAGGAGGATGTGTATGACATGTACTAGGCCATCGAGTTGGTGAGGGATGACATATTGGATTTTGATAAACTGAAGCCGTACGTTTTTCAGAGCAAATTTAGTAACCCTTACAAATTCCAGGATGCGCGAAATTTTGTGTTCCGTCTTGACTATCGTGACGGGTATCTCCTGGGCATGGAGTACCGTGACAATGCTCCGCTTGATGCCTGAGAAGGCTGCCTTCACAATATCTTGGTTTAATTTTAGTAATGTTAACAACTCTTCCCCCAAAATATGACATGCCGCTGCTGTTCAAGGTAGACAAGATAGTTGACCATAAAATTCTTGACACCTACCTACATCATCCAACCTGACTGTGAATATCTGTAGCATTTTTGTTCGTGAGTAAGAGGAGCTACAACAACTGCAGGATGCTGCAGCTACATCACAGGCTTCCCATCAGGTTCAGGACGACCCAGACAACGATTTATTGGACCACGGCGATTAATGACTACCACTATCACGTAATGCATTAATGCGTAATTGATGCATTAATAACCTCTGTCGGTTGGGGGAGGGTGGTTGTGGGCAATAGACGTAAAAGTATTGCGTTTGTTATTTATCTGTTTTTAAGCTGCCATTTATGTTGGCCATGGCAGTAAGGAAACATGAAAATACATGCTTTGTGCTCCATTAAAAAAAAAACACTAAATTATCTTCATTCGTTCGATAGTTATGGCAGTTTTAATGTTGATAAACTTCACACGCGGTTTACTCACATTTTTAAAAAGTGGCGCTTGACACGTTACTCATCTAGACGCCTCATATGTTATGTTATTTTATAATATTTAAGAGAAATTAGCAGAACCTCGTGGAAATTCCACGCTTGATGTCTTCATCTATCTACATAATTTACTCTTAATGATATTTCGTTTGAAATAATACGTCTATGAAAGGTTTCTTTAATATAAAACTAATATGTATCGTCGCGTGTTTCTTTAATATAAAACTAATATGTATTGTCGTGTGTTTCTTTAATATTAAAACTAATATGTATCGTCGTGTGTTTCTTCAATATAAAACTAATATGTATCGTCGTGTGTTTCTTTAATATAAAACTAATATGTATTGTCGTGTGTTTCTTTAATATTAAAACTAATATGTATCGTCGTGTGTTTCTTCAATATAAAACTAATATGTATCGTCGTGTGTTTCTTTAATATAAAACTAATATGTATCGTCGTGTGTTTCTTTAATATAAAACTAATATGTATCGTCGTGTGTTTCTTTAATATAAAACTAATATGTATCGTCGTGTGTTTCTTCAATATAAAACTAATATGTATCGTCGTGTGTTTCTTTAATATAAAACTAATATGTATCGTCGTGTGTTTCTTCAATATAAAACTAATATGTATCGTCGTGTGTTTCTTCAATATAAAACTAATATGTATCGTCGTGTGTTTCTTTAATATAAAACTAATATGTATTGTCGTGTGTTTCTTTAATATTAAAACTAATATGTATCGTCGTGTGTTTCTTCAATATAAAACTAATATGTATCGTCGTGTGTTTCTTTAATATAAAACTAATATGTATCGTCGTGTGTTTCTTTAATATAAAACTAATATGTATCGTCGTGTGTTTCTTTAATATAAAACTAATATGTATCGTCGTGTGTTTCTTCAATATAAAACTAATATGTATCGTCGTGTGTTTCTTTAATATAAAACTAATATGTATCGTCGTGTGTTTCTTTAATATTAAAACTAATATGTATCGTCGTGTGTTTCTTCAATATAAAACTAATATGTATCGTCGTGTGTTTCTTTAATATAAAACTAATATGTATCGTCGTGTGTTTCTTTAATATAAAACTAATATGTATCGTCGTGTGTTTCTTTAATAGTAAAACTAATATGTATCGTCGTGTTTTTCTTCAATATAAAACTAATATGTATCGTCGTGTGTTTCTTTAATATAAAACTAATATGTATCGTCGTGTGTTTCTTTAATATAAAACTAATATGTATCGTCGTGTGTTTCTTTAATATAAAACTAATATGTATCGTCGTGTGTTTCTTTAATATAAAACTAATATGTATCGTCGTGTGTTTCTTTAATATAAAACTAATATGTATCTTCGTTATTGAAACTTTAAAAAAATTATATCTTTTAAAAACAGTAATTATTCTCTTTCTTGTCAGCCAAATATTTTCTTTTAAATAAATAAAACGAAGATTTTAACCGTTCTATTTAATTTAGTTATTGCTACAGTTTAAATAGTACCAAAATAAATACTCACTCCTTTCTTACTGTAAAAATAATTGTCAGCTAAATATTCCTCAAATAAATCTTCGGCGATCGAGAAATTCCATCTTAAAAGGGGTGGCGAGTGATAACGTACGCACCAACATAAAATTGCCTTATCGTATTATTGTATAGATATGTATACACATGAAATAGTAATATATCTTCTATACATATAAAAATAAATTTATTTTGTTTGTTTGTTATATCTTAACAGTTAGAAAATTATAATTAGTTTTAATATGATCACATCTTTCAAGGAATTTAATGGTATCATACAAATATATATATATATATATATATATATATATATATATATATATATATATATATATATATAACAAATATTTGAAAGTTCATATATAAATATCCGGAGCGTAAATTATTCTTTCGTGAAAAGGAGTTAAGTTTTTTTTCTGTGATCCACACATGTGCGTGACACTGTATGTTAGCAGTTTCTCTGTGAGAATATGTTGTGCGCTGTATAATGTCCATCTATGGGGGCTGCCGCTTGACAGCAGATAGTGAAAGAAGGAAGGTGTGGTCTCGTGGTTTACAATTAGACATCTGTGCTTTTCTTCTATCGACAAAAAGTTGATTGGTTCATACATGACTAAAACCAGCATAGTGTAACTCTTCACACAAAAAGAAATCCTTACAAAATAGTTCGTTATTGCTATAACCCTGTATCAGGACACTTCGTATATTAAAACCTTTGTTAAGGTATATATTAGTCTTATTGCTATTCGAATTTAATACAGGACGTTCTAACTAAGCAATCAAAGAAGAAATTAAGAAAGATAAAATAAAAAAGAAAAAGAAAAAGAAAAAGAAAAAGAAGACGGATTCGTAAAATCTATTGAAAGTCAGAATCCCTCCAATCTTATTTGAAGTTATACAACACACGCACTATGGTGTTCAGTAATGATCTTGTATCATATTCAGCCGACGTATGAAGGTAGGTAAATAACGAACTACACTATCCAATCGAATAACCACTAAATAATCCTTTAACACATGCATTGACAGAGAAAAAATTCGCCTTCAAAAACGAGAGGTGAGTGATCTTTATTCCTCCTTGTAAACATTTTATCACAGAAGAAACGTTGAAAACCTCTCTACTCTCATTATTTCCATGAACTCCGCAAACCACTGTGGACTGAAGCCACACTTGATGACCTGTTCATCACCCCATCTCATGTCTGGAACATCATAAAAAACCTTGACACTTCCAAAGCACATGGGCCTGATCTTATATCAGTAATAGTAATAAAAAAATGATCTGCTGAATTGGACCCTGCCATTTCAAAACTCTACAACAAATGCTTTGCCGGATCTTACTTCCCTGACAGCTGGAAAATTGTCTCTATGGTACCAGTCTTCAAAATTCTGGAGACAGTACTGACCCTCAGAATTATCGCCCCATCAGTCTACTTCCGCTATTCGCAAAAATCTTTGAATCCTTAATCAATCTAGCGATAGTCCGTCACCTCGTTAATGCTAAACTTCTTCCTAACCATCAGTATGGATTTAGGCAAGCACGGTCTACTGCGGATAACCTAACGGTCATCTCCGAATGCATATACCATACACTGGACAAGGCAGGTGAAGCTAGGGCGGTAGCGTTTGATATATCCAAAGGCTTTGACAAGGTATGGCATAAAGGGCTTCTCATAAAAATTAATTCATATGGTATTACTGGATGAATATTTAATATAATTAGATCCTTCTTAACCAAAAGAAAGGTACGAGTTGCCCTCGATGGGCGTTCATCCAAACTACACGACACAAATGCAGGTGTACCCCAGGAATCGATCCTTAGACCTTTATTGTTCCTGATTTTCATAAACTACCTCCCTGATGACATTGTGACTGAGATAAGGTATATTTGCTGATGACATCATGCTCTACTCTCGTCATGTGCGCAAAACGGAAGCGTACATATCAGAGGCAATGGATGAATTCTTAGAAAGTGACCTCCAGTCTGTAGTTGAATGGTGCCATAAATGGATGGTAACATGTAATGCTGCTAAGACAAAGCTTATTTCCTTCAACAACTACAAGAAACCTCTTCAACCACTGATTGCCATGGCAAATAACACCCTACCCGAGAGACCAACGCTCAAACTCCTCGGCCTAAAATTCACAGGTAACATGAAATGAAACAAATACATAGAAGACATTGTAAAGGCTGCTGCAAAGAAAGTAGGCTCCCCCTACCGTGCTAGAAAACTTCTCACGCCTGACATTATCCTCTATCTCTACAAAGCTACCATCCGCCAATACATGGATTATTGTTGTCACATCTGAGCTGGTGAAACACCCACTAGTTCTTCCCTCTTAAGCAAGGTCTAAAACACAAGTATCTAATCTAATAGGCCACTCACTATCAACCCAGCTCCAGCCTCTGTCCCTATTTTCGCAATGTTGCATCCTTGTGCTTGTTTTACAAATACTTTAATGGAATGTGCTCCGATGAAGTTGCTGTTCTGGTGCCCCCTCGACGTAAATACACTCGGCCACCCCGACAATCAGCTAGAAGCCATCCATTCACTGTGGAGGTCTCCAGATGCCGGAGAGCCTTCCACTTCAATAGTTTCTTTCCTTGTGCTGCCGGCCCTTTGGAACTCCTTCCCTGCTCCCTGTTTCCCCCGACGGTACCAACAGAATGCATACATTTTTAACTAATGTTAACAAGCATTTCGCTGCACAGCTCCTAACTTAGGATGACCCCCAAATCTTTCACCTTAATTCTTAGTAGCGCCTTACGTATACAGTGAAAGCTTGCCTTGTTTGGGGTGAACTATGCTAAAAAAATGGAAGGTTTTCGACTGAGCTCCAATTTTCGGTTCATCCTTATTAGGCTTTCACAGCAAAAACTCGTTTTTCTACAACAACAAATAAATACTTTCGTTTTCCCCTCTATGTGCATAGCGTTAGGCGGGACTTCCATGGACAGAGCTTCTTTGCTAAGGCTTCCCACCAGTCGAACATATATTACCGCAAGACTGCTTCCCTGCTGACTACAACTTGGTGGTCTCCGAATCCAATATCAACAAATTCTTACCATAAACTGTATCATAAGTAACAAATTCAGTTCATACCACTGATCAAAGTGTTCATCAGAGTGTTCTGCATCTTTCGCTGATAACTATTCCATCGCATTAACTCTGATACTTGAGTGGCTCTTTGCCTTGATAAGAGGTGACCGAACATTAAAAACACATACACAAAAATCATATAAAAATATAACTGCAAAAGAAATGAAAAATGATAACGAAGTTCTCAAGACTCAATTAGACTCGACCAATTTCAAAGCTATAAGATTCAAATCTGTCCGTAAAGTATTTTCAGTATTTCACAAAAAAGCTATAAGATTCAAATCTGTCCGTAAAGTATTTTCAGTATTTCACAAAAAAGCTATAAGATTCAAATCTGTCCGTAAAGTATTTTCAGTATTTCACAAAAAAGCTATAAGAGTCAAATCTGTCCGTAAAGTATTTTCAGTATTTCACAAAAAAGCTATAAGATTCAAATCTGTCCGTAAAGTATTTTCAGTATTTCACAAAAAAGCTGTAAGATTCAAATCTGTCCGTAAAGTATTTTCAGTATTTCACAAAAAAGCTATAAGATTCAAATCTGTCCGTAAAGTATTTTCAGTATTTCACAAAAAAGCTGTAAGATTCAAATCTGTCCGTAAAGTATTTTCAGTATTTCACAAAAAAGCTATAAGATTCAAATCTGTCCGTAAAGTATTTTCAGTATTTCACAAAAAAGCTATAAGATTCAAATCTGTCCGTAAAGTATTTTCAGTATTTCACAAAAAAGCTATAAGATTCAAATCTGTCCGTAAAGTATTTTCAGTATTTCACAAAAAAGCTATAAGATTCAAATCTGTCCGTAAAGTATTTTCAGTATTTCACAAAAAAGCTATAAGATTCAAATCTGTCCGTAAAGTATTTTCAGTATTTCACAAAAAAGCTATAAGATTCAAATCTGTCCGTAAAGTTTTTTCGGTATTTCACAAAAAATAAAAGTTTTTTTATGCATTGTTAAGAGAAATAAGTTATACAGTGAGCACAGAAATAGGTACTGAATAAAAAAAAACAACCTAAAAAGTATTTCGTCGATATCATACAACGGAACACATGACTATTAAATCTCATTCTTAAGTAAGTGAGAGATAAGTTTTAAAAAGTTTTTTATTGTTATTATTATTATTATTATTATTATTATTATTATTATTATTATTATTATTATTATTATTATTATTATTTTTTAGTATTTTTTATCTTTGATTTGCTTATTATATAATCACTGTAATACTTTTTTAATTATTAACAATATGTTATTTTTGCGATTATACTTTTAGTAGTGTATTTATATGTATATATCTTTATGATACTCAAATATGTCCATCGTCTGCTATCTTTACTGACCATGTGCAGAGTGAATGTGTCTTTTAACTCTGTCAATGTCTTACACTATATGATATAAATATGAAAAGTATGCAGCTTACTTACACACTGCTAAATTGTTATGGTGAACCATCATGTGACGTTTGAGGCCTCAAACTGAAATACACTGTTTTTATATATTCTGCATATAGAAACACCATCAAACCAGAGTCAAACACTTCTATTCATTTCTAATGTATTTGATGACTTCTAAGGCCAATATTACTGCCCCCCCCATTTATTACAAGTCCAATCCGGACGAGATTTCACAGATTCCGATAGAATGATTCCAAAGCTTTTTGTCGAATCCCTTTTGAATTTTCGATGATAGATACAATTTCTTTCAAATTATGTCTTACCATTCCGTATTATTTTCCTCTATAAAGAAAAAATCAAGAGGTGACTTCTTCGAGCCTGTAACCTTGATATTTGCAGTTTTCATACCTATTTTTGGTTTGTGTGGTCAAAGCTTACTTATTCAGGAATATGGTTATTATTCCTTCTTAACACATGACCACTTAATCCCAGACAATACTGTATCACAGATTCAATGCTAGTGCAAGAACCCCATTCAAGAATTTCAGTATCACTTATGTATATGTTCCACCATATTTCCCAGTATCGGCCATTGATATAAAAGGTTCTAATCCCTTAGATGTAAGTGACCCAAGTCTCGTGTGCATACAGCAAGTATGATAGAACACATGTTTTGCAAAACCTTATTTTAGGCTTAAACAAAAACGCCGATCTAGCTTTACAAATACGTTACCTTGGCTTTATAACTCGCAGAGATATATTATTATCTCGACTGTACAGCATGCTTGAAATACTGGCTAGGTGCACGAACTGGTTCATAAGTTGTAATTTTGTACCATACACGTCTAGGCTGAGCTCAGAGTAACCCTCTTAGCGCGGCTGTCGCAATTTTGCGACGAGTCTACTACCTCTAATGACAGACGATACTACATGTAAAACTGGTTTTATTTGCAATATAAGACACGGCAGCACAACTATCCACAATCAATTCAACAACTGACAAATATGTGCATGAGAAAATTACAGTTTTCCATAAACGGATGGTCAACCTCATTATAAAAAATTCAAGATGGCCGCCATAACAATATGCAAAGTAGTCAAATTTTACAATTTATTTTGATAGTAATATTTATATTTTACAAATGTCATACAAATTGTTTGGGAATACAATGAAAGGTTAAGCTTACAGAGTCATTTTACAAGTAGGTGTAACAATAATTTTTCTACAACTAAGAAAATTCAGCGCCCATTATTTGGTGTAAGGTGGCACACAACGACTGTCTTTTTCAAACTAATTGTTAAACGCAACGTGTATATTGGATACTACATGACAATTTGTGAGTAAGCTACAGCTATAAGTATATAGAAAACTTTTAATCAAATACGTAAATACCTTTGTATTAGCACTAAAGCGTTTGATACTAAGAATTTAACCAGTCGTTCCATATATAATATATACCAAATTCGGAGCATCCCTCAACAGCCATTGGAAAAAGGACATTGCAAGCATCATTGGTGTAGTCTCATCATCCTAATTAACATAATTCCTTACCCAAACATGGTTAGATAGCTTACAACCGATATTCATCCATGTTCACATGCCATCATGGAAAAAGCTTCAATACAGAAACGAACTTAGTACAACCAAGTTTTTGTTTCGGGATTTCTTAAATGATCATTGATAATTTATATTATCTTACTACTGTTCTTATCTTGGATCACAACATTTCGGCCGGTGTAACTTCCGACGCAAGGACCTTTAGCGCAACGTGCTAAGAAATAATTAGTTCTAAACGACAGTCATCTGGAGGTTGAAGGTTCAATCCTCATTGCGGGCAATACTAAGAATATAATTACGAATTATCTGAGACTTCTACCCGGTCATGACCGATTGAACGAGGGCAATCTACCCCCACCCACTCGCGGATTAAATTCCGTACAGATTCCCAAGTTCGATATAAAGATTCACGAGTTCGACGAACATTTTTTGAGCTATTCAAACTATATTAGATATCAAAACAGGTTCTGCTTATTTAATTCTATGATACAGTATAGACTTTTGAACTACCGTATATATAGGAATCTGGAAATACCTTCAAACACAGTTAGGTCTTCTTAATTTACATATTTATTATATAAACAGCTTCTAATTAATCACTATTCTGTAATATAGAGTTGTAATTTTGCAGTTTTATATTTTCTTATATATACGCAATATTTTCGTCGATAGTAAAACGTCTGAGATCGCTGTAACGCCGCGAATAGATATTAAATATATATACTACACTTTGATCTCAGCCAAAAGGCCAAGTAACCATAAAAATAATGTTTTTTATGGCTAGGCATTTTTTAATGAATGACAAATAATTAAATCTATTATTGTATTATTTCTAATGAGGGTAGATAGTGTAGGTTCTGTTGTCATAGAAACCGTCCTCCTAGGAATTAGCTCCTCTTTTTTAGGAGGGGGATAATCCTCCCAGGTATTACATTCTCTTTCTCAATTTTTCTCAATTTTTTCTCAATTTTTTTGGGTGCGGTGGAGGTAGTGTAGTATCTGTTCTTTTTCCATGTACCATATTTACAGGAATTACCCTATCCTTTTATCTTGACTATCATCCCAGGTATTACCCTCTTTTATTGGGGTAAGTATAGTATATGTTCGTTTCTCACGATTCTATCCTTCCATGATTATCTTCTACGTTGGTTAATCTGTTTTGTTGTCATAGTATCATCCTCCCAAGCATTGACTCCTCCTTTTTGAGAGGAGACGTTCGATATGATACTATGCTCTCAGTCATTACCTCCTCCTTTGATGGTCAGCGTAGAATATGTGCGTTTAGCATATCATCCGACCAGGCTAGCAAAAAGATACTACCGGAGGGAGAATATATAATACATTTGCTAGTATATATATATATATATATATATATATATATATATATATATATATATATATATATATATATATATATATATATATATATATATATATATTCTTCGTGGTCCATTAGAAATTGAGTTAAATTTGTTTCGCTTGAATGAGGAATAACTGGAAACTTTATAAATTGTAAATGCGATTATTTCTTCACCATTTTTCTCTATTTAGATTAAAATTCAATATTTTCTGTGTTAAAAGCTAAAAGAAGAAATCACAAGAGAAATTTGCAAATTGATTTCTCTTGGTCAGTTTTTGTTCACAACTTTTACGATTATTTCTTTTTTGCTATCTTTTCGTCTTTTTTTTCGTGTTCCACTGACGACTTCTCTTTCTTTCCTTTCATCATCTTATTTTCTTATGAAACAACTTTTATACTACTACTACTACTGCTACTGTAACTACTACTACTAATAATAACAACAATAATAATAATATCCGTATAAATTGCCCCCCTAAAACACACGCACTCATACACATATATGATGGCACCAGCCTGAACTCGTCCCACACAAAATGGACATGCAAAGTCAAATAGTATAAAAATACCTTAGAGGAATAGTATTAACCCGACCTCTACTGGAGGGTGTGGAATGCACTGCAGTCTTAGGGGTCGGTTATTTGCACTCAAATTCAAGAGAAGACCAACGGTTGGTGCCAGCGAGAAATCAATGGTAACCAGCTGTTGGGATAATTCAAAATTACTTGCAACGGTTATCAGAATAGACGGAGAGTTCTGGACATCTGGGGAGACTTGGTATCACTCAGACTTCAGGGAACACCACCGGTGGTTATCAGTGAGAAATCACTGATAATGAATTGTGTGAAAACTCCTAGTTATAATACGGAAAATAATGAAACTAATGACAAAAAGGGGAGAAAACAAAATGGGAAAGGAAGAAACAACATGGATTATTTATGAGAAGGGCTAAACGACATTGCACACGCGAAAACATGAACATGGCCACGGAAAATACACCTGCGAAGAGAAACAGAATCATTACTAACAGTTGCACAAAACAACGCGGCCAGAGCAAATTACTTAAAAGTCAATAGACAAGATCCAGCAAAACTGAAAATACAGACTCTGTAGACAAAAAGACGAAACGAGGAAACGATAAACCCCATCTTAAGTAAATCTAGTCATCTCGGCCATACTAAATACAAAGGAAGAGATGATTGGGTTGTGAAGCTCATCCACATGGAACTATGCAAACGAGTGCACTTTGAACATACAGACAAACGATAGAAACGCAAACCGAAGCCAATATTGGGAAACAAAAGGCCTACTATCCTCTGATAAATGGAAATACAAAGAAACAAACTTTTTCAATTGAATCTCTATCATTATAAAGTTAGGTATGTCTATATGTTTATATATTTGTGTGTACGGGATTCACTCCTAAACTGATTAATCGATCATTATGAAATGTGGAACACAGCTGAGAGGCGTAAGTGTGGGTAATGTTACATATATTTAGTTTAATTTAGTTGTATGTAAAGAGAGCAATTTTTGTGAAACAATTAAAAATAGGTATTCGACATAAATCAATAAAAATTTCTCAAATTTCAGTTTCTTTAGACGAATTCAAATATTTCAGATTTGCATTGTATTTGATCCATAGTCATTAGACACCAATTGAACAAAATCCCCATAATTTCATTTTTCACTTACGCTTCTTTTAACTTAAGCCTTAAATTATGGATATTTTTTTAGATTCCAAATTATGTAATATATTTGATCAAAATTGGAATAAGAAATTTAGACATATATCATTATATATAAGTTTTAATCTTCTAAGGGGTGATAAAAAGTGGACAAAACTGTTCTATTCGAAGACGGGTATTCTTGTAGTATATATATATATATATATATATATATATATATATATATATATATATATATATATGAAGTATTTTATTTAAAAACAATACATTACAGTCTCTGTTTGGTGTACCGCTGTTTCTATCTTTCTTCCAAATCAATTACCTTCATCCATTTTCTACCATCCCATCCGTTTTAATTGACTTCCATTCTTCTCTCCAATTTCCTCATTTAATTTTTTAAACTTTTTCTTCTCTATTGTTCTAATCATCCATTTTTTTTGGCTTCGAGAAAGTTCATTCCAAAGCGGCGATTAGATCAACACAAACAAACAGAAACGACATCCAAAGGAAAGACGCAGAAACGCGTAATTCGATGATGATTTTTTAGCTCTTTTTTTACGCATCTGTTTTAAGATTGACATTAATGCGTAAAAGCATGCAGGGAGGAAACATTGCATGTTTCCTTTTCTTGTCGATGTCTATGATTGTGTATCACTTTAAAGATTACCTACTGCCATGGTTGCGTTAGTTCTAAATAACTATTTATCGTAATCAAACAGATGCATGAATTCGAACGAAACTAAAATTGTTTTCATCCTGGACGCACATGCCAATAAAAGACCAAACCGCATACAAAGCCGAATTCTATATGTAGGTTTTGTTTTCGAAGCCATACCGGCCAAAGAAATAGGGAAAGATTTTGTACGTTACATTATATGTAAGATAAACAGGACACTTTAACCATCAGAACTCTGTAGTTCCTTGTACCGCTAACATTAAACAGTTTGTCCTGACTAAAATGCTGTATGAAGTTCACTCGATCTACGGTGGAACCTCGAAGAATTATTGGGAAAACACGCGCGAAATGAAATAACACTCACAAACACCAAACTCTCACCCATGGGTTCCCCTGACCTTGACGTAAATTCACTAGACTAACTCGACAATCAACTAAATCTCATTCATTCACTGTGGAGGTCCCCAGATGCCGGAGAGCCTTCTACTCAAATAACTTCTTTCCTCGTGCTGCTGGCCTCTGGAACTCCCTCCCTTCCCCCTGTTTCCCCAACAGTACTGACATGCAGACATTTAAAACTAATGTAAACAGACATCGCGCTGCGCAGATCCCAATTTAGGTTGACCCCCCAACCTTCTCCCATTTCTTTTTTCTCAGTAGCCCCTTACGTCTACAGTGGTGGCCTGCCTTGTTTGGGGTGAACTATGTTAAAAAAAAATGTTGGCGTTGTTTCTCATACCAATTCGGGGATACGTCCTCGAAAATCAGTCTGGCATAGTCTGGTACATTTCAGTTAGGTGGCCTTTTTTGTGTTAGGCTGAGGTTTGGTTCTGTGCAGTTAAAGGAAGTCCACCTTACCAGGCTTTACCTTCTCCCTTCGAGAAAAAAGGTTAGTTTATTGCTAATCGCAAGAGGCGCCCCTACTGGGGAATACCAACGGGGATGCTAAGACATTTTTGTAGGCCAGAATGCTCTGGCTCTTGATTGCTGGCTTTTCTTAATCCTCACCTTCTGGTTGTAAATTATAATACCAAATTCTAATACGCTTTCTTGATGTATAAAGTGTGCATTCTCTGAAGTTGGTTTTAGTGACTGAGATTAGATAGGTTCTGCCTATCGCCGGCCCTTGCACCCCTTCTTTGTCTATTAGCCAGGCGCAGAGGTACCAGCGCTGGGACGTCTCAAAAACACCCAGTGCCTAACCTGGTTTTCTTACTAGGACAA
>OY744527.1:78208071-78225571 GCA_963556195.1 Sepiola atlantica
AAATATAAATATGGAAAGAGAGGCGAAGAGGATGTAGATAATAAAAAGGAAATAGAGCAACGGTGAGGTAAAGATCATGCAGCGATGATAGGAAGAAGACAGGCGGGAAAGTGCAATATAGAAAACTACAAGAAAAATGTGACCCGTTAGATCATCATCATCATCATCATCATCATCATCATCATCATCATCATCATCATCATCATCATCATCATCATCATCATCATCCCCTGTCGGTGGGGCCACGAATTCACCACCTGCCACCCCATACAGAGAGGTAACCCCCTGAAAACAGAGCCACCTGTAGGCCGTGGGTGGCGACCCGTGATGCCTTAGGACGGGATCCTGGCGGCTTAGATATTCTTCTATTTAGACTATTACTTCGGCTCGACGGGAGATCGAAGAAGCCCGATTCGATCAATCTGCTTGTCACGTTATGCACTAGTATCTATAAGTTCATCTCCAACCGTATTATTCAATCTGATTCTTCAAAAAGTCAAAACCTTATCTCTCTTTTTTATTTTTCTCCCCAAATAAATACTAGAAGGCTGTGGCTGAGAGTCAATCATGTTGAGAACAAAGAAGATTACCAATGCTAAAGAGTAATGTTTTAAAATAGTAATGTTTTCAGAGCGTAATGTTTATCTGGGAGTGTGTTTTCTGGGAGTAATGTTTTCTGAGAGTGGTGTTTTCTGAGAGTAATGACCCCCCCTCTCTCTGTGTAAAATTCCTTTCTAAGAGTAATGTTTTCTACAAGTAATCTTTTCCAAGATAAATGTTTTCAAAGATTAATGTTCCGACTCTCACTGTGAAATTTCCTTCTACAAGTAATAGTTTCTAAAAGCAATGTATTCTAAGAGCAATGTATTCTGAATTCCATGTATTCTGAGAGCAATGTATTCTGAATGCAATGTATTCTAAGAGCAATGTATTTTAAAAGAAATGTATTCTAAGATCAGTGTATTATAAGAGCAATGTAGTCTAAGATAGGTGTATTCTAAGATCAGTGTATTCTAAGATCAGTGTATTCTAAGAGCAGTGTATTTTAAGGCCAGTGTGTTCTAAGAGTAGTGTATATTAAGATCAATGTATTCTAAGAGCAGTGTATACTAGGGATATAAACAATTATCCTACTAATATAATTATATTTGACAACTTTATTTTACATTAAATAACTCATAGATGGTCGATATGCCGTAAAACGAACCAAACCAAACTTATTAATACTATTAGTCTGCCGTTTGGCAGATTCTCGCAGTCTTTTTCCGGCTTTAGTATGGTCATTTCCAAGAGTAATGTTTTAGAAAAGTAATGTTATCATAGAGTAATGTTTTCTCAGTGTAATGCATTCTAATAGGGATTTACTTTAAGAACAATGTATTCTGATGTCTAATATCTAATAACAATGTATTTTGAGAGCAATGTATTCTGAGAGCAATGTATTCTGGGAGCAATGTATTCTGGGATAATTTCATAATTAAATTACTCATAAATGGTTTATATGCCCTTAAACACACCAAACCAAACCAAACTAAACCAATCATACTATTCGATGGCACAGTGGATAAGTGGTTAACGACGCTAACTGAGGATCTGGGTGCATCGGATTCGAATCCAGTACGTTCCACAAAAGCACTTTTATTAAAACCCACACCTGACCCTGTGTCTAACCTCCTGGAGAGGAGGTAAAAAAATACTATTCGGTTTAACGTTCGTATTACATTTTTGCATGTGTTGGGCGGCTTTTAAGAAATTGACTTTTAAACTAATTTATCTTTGTTCAAGTCTTTATTTAACCCTCTTTCTCTCAAGTCAACTCTTATCACTTCCACTTATGTTTTCGTTGGCCGTACCCTGCTACCTCAATTGTTCTACATCTACTAACCCAATAACTCTCATTCATTCTTTCAGCGTTGCCATCCCACTGAAGTCTTCTGTTCTGCAGATATCCCCCTATACTGTCTAGATGTAATCTTCCTATTATTAGATCTAAGACTGTCCATTTGTAATCATGAACATTTGACTTTCCAAAGCCAGTTAAATATAAAAAAGTAAAAAGATAACATCCAAAATTAGTTGCCGATTATCAAGACCAAGAGCCTCTTGAGGACAGAGTTAATGAGATAGAATGATTATCAGTTGGAAGATGAAGAACGCTATGGGAGTACTAAGATTGGTCACTTCATTTGATTAATTATGGCGGGTTTATGACAAAAAAATTTCGATATTGAATTAGAAGACGACCACATTTTAATCAGCAGGCAAGCAACCCCGCGGTAATGTGCTTGACGGGCGGGAAACCCTTTACAAAGAAGCCCTGTCCATGAAAGCCCCACCTCAGTTGTGGAAACAATAAGGGTTCTTGCTTTGAATGTCTTACAATAAGGAACCAAAAATTGCTCAGTCAAGCAGTTTCTATTGAAATAACGATAGCATAGAGTGAGACTAGTAATGTCTCTTTTGTGTGAAAGGGGCTCTGGAGAAGGGTCTGATAACCCCCACTAGATTTCGAAGTAAGGTCTGTACTTTGTCAAGACATGAAAATAGAGCTCTGTACTGCACCTCCCCAGATGTGGCAGCAGTATCCTATCTTTAGACGTATCCGACTCTTATACAGATAAACGATTGCATCTGGTCAAGAAAAAATCTGAAGCAGTAGAATGATACACTAATTTTTCCAGCAACCTTAGCAAGAGACTGTTGTTGCAGAAGCCTGTCCAGATTATCGGCCTTACTATAAGGAAGCTGGACACAGACCAAGATACGTCAATGGCAAAGAAGAAAACAAAACTCGTCTGTGTGCAACAACATATATAAAAGGTAGCATTTATCTCAAAGAAAGAAATATGTAATCGTTAAGAAAAGTTCACGATTCAGCGAGTCTACAGGAGAGATGATGGATCGCCACCGTAGGATATATGTCTTCCATTTTAGAACACTTGCTTTTACTCAGACTCCAGGGAAATGCATCGGTTTTATCACCGAGAAGTCACTTGTAACGACTGGTGTGAGAACCCTTAGTTAAGTATGAAGTAATAACAATAATAAATTGGGAAAATTAAATCAATAAGTTGCGGACAGGGATGAAGAATGAGATAATGGCGGTATTTATTGGCGGATAGGGGCTCATAAAGATAAGATATTATCGCTGATTTACGCTGGTAGACATTAATTCACCCTTTGACCTCCTAAAAACAAACAAAAACAACCCGAAACCAAAACGCCAAAATACTGGATATAATTAGTAAATGTGAGTATAAAATAAAAAAAAAATGCCGTTCATAGAAATAAAATAATTCTTTGGGTTTCAATCAATAATTGGTTTTATATTTGTCTACCGTTGTTGGGCGACCTCCGCACATCCGTTTCTTTCGAGCGGATCATACGTTGTGAAGAACATGACACACGCTCTTCACCAGGCAACTAATGACTGTACAGTATACAATGTGTGTTATGTCATAGATGCTTACCGAACTACCTGTGTTATGTCAGAGCTTTTCCTTCCTCAAGACTAGTTTTCACACAAGTGCATATGAGTTCGTATATACTGGCCTCTCCACGAGAGAAGAATTAAATACAAATTAGTTTTTGGGAAAATCGAACTCTAAATAAAGGAACACTTTGGAATGGTTCGATCCAAAATCAAATTCCGAGTAGGCTGGTATCACAAAATGTCAAATGTCAGTGCCATTAACTGTGCAGCACAACCAATTCTTTCTCTCTCCCCTTCTCTCTTTCTTTCGATGTATATATATTTATATATATATATATATATATATATATATATATATATATATATATATATATATATATATATATATATATATATATATAATTCATGTATAAACATATAATATTATAACGAGATATATATATTATGGATAGATTTTCAGTATTTACTTACTCAATACGTGAGTAGAGCTTGATAGTAAGTTATGAAAATATATATATGGCAATATTGCCATATATATTTTCATATATATATTAATATATATATGTATATATATATGTATATATATGTATATTTGTATATATATATGTATATATATGTATATATATGTGTGTATATATATGTGTATATATATATATGTATATATATGTATGTATATATATATATATGTATACATATATGTGTATATATATATATGTATATATATATGTGTGTATATATATATATAATACCTAGACCTGATACTATTCTTAAAGTTAGAACTTATCTCACAGATGCAACATTACACCGGGTTTCTTGGCCTAAGATATAACCAAGAAAGATAAAATAAATCAATCAATTATCTTAGTATTCATAAATTTAACAGTGGCTGATATTTCTCAGAATTATCATCTACTTTTTTATTATGAAACTTGTCAGTTTTTACGCTCATAAACCGACATTTCTTTTGTTTCTTTTACATGGAAATTGATCACATTCGCCATTTTAATAACAAGTTGCAGACACGCTGACAGCTTTACCAGGATCTGAACGGCAAACCGGTGCTGCCCGGGCGATGGAAATAAAATAACATATCACATATTGGTAAAAAATATCTTCAATAATATTTTTCTTCCATAGTAACTGATTCATTTTTTTTATTTATGAAACCCAATGATGCCCGAGAGCAATAACGTCAACACTTAAACGTTTTGAGGCAATTTTCATCGTATTTAGTTTCTTATTCTTCCGGATCCTATTATGCAGTTATCTATAAGTAATACGTTAAGCTACTTCATGTTATTACGTACGTTATCACCTTTCACACACATAAAAATGAGATCATCTGATAAGCAAAACATGGTAATCAGTTATTAACCTGATGTCGCTAAGATAAAACATTCCGACTTTACTCATGTTAAAATAGATTGTTACGAAATCAAAGTATGTCGTACCGTCGACTAAAATAGTACAATTTTAACTAAATACATTTCAAAAAGTGACATCTGTTTTTTTTATTACTTTCAAGAATATTCAGCTCACAATCATTTTTACGGTTAGAAGAAAGCGAATATTTGAAAAATAATTTCAAGAATATTAAGCTCACAATCATTTTTACTGTTAGAAGAAAGCGAATATTTGAAAAATAATTTCAAGAATATTCAGCTCACAATCATTTTTACTGTTAGAAGAAAGCGAATATTTGAAAAATAATTTCAAGAATATTCAGCTCACAATCAGTTTTACTGTTAGAAGAAAGCGAATATTTGAAAAATAATTTCAAGAATATTCAGCTCACAATCATTTTTACTGTTAGAAGAAAGCGAATATTTGAAAAATAATTTCAAGAATATTCAGCTCACAATCATTTTTACTGTTAGAAGAAAGCGAATATTTGAAAAATAATTTCAAGAATATTCAGCTCACAATCATTTTTACGGTTAGAAGAAAGCGAATATTTGAATAATAATTTCAAGAATATTCAGCTCACAATCATTTTTACTGTTAGAAGAAAGCGAATATTTGAAAAATAATTTCAAGAATATTCAGCTCACAATCATTTTTACTGTTAGAAGAAAGTGAATATTTGAAAAATAATTTCAAGAATATTCAGCTCACAATCATTTTTACTGTTAGAAGAAAGCGAATATTTGAAAAATAATTCTAAGAATATTCAGCTCACAATCATTTTTACTGTTAGAAGAAAGCGAATATTTGAAAAATAATTTCAAGAATATTCAGCTCACAATCATTTTTACGGTTAGAAGAAAGCGAATATTTGAATAATAATTTCAAGAATATTCAGCTCACAATCATTTTTACTGTTAGAAGAAAGCGAATATTTGAAAAATAATTTCAAGAATATTCAGCTCACAATCATTTTTACTGTTAGAAGAAAGTGAATATTTGAAAAATAATTTCAAGAATATTCAGCTCACAATCATTTTTACTGTTAGAAGAAAGCGAATATTTGAAAAATAATTCTAAGAATATTCAGCTCACAATCATTTTTACTGTTAGAAGAAAGCGAATATTTGAAAAATAATTTCAAGAATATTCAGCTCACAATCATTTTTACTGTTAGAAGAAAGTGAATATTTGAAAAATAATTTCAAGAATATTCAGCTCACAATCATTTTTACTGTTAGAAGAAAGCGAATATTTGAAAAATAATTTCAAGAATATTCAGCTCACAATCATTTTTACTGTTAGAAGAAAGTGAATATTTGAAAAATAATTTCAAGAATATTAAGCTCACAATCATTTTTACTGTTAGAAGAAAGCGAATATTTGAAAAATAATTTCAAGAATATTCAGCTCACAATCATTTTTACTGTTAGAAGAAAGCGAATATTTGAAAAATATTTTCAAGAATATTCAGCTCACAATCATTTTTACGGTTAGAAGAAAGCGAATATTTGAATAATAATTTCAAGAATATTCAGCTCACAATCATTTTTACGGTTAGAAGAAAGCGAATATTTGAAAAATAATTAAATTGCAACAATTTAAAATAAATGAATAAATAAAGAAGAAACATATTCGTTTTATTTATTTAAAGAATTTTTAGCTGACAATGGCAATTATTCTCACGGAAGAAAAAATGTAATTTTTCATTTTTAATAGTATTTATACTGACAAACATTTATTATTTGAAAAAGAAATACTATGATTGACAGTAAATCATACAGGTTGATGTAGAAAGCACCGTGGAATTTCCACAGGGCCCGCTAATGTTGATATGATATTTTGATTTGATCCTAAATTAACTTTAACAAAAATAAAAGCCGTAAAAAACAAGTAAAGCGTGAGTTGTCTCTCCTTGAGATCACTAGTCCTTGAATAATCTAAATACACATTAATCACAACTTTTGATGGATTTTGCGATCACTACTGCATTAATAATGTAAACAACCATTAATAAAAACTATTGTTTGTTTGTTTAGCAAAGAAAACTAATGTGTGTACTCTTAGATATTTGTGAAATAGTGTAAATAAATAATAACATATAGTTTAGATGGTGTAGAACAAGTCTTTAGGGTATATCAATCGGAGGAGATTGTCGAGGAGTTGCCGCACAGTGAATGTGGTATTTACATATAGACTCTCATTGGAAAAAATCTCCAATCATATATTTCTTTCTCTTTCACTCTATGCTGTCAGAGAGAGCACACCCGCGTACGTTAATATCCAGCCGGCTCTCCTTCGGGACCCCGAAAGGCTCTCGACAAATAGAACACACACGACGAGAGACTTTCACGAACATTTGGAGCCCAGCATAACACACACACACACACACACACACACACACACACTCAACGAACGCACATGGGCACAAGTTTATAGACACATACGCTCGCTCACCAAGTACACCTACTAAAGAAGCGCACGTACACATAAGTACATACATGCACTCTCTCGCAAAGAAAAAAAGTACACACATATCTTCACGTGAATAAACAAGACGACCGCCGAAATAAACACGTCTACTGAAGTTTTCCTTAACATACAAAGCGACAGTCGAAGTAATTACATTTATTCTTCTACTCGAAAACGTTCTCTGAACATTTGTATTCTACAATCTATTTCCTTGGACACTTTGAAATCTCATTCTTCACGAACTTTATCTTTCATTATCTTAACAAGTTGTTGACATAAAATTAATTAATTTTATATTGATACAATTTGTTATTCTTTCATTGGATAATGTCGTATCTGCAACAAAATCATATTAAGTGAACCTGATATAGTACACTAAAATCTTATCTAAAATTGAATAAGTCGTTTTAAAAAGAATTGAAAGATTAGAATTTGACCATGTGATTTATCAAAAAACAAAAACAAAAGAAAACTAAAAACAGAAGTTCATTCGTTCTTTATTCCGTTCTTTTTTTTCGTTCTCCCCATTTAACTTCCCTTAGTTTTCCTTTCGTTCGTTCTTTTTTGGTTCTTTTATTCCGTTATACTTTCGTTCGTTCTTTTTTGGTTTTTTTATTCCGTTATACTTTCGTTCGTTCTTTTTTGGTTCTTTTATTCCGTTATACATACTTTTGTTAGTTCTCTTTTGATTCTTTTATTCCGTTATACATTCGTTCGTTCTCTTTTGATTCTTTTATTCCGTTATACTTTCGTTCGTTCTTTTTTGGGTCTTTTATTCCGTTATACATACTTTTGTTAGTTCTCTTTTGATTCTTTTATTCCGTTATACTTTCGTTCGTTCTCTTTTGATTCTTTTATTCCGTTATACTTTCGTTCGTTCTTTTTTGGGTCTTTTATTCCGTCATACATACTTTTGTTAGTTCTCTTTTGATTCTTTTATTCCGTTATACGTTCGTTCGTTCTTTTTTGGTTCTTTTATTCCGTTATACTTTCGTTCGTTCTTGTTGGGGTCTTTTATTCCGTTATACTTTAGTTCGTTCTTTTTTGATTCTTTTATTCCGTTATACATACTTTTGTTAGTTCTCTTTTGATTCTTTTATTCCGTTATACTTTCGTTCGTTCTTTTTTTGGTTCTTTTATTCCGTTATACTTTAGTTCGTTCTTTTTTTATTCTTTAATTCCGTTATACATACTTTTGTTAGTTCTCTTTTGATTCTTTTATTCCGTTATACTTTCGTTCGTTCTTTTTTGGTTCTTTTATTTCGTTATACATACTTTTGTTAGTTCTCTTTTGATTCTTTTATTCCGTTATACATTCGTTCGTTCTTTTTTGGTTCTTTTATTCCGTTATACATTCGTTCGTTCTTTTTTGGTTCTTTTATTCCGTTATACATACTTTTGTTAGTTCTATTTTGATTCTTTTATTCCGTTATACTTTCGTTAATTCTTTTTGATTCTTTTATTCCGTTATACTTTCGTTCGTTCTTTTCTTGTTCTTTTATTCTGTTATACCTTCGCTCGTTTTTTTTAGTTCTTTTATTCCGTTATACATACTTTTGTTAGTTCTCTTTTGATTCTTTTATTCCGTTAGACTTTCGGTCGTTCTTTTTTTGGTTCTTTTATTCCGTTATACTTTCGTACGTCCTTTTAGTTCTTTTATTCCGTTATACATACTTTTGTTAGTTCTATTTTGATTCTTTTATTCCGTTATACTTTCGTACGTCCTTTTAGTTCTTTTATTCCGTTATACATACTTTTGTTAGTTCTCTTTTGATTCTTTTATTCCGTTATACTTTCGTACGTTCTTTTTGGTTCTTTTATTCCGTTATACATACTTTAGTTTGTTCTTTTTTATTCTTTTATTCCGTTATACTGTCTTTCGTTCTTTTTGGTTCTATTTTCCGTTATACATACTTTCGTTTTTTCTTGTTTGTTTGGTTCTTTTATTCCATTATACTTTCGTACGTTCTTTTAGGTTCTTTTATTCCGTTATACATACTTTTGTTTGTTTTTTTTTCATTCTTTTATTCCGTTATACTTTCGTTCGTTCTTTTTTGGTTCTTTTATTCTGTTATACATACTTTCGTTTGTTCTTGTTTGTTTGGTTCTTTTATTCTATTATACTTTCGTTCGTAGTCTTTTGGTTCGTTTATTCCGTTATGCTTTCGTTTTATCATCCGTTCTTTTTTGTTAGTTTTTTCGTTCGTTCATATTTTTCTGTGATTCTTTATTTCTTTTGTTCTTTTATTATTTCTTTTTTCTTTCTTTTTCGTTATTTTTTCTTTGTTCGTTCGTTCATTCATTATTTTGTTTTAGTCGTCCTTTTTTGTTCGTCGTTCGTTTAATCTTTAATTCATTCTTTCATTATTCCGTACCCTTTTCTTTCTTTTTTGTTCTTTTCTTTCTGTCTTTCTTTGGTTATTCCCCTATGTATTTCTTTTCCTCTTTCGTTTGTTCTTTCAAAATTTATTCCGATAGTTTCCCATTAATTTTTCTTTATTTTCCATTTTTATTCTTCCACGTATTGAAATGGTTTGAATTAGTTGTTTTATTTTTGTATTTTATATATTTGATTTTTATATGTACTCTATTAGATATCGATGAAAAAGCGTATTTCATTTTTATTTGAGAAGAATATTTTCTGTCTTTTAAGGGAGCAAATTGAAGTTTATTGCAGATTTTTACTCGATACCTTATATGGAAGACTGTCACCAAATCAGTTGCTGAGGTCGTTGAAAAAATGGTTGGATAATTCTACTACTCCCAAAAGTACATCACTCCTGATGCCATGCTCTACTTGTATAAGGGTAAGATATATCCTAAGACGGAGTACTGTTTCCAGATATGGGGAGGTATCGCTTAAAGCACTCTTTTTCGCTCTGACAGAGTACAAAATAGACTCCACAATCTAATGGGGAATCTCTCTCCTCTTCCCCTATCCCTTTTCTCATGATAGTCTTTCTCCACTCTATAATTATTTTCATGGTAAGTGCACAACTGAGCTACAACCTCTGGTAAAGCATGAGTCTATCTACCACTACTTTTTCCTCTGTGTACCTAAAACCAAACAACATTTCCATTTTAAACTTCCCATCTGTCGAACACCATACCATTGGACTGCTTCACTACAAACTACAACATGGTCTTCTACAAGTCTAATGTCAACAAATACTTGTCGAGCCGTCCGCTTAAGTAATCGTTTTCAATCCTCTCATAGTATTGTTCATCATCTAATCGATAATCCCATTAATCCTTATACTCGAGTGGCGTTTGGCCTTGGTAACTGGTGACTCGTTTGTATGAACAAGAAAAAGAGTCACCAGTACTTGTTCATGTAAATTGATAGATTATGAGCAAAAGCTAGCAAGAAAAATGTTTAAATAAAAAGCTCGGGTCAAAGCAATTTTTCACGAAAAAAGTGTCTCGGTTAGTATTCTGCGTTCATGCTGATATAACATCGTGCGTTTATATTGAAGTTTTTAGTCTTAAGATGGCCGCCATTAAAACACCATTATCTTAACCAAATTAGTTTTAGTTTCATAACAATTTGTTTTGATTAATGATTTAATGACCAAAGAATCACGTAATAATTAGGTTGTATTATTTTACGGTATTGCTTGGTCATTAAATTTAACCAATTTAATATAAGACTATAACTAATTTGGTTAAAATAATGTTTTTTTTCTATGACAGCCACCTTAAAGCTAAACATTTCACTATAACCCATCATGCAAAATTTTGTGAAAAAATGAATGAACCAATTTTGAGAAAATAAGAAAAAACAATGGAATAATGGACAGATACGAAAACGTATGTCTTTTCTTATTGACACCACGGACTAAACAAGAAACAAACAAAAAAGAAACAAAAAGACAAAAAAAAAAACAGGAAAAAAATAAGTTATCAGTTTTTACACTCATAAACTGACGCTCTTTGTGTTTCTGTTATATGAACAGTTATCACATTCGCCATTTTGGTAACAAGTCACAGAGACACAGACAGCTTCACAATAAGAAGAAATAGTCGTGGGCGGGAAAAAATAAATTGAGTTCGACAATATATTTCTTTGCTATTAATTGATTCGTATATTTTACTTATTTATCAAAGACGAAAACCTGGTGTTGCTTGAACATTTTAAGATAATATTTCAACATATAGTTCTAACCGATTAAAGCTTCTTTTTTAAAAACTTATTTTGAAATATCTGACATCGGAGTCTACGTAAATCAAAGTTGACAAAAACAAAGAGAAAAGGAAAAAAAAGCCTCAGAAAATAAGAAATATGTTAATAAAAAATGACCAAAATATCAAGTGTCACCCCTGAAATGGCTGATAATTTCGCACACACAAACACACCTATATACAAATATTAATATATATATTTGTATATAGGTGTGTTCATGAGTGAGAAAGTATAGGCTATTTCCGGGTTGCAATAATCTGGCACTTGATATTTTAGTCAATTTTTATTCACATATTTCTTTAAGTAAAGTTGACAACAAGCCGTCATTCAGCGTAATGCATAACTCTAGGCCCCGCCTACTGAGTGTTTTCGACTGCTTGCCGCCGTATTTGCTATTTAGATGTTAATTTACTTCTCATTTATAGACAATGCGTGGTGGAGCATTGGAACGCGCCCCGGCTACTGAGTTAAACATGATTTTCGTATCAAGGTTCGAACCGTGTGACCGGCAGGGATTGTCTCCTCCCATACTGATGATTGCAGGTTTGTCATAAAATCAGAAAACTTTCCTTTGGACTCATCGGAAAGACACATCTGAAATCAGGATTCGAATGCAAGAGACTCGAGAGTCTATAAAAGACCCAAAAAAGAATGTTCGAATTCTAGGATGTGTCCTACTAATGAGCTCAAAGGAGGGCTAAACTCGAGTCAAAGCTTTCATGCTTTGTTTGGGCTGCGGCGTTCTCTTATTGTGGAAATAATTATATAGTATCTTACTTTAAAATCTAATATATATATATATATATATATATATATATATATATATATATATATTATTGGTCCAGTTGTGTTACATAAAGTTTTAATTTTACTATATATTCGCTGAGTTGTTCTGCAGGTTGAAGTAAGTTTATCTGCTCCACTCACACTCGACTCATGCTTCTAACAGAAATGCGGCGCTTAGATGAGTTGAATTTTACATTCACTGTCATACTGGTTGTTAGATCCATTCGTCGTGTTATTAGCCTTTTGCGCATCTGTTCCTTCCTTGCCACCTGGCATTGTTAAACAAGGAAGGACCCTCTTGGGTTGGTGATTAACCAGATGGGTGACATGAATTCTTCATTTAACTATATATATATATATATATATATATATATATATATATATATATATATATATATATATATTGAGAGATAGATAGATAGATATTCCAACCCCCTTGTTATTGAATTCTGTTTCTTCTGTTCACTTTATCGCCCGATGATTTGGCGTTTATAGAGTTTAATTTCTCCTAATTTCTATGTAAATTTGTGGCAGCCGAGGGGTACGTGTCGGTGGCGACTTGGAAACCTGGTTCGAGCCCTCCAAGCGACATGAATTAATATCCCTACACTGAAGATTGCGTAAGCATGAAACATCGATGTCTGTAAGTAATAATAATTAATATTAATTTAAAAAAATTATATATATATATATATATATATATATATATATATATATATATATATATATATATATGAATGAAAAATATTTGTTGTTGTTTATTATCTACGGACGTATACGTTTCGTCTCTTTTCAATCAAGACTCTTCAGCCTAGAAGTATGACTATTCACTACCGGTCACTCGGTTCGAAACCCTGGATTATAAGTATTTTTCAACTTTAATCCAACGTCTTAAACCTCGCGGCCAATATCCGAACAGCTGATAAACTGTGGTAGTTTAAATACATTTATAAGCGGCGATGAGCGACACAGGCATTCTACTTATATTAAGGAATGATGCATTATAAAGCAAATGACGTCACGCTGTATTTGCACTACCATTAAAGTGCTCTACTAATTATTAAGGAGCGACAAATATGAAAAATATTTGTTGTTGTTTATTTTCTACGGACGTATACGTTTCGTCTCTTTTCAATCAAGACTCTTCAGCGTAGAAGTATGACTATTCACTACCGGTCACTCGGTTCGAAACCCTGGATTATAAGTATTTTTCAACTTCAATCCAACGTCTTAAACCTCGCGGCCAATATCCGAACAGCTGATAAACTGTGGTAGTTTAAATACATTTATAAGCGGCGATGAGCGACACAGGCATTCTACTTATATTAAGGAATGATGCATTATAAAGCAAATGACGTCACGCTGTATTTGCACTACCATTAAAGTGCTCTACTAATTATTAAGGAGCGACAAATATATATATATATATATATACTCGCGCTATTTACCTGGCGTTACCCATGGGGAGATATAGTGCTGGTCGGAAAGTTTCTTAGGAAAAAATAATTTCAAATATAGAAATTTGTATAATTCTTGCCTTGAAAGAAAGTTAAAAATGGCATTTGCAATATGAGGTCAAGTAATAAAACTGTAAGTGTGGTGGTGTTTTGAAAAAATGTTTTTATTATAAATAACAAGTAATTGAAGAAAAAAGATTTTCAATGTTATTTCATCTGTTCAAAGACGACAATCTCTGCTATTTTGTCAACTATTTGAAATTATATTTCGAATGTACCCTTCGAGGAAATTTTAATAAACTACTTCTTTCTTTTTTATAAGAAAATTAAGTTACTGTAAAACAGAAAATTTCTTTCCGAATTTGTTTTTATTTAATTATTTTAAATCTTAAAATATCAATAAAAATAATTATTCACATTTTAAACCTGTTTTAAATACACTCTTCACTGATATTTTCGTCGTTTAATTTTATTGTTTCTTCAGCAAGCGAAATAAATATATTAAAAAAAATTATTTTAATTATTCTTTTAATTATTTTATGGACCTAACAGATAATTGCCCCTAGTCATCCTAGATGAAATCATAGGGAAATTTCAATGGTGTCTGTGAAAATTTAACTCTTATTGAAACTTATTTCAATGTTCTACTTATTAACATATCGATTTTATATACAAAAACACACATATATATATATATATATATATATATATATACATATTCATATATATATATACAGGGTGGGCAAAAATAAGGGTCCTATTTTTAAAAATTCATAACTTTTTTATTTATTGATTTTTTAAATTTTTTTTTTAGAATAAGTAAAGGACCCCTTCCGAAGCAAGCATGAGCCGTATTAGCCCTAAGGAACGTACCCCCATTTAGAAAACATTATTTTTGCTTAAAAAACTCAAAACAGTGTAAAAAACAATACTCGGAAGGGTCAGTCTACACACACATAAAGTTTGGTGAGTTTAACTTTTATTTTGTGGAAGTTATTCAAATTCAAGTTATTCAAATTTAAAGATAGGACCCTTATTTTGGCCCACCCTGTATATATATATATATATATATATATATATATATATATATATATATAGAGAGAGAGAGAGAGAGAGAGAGACAGAGAGAGAGAGAGAGAGAGACAGAGAGAGAGAGAGAGGGGGAGAGAGTGTTTGGTAAATCGATGGCATAACTTCGGGATTATGTTTTTAATGTGTAAAGGAGCCTCTTTGTGTGGGAGTTGCTTTTGTAATAACACTCCATTACCACTCAACTTTCTTTATTGCCCATCTCCTTCTCCTGTGTGGTCTTTTATTTTCCTGTATTTGTACCATTTATATCTGTTGCATTCTAATATTTGGAACAAGAAAAGCTAACATTCACAGAATGCCATCGTATTCCACATGTTGGCTATCAAAGAAGCCCCTGCCGAATATGACAACCAGATCTTTCATCGGAGCCGCCCCACGGCTTTTACATTTGTTTAGTGTCATGTTTTTATGGGTTTGTTGGTGCATGTGGCAACATCGGGCTCAGTCTTATTTTGCCTGTGATCCTGGATAGTGTTTTTCGATCCCATATAACAATGCACTATCACACACATTGAACGTGTTAGATGTTTAACATTCAGAATGTTTATAAGTATTCGTTTTGTTTCAATGAAACTAAGTGTTTGCAGAACTCTTTACATATGTAGATCATATTTCCTAAGTTATGACATCGAGTTTCCAAACACTTTCTATATACGAGAATTAGTCAATAAATAAGTTTTTTTTGAAAATAACAAAATAATTTTTTTTCTCTCGGAAATCATTTTCCATAAATCTAAAGCCTGTATTGTTTGAAATTGGTTTTTGTAATAAGAATTTTTTTGCAGATATTAAAAATGGCATTGAATAAGACAGAGTGCTTCTAGCTTGACCAGAGGTTTGTCATCAAATCTTTCGTAGCTGAAAAATGAAAACCATGTGGAATTTATAGGGGAAAGATAAGTAAATTATAGTAATAAAAACAACATGTTTACAAATGGCTTAAAGAACACACAAAGATATTTCTATTATAAAGATCATTCAGACTACTATACGCATCCTGGTTATTTTTACTACATTTCGGCCGATGTAATCTCTGACCTTCTTAGAGTGCATCTTTTCGAATTTGGGAAACTTTATGAGCAGAAGACAGGGTTCGAACCTGTGTCGAAGAATAAGGGAAGCTTATAGCCGGCGTCTTCTTTGCTACTTGACTACTGAGAATCTTAAAACGCTACGGTTATAATCACGTTAACACACCGGTTCTCGTAAAATCGCCGGTTAAGCAATAATGAGCCTGGCCAGTACTAAATGGGAAACCATTCTGGAAGATCAAGTGCTGTATATAACAAAAGATCGCTTCACATTAATCCACAAATCCACCGCATACAAAACAGATGTATGGTTTTGGCATAAAATGACCCGATGATGATTGACATGCCGTAAAACACAACAACCAACCAACCAACCAACCAATCAACCAACCAAGAATCGTATAGTTAGCAAGTAAGGTCGAAATTTCGTGCACGTTGAAGACACAATATTAGCAGATATAATTAACAAAAGAATGGGATGTCTTCAGCAGGGAGGGTAAACGAAATCGCAGAAAGAGAACGTTTTAATTCTAAAGCGTTAACCAAACATGACTTCTATGAGCAGAGATTCTTTTCAGGAATTTACCATCTGTGGAATACAATACCACGGAGTTGATACACTGCTGACTACAACATAGTCATTTTCCAAGTTCAATATCAACAAATACTTGTCCAGCTGTCATCTTAAGTAATCAAATCTTGCCATTTTCACCTATCGTTTTAAATCCTCTCATAGAATTGTTCATCATCTAAATGACAATTATTATTCTCGAGTAGCCTATCGGTCTTGATAAGCGATGACTCATTCGCAACCACTTGAAAAGGGTAAACCAAGAGACATTTATTAGGGAAACAAGAAAAGCAACGTTCATGTACATAACTTTAAAAAGGTTAGCGGCGAAGGGGGAAATGCATAAAAGATTGATTTCCCTACATTAAAAACCGACCTTTGTGAGGAGGCACTAAACAAGGACAATATTAAACAACCCCTCTTCCTTTCTGAGGAGGATTGATTCATTTCTTGTTGTCTGAGAAACTCCCAGAGACAGAGAAAGAGAGAGAGAGAGAGAGAGAGAGAGAGGGAGAGGAAGTGTGTAAGAGAGAGAGAGAGAGAGAGAGAGAGAGAGAGAGAGAGAGAGAGGGAGTGAGAGAGCGAGAGAGAGAAAATACGTGACACGTGTCTATTGATACGGACAGCCGTTTCTACATGAGAAGCAGCGAGCGCCTCTACCCCAAAATTCAAACCCCGGTTAACAGTCATTACCGACCGTAACAGTCGGACGCTCTATCTTCTCAGCCAAACAGCCTGCTACTGTTACGAACCGGTAATACCTGGTGTAGTATTAGCCCTGGGCGGGCTATGCCGGCTTCCTCCGATAGAGGAATGGTGCAGGGAATATTAAATTTACAAGCGATCCCCACTCGGATTTATATCCGGTTCAGGGGGATGACATACAATGCCTAGCATTTCCGAATGATCACCCATCTGGTACTGGCCAGAATCCACGTCGCTTAACTTCGGTGATCTAATGAGAACGGTGTGTATACGCGATTATGCCATACACTGATAATGTTTATGTTTATATATATATATATATATATATATATATATATATATATATATATACAGGGTGAGCCAAAA
>OY744527.1:78235571-78238071 GCA_963556195.1 Sepiola atlantica
ATTATATATATAAGTTGACAGATCGGTATATATTTGTATCTGTTTGCACACACACACACACACACACACACACACACACACACACACACACACACACACACACATATATATATATATATATATATATATATATATAATATATATATATATATATATATATATATATATATATATGTGTGTGTGTGTGTGTGTGTATGTGCGTAGATGCGTCTGCATATTTATATTTACAGGCACACTGCTAATCACTGAATCTTAGTTATAGACCCCTACAAATATATTGCCTATCAGACGAATATTAATCCAGCAGATAATTGTATATATCCTGTGAACATTAGTTTCTCTCTTCTGTTATCTTTTCTTTTCCCTTCATTTATATTTTTCTTCTCTTCTTTCTTCCTCTTTCTGGGTGTGTGTGAGACAGGTCAGCCACCGGCATTCGAAGAGAACACCCATACACACACCGAGCACACAGTTTAAACTTAAGAACTCCCCTCTTTTTTATTTCCTTTCTTTCGTTTTCTTCCCGAAACATGTGTATCGAAAACAAGACAGACAACAAGCACCCCCATATATTACGTTGAGAGGCGACCGCTGATGGCCGGTTTGTAAAATAATATGAAAAAAATAATATTAATTTAAGTTCGCCATTTTCAAGAACTGCATAAGAAGCCTGAAAAAGGGAACAGTTCCTGAAAATTTTCTACAGACTATACTTAAAAATAAAAAATAACTGAAATTAGTATTTACTTTAATTTGCTTCTAAAATCGTCTTATAAATTCGGCACGAAATTTTAAGTTGCACGTTTATTTATTATTTTTTCTTTATTCTTATTTTTTTATTCACGATTATTATACTTCTTCCCCAACTTGTGCGCTTATGATTTTCCTGTTGACTGATTCGACCTAATTATTAATTATTAAAATTCAATATTTATTTATAAATATTATATATATATATATATATATATATATATATATATTATGTAAATCATCCTTATTTAATATGTATTAAATAATGCATATATTTCACTGAAATTGGATCTATTTGAATTTTTGGTGGAACTATGATTTAAATTTAAGTGAGTGTGGGGGAAGGGGGCTTGTGCTCCTAAGGACTCTCTTAATATGATCAAAATTTGTCGACATTTTGGAAATAGACATCATTTTTGGTCATTTACCTATCGTTTAAATTTTATTTGATTCAAAGGGGAAACAGTTTTCAGTTTGAAGGGGGGGCGAGGACACTCCTAATATCAAAATTTGCTAAAAAGTTTGGTATAAACATCATTTTTGGTCATTTGTCGTTATTTACATTTTATTTGAATCAAAGGGAAAACAGTTTTCAGGAGGAGGGGCTCTTAATATTATATAATATAATTTGCTGAAATTTTAGGAATATACATCATTTTTGGTTATTTACCTATGGTTTAAATTTTAATCTAAGGGAAAACAGTGTTAAGTGGGTGTGGAAAGGGTGCTACCCAGGGACCCCAGCGTTGAAGTGATATATTTCTTAAATAGCTTATGATTTTCACTCAGAGGTCAGTAGTCCACATGCCAATTTTCAAGCAATTCTGTCCAGCGGTTTGGGTGAACATCAGACACAAAGATCAGACGGACACATACACCCACAGAGTTACTATTTTATATATAGATAAGAATATATATATATATATATATATATATATATATATATATATATATATATATATATATATGTATATATATATATGTATATATATATATATATATATATGTATATATATATATGTATATATATATATGTATATATATATATATATATATATATATATATATGATTATTTTTATTTACACAGACATGTACGAAATCTGCGACACTGGCATTATCAATCAACAGCTGAGATCTCATCAGGCAGAGTTATAATCCGATCTTAACCTTAGATCATATTTGGAAAGAATGAAATGGAGTAAAAAAAGAAGAAAATAAATTAAATTTTTTTTTCTCCATTTCATTCTTTCCAAATATGATCTAAGATTAAGATCGGATTCTAACTCTGCGAGATAAGATTTCAGTTTATAATAGCTGTTGATCGATAACATCGACATGCCAGTGTCGCAGATTTTGTACATGTCTGTGTAAATAAAAATACTCATATATAAAAGCTATATTTGATATTGAGCACTTTTTATAAACTCGGTTGAAATTCTTTGGATTATTACTCTGTGGATGTTTTACCTGGATTATATATATACATATATATACATTGAAATATACGCGAAATATATTTAAGGTTTTAGAAAATCTACTTTATTTCCGGATGATTGTGTATGCTGTCGATAATACTACGCATTTCGAAAAGAAACCCCTGTAATTTCCATCAGTTTATTCTCTGCTAAATGTTTGTATTCAAAAAGTCGTTCCCGAAGCAAAACATATTTTTTAAAAAGAATTTAACGTTCGTTAAAACTACTCAAACTGTCTTTTCCAATTACGTCATTTTCCGAACTTGATCCAATA
>OY744527.1:78248071-78283071 GCA_963556195.1 Sepiola atlantica
CTTCATAAATAAAAGTTACATATAAAAATCTACTTCGTATCCGATTTAAGCTAATTATTGGTACGTGTTTTAAAAAATAGTTTCCATTGAAATCATTGGTTTTTATCTTTTATCTTAGAATTTCTGTATTAATCCAATTATGATCACTTTTTCGTATAACACCGTGCCTTAGATAATTTCATATTGATTACTACTCCGATTAGCGATTGTGCGGTTAATAAAAAATAATTAACAAAATAATGTTTTCTTAATAAAAAATATACAAAAACACAATAATCTTCTTCCCGATGATATTTTTTATATAATAGATATGAAATAACGCCTGCATTTCTTTGTTTTGAGCTAGAACTCACTATGGACTATTTTTTTTACCATACCACATCCGGTTTGGCGGCTCCAATACAGACTTTTCCAAAATAAATTACAGAAATTCGATAATTTTAAAAGAAAGTTAAAGAAATGGATTACAAATAAATTCATCCATAATAAATTGCGATGAATAAATTTTCTTCTAAGGCTGTGGATATTCTTACTTTAGTTAATGTATTTGGGAAAAGTAATAATCTTTCCTCTTTAGGTTAAAGAGTAGAGTAGACTATTAAGCCTTCTTTGGACGTTTTCCTTCTCCTGGACTTGTTGTCTACGATAAGGGAAACCTAAGGATATCGACACGGACTGAATACTTGGGTGTTCCAAGTTCGAATCCAGTCGATTCCACAGTACCACTGTCACTTAGGGATGTTGGCAACCTTCTCGTGGTCCTTCCCGTAAGTCTTTCCAGAAAGATTTCTAACTAGAAAAACATCGGGGAAACTAATACCAACACCAGAATCATCTGATTCACACGAAAGAAGAAGAAGAAGGGAAACCTCGAAATAACCTCTTCTATATGTGTAGTACGGACAAACACACAGAGACTTCCGACGCTTCAAAGTTAATTGACCGTTCGTTATGGAAAATTATCTAAAAATGAACGCGGTGAGAAGATTAGCACCACCGGGCTCCATATGCCTAAGGGAAGATACACATCTAAAGTGCTACAAACGTAGTTGACTACGGAAGAGATCATCAATAAATTAAATTATACTAACAACATATTAATAGATTAAATAACAATATTTAGGTATATTTAAATCAATAAAATCTGGAATCGAAGATTAGCCAAGACTCTCTCATTCTACTATGTAAAATGAATGGAATTTAACGATAAAGCAATACTATTCCCTAAAAATAAGTGCTTACTTATCAGGAAAGTAAAATGTAACTAACTAAATAAATAGTTTCATTTAAATAAGATATAATTTCACCCACTATAAGTGGCACATTTTATTGCTCAGTCGGTAGAGTATCGGGCGCCAACCACTAGGGTCAGGATTTCAGACCTCCTTGCATCTAGCCACACTGATGAGTCATATAGACGACGAAACACGTGTATATGTATATTTTCGCTCTATAACATATCACTCAATAAGTCTCGGGCTTGACAAATAGATGGCGCCATTAGAATAAAATCCATATCATGTTTCTATAATCTATATGGTTTTTATAATTAATAATTTAACAGAAACTACTATTGAAAACTGTCAAAACAATGAAAAAATCTAAATCTCGTATTTGCTATTGCTTTCTGATGAAAAACTGTTCAAACCGATCAATGACTTGATAAGTGTTATTGGGACTTTGCTTCGTCGGAAACAACAGTTAAGAATTGGTATACTGACTTTAAATGCGGCTGAACGCTCAGGTCAAGCAAATTCGGAAGATGTCCTGGAAAAAAATAAAAACGTCCACAAACTAGTTTTGCCCGATCGTAAATTGAATTAGCGTGAGATAGCAGATGATTTGAAGATATCATAAGGCGAAAGTGTATTCACCATTTTGAATGGATGTTTGTTAATAAAAAAGTTCAAAATTGGTGCTGTGGTTGTTCAGGGATCATCACAAACAACAACGTGTCGACGATTCAGAGAGTTGTTTGCAATTATTTCAACTCAACAAAAAAGTGTTTGAATCAATATGTGACAAGAGATGACATATGAATCCACCACTTCACTCTGGAGTCAAATCGACTGTCAGATGAGTGGACAGCAGTAGGTGAAAGCCGTCCAAAGCGACCAATGAGCTGAACATAAGCAGGCTATGTATTTTGCGATGCGCAAGCTATTTTGTTTATCGATTACCTTAGGAAAGGACGAACCATCATTAACGAAAATTATATAACATTAAATCGTCAAAAAACGGCCACAAATGAAAAACAAAATAGCTTATTTACCAAAACAATGCACCGTGTTACAAGCGATCGCAACGATGATAGCACTACACAAACTGCACTTCGAATTATGCAATCAGCCTATTCTTCAAATCTGTTTTCAAACGAGTCCTGGCTGTTTGCAGACCTCAAAAACAGATTTGGTTCTAATGAAGAAGTGATATCGGAAACTGAGGCATATATTGAGGCATCTAAAAAGGTAATCGAATTGATACGATCAGTGTATCACCTTAGAACGGGACTATGTTTATGAATAAAGTCGAATTTTGCATTAGAATTGTTGTTTTAATGGTTAAACTCGGGACTTATTGAGTGATGTGCTATTAGTCAATGTAATTAATCAAATCTTAACTGTAAAGTATTACCCATACTACATATATATATATATACAGGGTGGGCAAAAATAAGGGTCCTATTTTTAAAAATTCATAACTTTTTTATTTATTGATTTAAAAAAATTTTTTTTTTAGAATAAGTAAAGGACCCCTTCCGAAGCAAGCATGAGCCGTATTAGCCATAAGGAATGTACCCTCATTTAGAAAACATTATTTTTGCTTAAAAAACTCAAAACAGTGTAAAAAACAATACTTTAGTTTTTGTAAGTTTTAAGAAGTGTTTTTCGGCTAAAATTTGTTTTGTTTATTTCAAAAAATCTCGGAAGGGTCAGTCTACACACACATAAAGTTTGGTGAGTTTAACTTTTATTTTGTGGAAGTTATTCAAATTCAAGTTATTCAAATTTAAAGATAGGACCCTTATTTTGGCCCACCCTGTATATATATATATATATATATATATATATATATATATATATATATATATATATATATATATGTATATATATATTGTTGTTGTTGTTTCTGGCGATAATGACAGCTTGTGTAAGCTATCTTACGGTGATTCACTTCTCAAGTGATTGAGAGAGTTAACTCCCTTACATACATTGTCTGCATTACGGCAATCCATTTAGGGGCGTATATATTTATTTACTTATTTATAGATAAAAGAGTTATCTACGTACACGTGTTTCGTTGTATCTGCAGCTATTCATAGCTAACAGGTAACATTTCAAACTACAAACAATGTGGTCATGAGTTCCAATCTTGCCATAGTCAGCCACGCACAAGATAAATAAATATAAACGCCCCTAAATGGGGCGACGTAATGCAGGCAATGCATGTAAGGGAGTTATCTCTCAATAACTTAGGAAATGAATCACTATAAGATAGATTTCATAAGCTGTCATTATCGCAAAAAAAACAAAAAAAACATAACAAGATTCGATCGATAAAAATTCGTACATACGTCAGGCAATGCTTCATAGCTAACTGGTAAAATTTCAGACTATATGCAATGTGATCGTGGATTCGAATCTTGCCAAATTCATCATGCTGACGAGCTGTAGATACAGCGAACACGTTTACGTGGATAACTATTTTATCAATATATATATATATATATATATATATATATATATATATATATATATAAAAAATTAAGAAAATTCATTTTATAAAGCATCTTGTGAAAGTTAATACAGGGTGGGCCAAAATAAGGGTCCTATCTTCAAATTTGAATAACTTGAATTTGAATAACTTCCACAAAATGAAAGTTAAACTCACCAAACTTTATGTGTGTGTAGACTGACCCTTCCGAGAGTTTTTGAAATAAACAAAACAAATTTTAGCCGAAAAACACTTCTTAAAACTTACAATAACTAAAGTATTGCTTTTTACACTGTTTTGAGTTTTTTAAGCAAAAATAATGTTTTCTAAATGAGGGTACGTTCCTTAGGGCTAATACGGCTCATGCTTGCTTCGGAAGGGGTCCTTTACTTATTCTAAAAAAAAAATTTTTTAAAAATCAATAAATAAAAAGTTATGAATTTTTAAAAATAGGACCCTTATTTTTGCCCACCCTGTATAAATATAGAGGCAAACATGCCTTCAAAAACCATGTATTAGATGCGAGTAATTAAATCAAAATAAAAATATTTCGAAACATTTAACAAAATATTTCAAAATACCTTCCGTTTTTTTTTGTTTTTTTTCTTCATCTTGATTTTCTTTTCAGCTAATATTTAGCTTGACAAAAACAAGCTTCGACAGAGCCAAGACAAATAAAGGTATAACCTTTTTCCATAATTTACTTCCTGATGTTGGTGAAGTGTCACGTCCGGTGTTGTGGACTATTGTTAAAAATGTCTGTTTTAAATAGAATAGAACTTGATTGCGCATGGTCGCTGCGAGTTATAAATTAGGAAAGTTCATTTTATAAAGCATCTTTTGAAAGTTAATATAAATATAGAGGAAAAAATGCCTTCAAAAACGGAAGGTATTTTGAAATATTTTGTTAAATGTTTCGAAATATTTTATTTTTATTTTTTATTTAATTACTCGCATGTAATACATGGTTTTTGAAGGCATTTTTGCCTCTCTCTCTCTCTCTCTCTCTCTCTCTCTCTCTCTCTCTCTATATATATATATATATATATATATATATATATATATATATATATATATATATCATAATAATAATAATAATAATAATAATTATTATTATTATTATTATTATTATTATTATTATTATTATTATTATTATTATTATTATTATTATCTCACCCAAAATTTATAAAACTTATTAACCTGCGAAGTGAAATAGCAAACAACTGTACACGCAAAATAAATTTTACTTTAAGATAACAACACATGAGAAAAATAAAATAAAATAATAAAATAAAAAACTAAACTAATCCAACACCTAAAAATAGAAATAGAAAAAGCACGCACGTGTTAAAATATAGTAACCTATTAACTCGCTACAGTCACAAAGAAAAGGGTGAGTTACTCTTATATAAAAAAGAACAATAAATAGGAAGTAAAACTCAGTTTAATTTTCGTTTGTGAGAAGCCCTGTCATTGGCTTAAGGAAACATTGACCCGTGAGAGAGAATAACAAAGAATATGATTGATTAGCTAACTAGACTAAACACTACGTGTATATATAAGAACACCCGATAACACGAATTCCATGCATTTTAGTCTGACAATCTCCTACGGGGATGAAACGCGGAAGCCTCTGTGTAGCTTAATTGTCATAAATATATTTTCATAACTTACGATATATATGTATATAGTAAGGCTACAAATAGTGGCCGGGTTTACTAATAACCTAAGGTAAGTGTAAAAAACGCATTGAAAAAAAAAACAGATGGAAAAAGTTCCAGTAGCAAAAACTACTTAATTGCAGTGTTATACACTTTCTAATAATAAGTGAAATAGATTGAACTCGCGAACCATCATATCAAATATAGACGGTTAAAGCTGATGTTTGCATAATATCTATGGTAGCATATACCAGAAAATGACAAATAATGATATTCACCTTTGCAGGAACATAATTGATCAATGCCCGGACGTCGAACATGTTAAACATTCATTTTCTTTTATATTTAAAATTTAATTAAAAAAATATTGGGATTTGCAAGTCAACAATACTTTAAGAATAAAAGTAAAATAAGTTTTATTTTTTCTAATATGTTAACTTCAAGATGCGTAGGTGGGAATAATGTCTAAAAGTTTACTTAAAATGTATGGGCTTTTTAGGAATAGGTACCCAGATATTTTCAGTCGTGACGTAGTCGTGGCATAAGCAGTTCTGACTACGAACGGAGAAAGCCAAATAAAGTTCAATATTTTTACACTATACGAACCGAACAAAACCCTTTCTTTGCCGAACTAAACCTAAAATTTAGTTTAGGGTTAGTTTAGCGTTAGTTAAGGGTTACTTTAATATTAGTTTAGGATTAGGTTAGGGTTTGGGTGAAAAGAACAGTTCGGTTCCTATTGTGTAAGAGGTATCGAAACATGTTTGCCAATCCCGGAAGTCTTCGGTCAAACTCGGAACTGATGACGTAAGTACTGACATTTTCTTGGATAACTATTCCTAAAAAGTACCAAATAGTGAAAGTAAACAGAAAACAAAACCTTACAAAGTTTGTATCATTTGGATTATTCAGTTTGTATGTTGTTGGAATTGTCGCTCTTATTTTATACGTTGTCTTTAACTCGCTTTCGTCTCCCCCTTCTCTCTCTGTTTATTAACAGTCGAAGGTAAAGAAAAGACAATAATAGAAAGATTGGACTAGTCCACTATTAACAAAAGGGGAAATCACCACTAGTAATGATACTATCTAATCTGTAGCTGAAGAGAGAGAGAGAGAGAGAGAGAGAGAGAGAGAGGATATATATATATATATATATATATATATATATATTTATAGTAATCCAGGTAGGGTAAAAATCCACAGGGTAGAAATCCAAAGGGAATCAAACCGGGCTTATAAAAGAGTGCTCAATAAAAATATAGAGCTGTATTATGAATGATTTTTTATTCAAACATGTACAAAGTCTGCTACACTGGCATGTCGATGTTATCGATCTACAGCTATCAAAAAAAAACTTTCTGCCTGATGAGACCTCAGCTCTTGATAGCTGTAGATCGATAACATCGACATGCCAGTGTAGCAGACTTTGTACATGTTTGAATAAAAAATCATTCATATATATATTTATATATATGCATGTGTTATTGAAAACAACAGAACTCTTCTGTTTGGTAATCCCTTTTTTATTTTTTTCATTCTTCGAATGATCTTTTTAACGTTGACATGGAATGAATTAATGTAGGATCCGTATGTTTGACAAACATTGTTTTCAACAACACATGCATTAATGAAAAAATGCTGCCTAAATACACACAATTATATATATATATATATATATATATATATATATATATATATATATATATATATAGAAAGAGAGAGAGAGAGAGAGAGAGAGAGAGAAATGGCGGGAGATATAGTGAGAAGAAAGAAACTAATTTGGGATTTTGTCTTTTAACTTTTTAATATTTTATTGTCTTTACAAACTCAATATTTTTATTCAAACAATCTAGCTCAATGGTTTACCAATGGGTCATATTTTCGCAGTAATATATATATATATATATATATATATATATATAAGAGAGAGAGAGAGAGAGACAGACGTAGAGAGAGAGAGAGAAAGAAAGAGAGAGAGAAAGAGAGAGAGAGAGACAAAGACAGAGACAGAGACAGAGAGGGAGGAGAGAGAAAGTGAAAGGGTGGAAGGAGGAAGTATGGAGAGCGAAACAAAGAAAACAAATCAAAATGAGGGTCAAGTTCAATGATCTTAGATTTTGACTTCAGAGATAACAATTGTCCAATTGGTGTTGGTGGGGGGTCACTTCATAACATATTCCCGCCATTAACCAACCGTAAACATTGGCCATTTGTTATTTATCACCGTGAGAATCGGTTTCGGTTATTTCTGTGATCATGTAATTCGGTCGCCTTTGAAGCTGCAATGGGAATTCGTTATTAATCCTGATCAAATAATACCATTCTTTAACTATTATGCAAGAATGGAACAACAAATTATGGACGCGTCGTTTATGTAATGTGAAAAGCTGCACACGCCTCGGGTAAGAATACGTTAGGATGTTTCAGACAACAATTAGATAGGTACGCATTGAATGATTCACGCATGCGTACTCCGATAACACAATTTACATGTGTCAATAAAAGAATGTCATTCTCCAATATGCATACTAAATATATACTTTATACTATTTTTGCAGGGTCTCTATCTCTCTGTTCAGGGATGAAATTGAAACAAAAGTTTATTTAGAGATCAAAGACAACTTTTCTCAAATAGAATTTTAATACGAACAAAATGGTGGTTGTAATTATGTATTAGTGGTTCTACAATAGTAACGTGGAGTCTGCTAAGTTTGTTTGTTGGTGTTTAACGACTTTTCAACCATCATAAGGTCATCTCAGATCAAAAGACTTTTCTGATTCAGACAGTTTTTACAATGTTTCTTCTCTGTGAAGTTGTTTTTCGCGTGTTGGATTTTACTATTCATAACGTGTGATCGTTTTGTTTGATTTTTAGATTTTGGTATTCTATTTGGGGATGGGTATTATTTTCATCATTCCTTTGAACATAGTTTTTCAAATTGTTTGCTTATTGACAAGACAATTAACAAATTTATTCAACTTAATTGGTATTTGTTTCTTGTGAGATGTTACTTTGTTAATACTAGATTTAAAAATATGTTTGTACAATTAGTTTAAGAAACCCTATAATTAGAGTAGAAGCTATATTTTCAAATATGTCTATCAAATGTCTGTTAAGAGAATTCCACAACAGAAGATAAACAAGTTAGTGTTTCGTTTTAGTTTTATGGAACATGAATCCCCAACGAAGATGGTGGCTTCGTGACATATAATCATAAGAAACACGTCACGCCTAACCAATTGAGGAATCTTACAGACTTTCGCATATGCCTTACCGCAAAGTAAAATAGGGATCACTACGTTACACTTGCACAATCTTTACTATACTATTTTTTTAATTATTTACCTCCTCGCCAGGAGGTTAGGCACAAGGGTAGTTTTATCTTACTACCACAAGGTAAGATGTGACCCAAGGTCGGGTCGGGAAAGTGGGGCTTGAAAAGCCAGCGCCCGAGAAGGTGAGCACTCTGGCCATTAAAAATTGCCTGGGCAGCCCCGTCGGCATTCCCCGGTAGGGGCGCCTCAGGCAGTAAGCAATAAACTTACTCCTTCCCAAAGAGGGGAGGCAAAGCCTGGGAGGGTGGACCTCCTAGAATCTTTACTATACGATAGCTGAAGTATTTGTCTACGACAAACAACGATTATTTAAAAAAAGATTACAAATCTTATATCGTTTTTTATGGAAGTTGCTCCGGACAAGGCACGAAGCCACTTGGTGTAAGGAGCTAAATAGAACGAATTATCAACGCTAAGATAGCAGATGTCTATTGAACTTGTATTGAATGAACAAGGCTATAGACAGGATATAAACAGTCAGCAGAAAGAGAGTTTCACAAGTTTACAGTTTTTGGAAAGAGGCTACTAAAACAAGAAAATGTATTATAACGAAGTACCTGAACAGCAAAATGTATTATAACGAAGTACCTGAACAGCAAAATGCATTATAACGGAGTACCTGAACAGCAAATTGTATTATAACGAAGTACCTGAACAGCAAAATGTATTATAACGAAGTACATGAACAGCAAAATGTATTATAACGAAGTACCCGAACAGCAAATTCATGAAAACTACTAGACCAACAAGTCAAACTATCTGGAACAAAGGAGCGGGGAATAACTCAGAAAATTCTGTTTGTATCTGCTTATAGCGATGATTAAACAGAGTAGTAATCATTTACAAATAATAATAATAATACATGAAAAATAAAGGGTGATTATTCCATATACATAAAAAAATCCTCACAGAGTTCTACTTCCGCCACTATGTCATTCATCTAACTTCTGTACTTCTTTCTTCTTTCCAAGGATCATATTTACCTTTCTTTGCGTTCTTAAGCCTCAAACGAAGACGACTTAGGATAAACTATTTTTTTGCTTTATCTGTTTCACAGCATATAGATAGTCGTTATTGTAGTCATAGTTGAGGAAATTTGAGTTTCATAGTTTCCCCACATGCATTAGTACATACATTAATAAAATAGATCCCATAGGAATTGACCTCGGAATATCAGATTCAGCTAGGCTGATATCTATTACACAATTTTCGAATCTCCGAAAAAAAAATAACCCCAAAACAACCGATTTTAGCGATGACAGATATAGCACTACGAATGACCCCTCGGTCAGTATATAGACTTTCTTCATTATTCAGGAGCTTTATTTAAACTAAGTTTCAATACCTTGTTACAAGCCCAACACTTCGAATGTTGTACTCTTCTTTGATTTACCTGCCCCCCCCACCAACAAAAGTTGGATATGAGACAAGGTCGAGTTTATTATGGGGTGTGACCATCAGTTAACGTCACATTGATTTACGATGATGGCTACTGATCGAACTGATTACCCTTCAATCAGAAGTCATCAGTTCGAGAAGAACACTGAAGCAGGAGAATTGTAGATTGGTGTACCCTGCCGTCTTAGCACGAATAGCTGTACTCTGTTATCTTTTCTTCGGGGGAATTCTCCTTAATTGATGGCCAACTGAATCTAGAAAAGAGGGTACGTGACTATCGCAGTGAATACAGTCGAATGTTATCGAATCGTCTGCAGCAGTTATATGTTTATCAATCAATTTGCTTTTGTGAACGCTTCCACTCTTCCACGCCGAGTGATTGGTACATTATCAAATCAGAACACTTTCCGTTGGAGACACTTTCGCTAAACTGTTTGTACACCTTGTTTCTCGCTTTTAACTAGTCGTAGGTTTTGACCCAATGTGCTTTTGTATTTCTGACTACGTAACTCTTTTATGGACCCTAGCTGTGTGATGTATGAAGAACACCAAGTTAAAATGCTGGAGGAAGAGTTTGCCTTTATATTTAAGCTAACGGTAACCGCTTTTTCTTCGTACCAAACGAGGCCTACTGAATGGACACTTAATCATATTCTTTTTCAAATAGTATCGGATAACTTGTGTCCAATTACGTCTCAATACATTTGTATTATCCTGTCCGCACGCTGTACGAGTTCAGCCGGCTTCCCTCAAAGGAGGAAGTTTCTAGGAAATTTCAAATTCACAAGCGGTTCCAAATCGCATGTGTATACATCTCAGGTGAGACATTTTAACGACATTAGTTAATGAGGTGATTTTCCAGTGAGGTGTTGCCATCTTCCCACATATAACACTTAGTATCTCTAAATGGTCACCAAACTGGTATTGACCAGACCCAACGTAGCTTAACTTGGGTGATCTAACTGGAAACGGCGTGTCCACATGATTATGCCTTATAACTGTACGCAGTGAAGTGAAGATCGCTTTATTTATGCTGTTGGGAAGAGTATGAACTAACAGGGTGAATGAAAAGTACTAAGCTTCACACAGACATCTGTGGGATAAACAAATAACAATTTTCCCTCGTATTCTGCCAGTATGTGTTAGCCTCAGGGCCAAGTGTGTAGGTTTTAAAACTGCTTTATTTTTTGCAGGTTGTTGTACTGAAGAAACCGATGCGTTTCTAGAAAATAGAGATAATTGAGTATAACGCAGTCATCACGTATTTTTATGTAACGTTGGTAAATGCTTCTTATTCTTGATTAGTGTACGCCCTCCGTCAAGAATGACGAAAGAATTATGTTTCGCCAGTGTTCGAACTTGCTATTTATCTAAATATATTACTAAGATATTCATATAAAATCGTAGAATTACGTCAGTAATTTAATTTTTCATATGTAATAGATATGTGACATGTAAAGAACAATCCCCCGTCATAGACTGCATTATATTATCATACATTTCAAATAAAGATACTTGATAACAGTCTGAGACTCAAATTTCTCCATATTCTACAAATTCATCAGTTCAGTCACTTTTCTTCGTACAGTGAGACAGGAGTCTGTTTCATTTGGTAAATAGTCCTTATTCTTAGCTAGTTTACACCCTCCGTCAATAATGACGAAAAAAAAATATGCTACGCAAGTATTCGTACTCGCTAGTTATCTAAATATATAACGAAAATATTCATATGAAATAATAGAATTGCGTCTGTAATTTAAATTTTCATATATAAATTATTTTTTTTATTTATGACGACCTAAAGAAAACTAAAAAAAACAAACTAATTGTTGACTTTATATTACAGAGTAAAAGATTTGTTTCCAAATTCACTTAAGGCGACGACGTAAGTCTGAGTTGGTTATGTAGCTTGCTATTTGCTTTCTTGCAACACCTCACCACTTTAAATCGTTCCGCCTTCGAACTAGAAAAGAGCAGGTGTTTTACTCGCTAACTTTTGCATTACAGTATGGAAGTACACACATTTATTTATTATAGACAAATAAATACACATTGGTCTTTATTATAGAGTGGAAGACTATAAACGCTTAAGAACCAGTAAAATACAAGGTTTCGTGTATACGCTGCACCATTAATTATTTCCCGTGAAATTGTTTTCTTAATGAAATTGTCAAAAATAAATGTGTGTAAGGAAAGCGATTTTTTTTAGCCTCTTCGATATCCAGAATTAAACCGCAGGTTAATTTTATTCGAATGTGACTAAACTCGTATTTATTCAACAAAACCATGCTCTTTAGATAACCTACAGGATCCGAGCAATGAGCAGAAGGTGTACAATTTCAAAATATAGACATAACTAGTGTAAACCCTCCGCCAATAATGGCAGGAAAAATTATCCCTCCCCAGTGTTCGTACTAATATTCATATATATATATATATATATATATATATATATATATATATATATATATATATATATATATAAACATATAATTACGTTAGTAATTTAATTTTTCATATATAAATTATTGTAATCATTTTTAATGACCTAAAGAAAAAACACACCTACCGTTGACTTTTTATTTAAAGTGAAGGATTTCTTTCCAAATAAATTTCAGGCGACGGAGGTTGTCTAACTTGTTATTTTCTTTCCAATGTAAGGCTTTTTTTTCAACAGGATAACTAGGAACTGAACTATCGCGAATTGAACTTTTTTGTTCAATTCGCGATAGCTCAGTTCAGAGTCATTTCTGATGACCTAAAAAGCAAACACAACTTTTGACTTTGTTTTTTCTTCTTTATTTAATTGTCTTCTTCTGATTATTGGGACGTAGAGGGGGGAGAGGTAGAAATAAAAAAATACGCCTGACTTTTTAAGTCAGGCGTATTTTTTTTAAAGACGTTAACAAAAATGAAAAGCAAACTGAATGGTTAAACAAGTAAGAGAAACACGTATAAATCGGTATAGAGAGCAGAAAGGTAAAAGAAAGAAAAGTCTCATTATGGAAATTGATTTACGCCCCCTCATTCCCTATTCGTCACGCAGATTTTGTGCGTCGAGACAGATATATATTTTCAAATAAATACACATTGCTCTTTATTATAAAATATAGAATGATATCCAAGTAAGAATACCGGTCACAGGACGGCTTCATAATATCGCGTTTGGATCCTTTAATTACTGGCAGAAATAATGTTAATAAAGAAGGCCATGTGTGAATTGAAAAGTTTCAACGACACCTTGAAGGTCAGAGGTGACCCCAGACAGAGTCGATGAAACCACATTACTTCTGGTGGAAAAATTTAGATCTTTTGGCTGGCGAGATTTCAAGCAGAAAAGACGTTTTCAGGGTGCTGTCCTTAATGGGGGAAGGCGGGCGTGCACGATGTAATTAGATTTAGTGAGACGAGTTACCCGTCTATCTATCTGTCTGTCTTTCCCCTCTCTCCTTTTCTCACATGCGTACGAAAATATCCCTCTTATGCGACTCTTCTCCTCTTTTTAAATCAACCTTTTTATAAATCAACATCGGCGCCTGAGTGGTTTTGTCCCCACAAGCAACAATCCGAGTTCGACGGCGACACGGTTGCATAAGAGTTTATAAACGCATAGTTAAGTGAAAATATAACAATATGAACCCCAAATAATTCATAACATGAATTTGAACAAATACAAGGGAGACATTGCCAAGGCTGCTGCAAAGAAAGTGGGCTCTCTCTACTGTGCTAGAAAACTACTCACACCTGACATTGTCCTAAACTTTTACAAAGCCACCATCCGCCCAGGTTCTTGGAAATAAGCTACTAGGATAGGAAGATATATTACAATGAAGTATCAAATCAGCAAATTGATGGAGACCACTAGACTAACGAGTCAAGCGAGCTAGAACAAAGGAAACAGGGAATAGATAACACTATTCTGAAGAACACATGCCATGATACTATTTATAGAAAAGACTGAGACTAGCAACATCATGTATGTGAAAGAGAGGGTGTAGCGAAGAAGAAAGGGTGGGCTAATCAAATTACTGATACGTTTCTGCACCTTATGAATAACCCTCAAATGGGACAGAGATTAACCAGCCCAAATGTGGCAACAATATAATGAAAACCGACCCTCCGGATCGCCTTCGACTATGATCGACCACTTTACTTTTTACTTTTATTTATATCCTTCAAAAAACGCTCCTAACATTCCAAGCTAATAATATAGGCATGCAGGCAATGTGTGATTATATATAATATGGACACTGTTCTAATTAACGGTCGATATTTGTTTCTGAAGTAGTCTTAACTCGGAGTTTCATATTTAAAAAAAGTTTTCTCTAAGCCGAAATGATATGTAGGCGTATTTGAGTCTGTTGAAAGTATCGATCGTAATGGGTCAACATTCCCATTAAGCAAATTGGCACCTTTACCGATCTGGTTAATACTGTCCATAATAAAGTGGGACCTGCTTCAAAAACTTGGCAAGTGAAACGATGAAATATTGAACAGAGTCCACAACTTCTCAATTCGTTGACAATACCCGCCACGTAGTGATCACAGAGGCGTGCCTATAACAAAGCTTATTTTAGACAAGTGCAGCAGAAGAGGAAGACATTGAAATGTATATTAGTTTTGCAAGAGAACAATGTCGGTTTTGGTATTATTCAAATGTGTCATTCAATTTTGAAATAAATGCTTATTTTAATACGCTAGTATTATATAGTATACATAAATCAGTAGGCAAATTATTCGAGTAACATCAAAACTGGCAAGATTCTCGAGGTGTGAGAAAATGCTAAACTAATCATGAAGCTGTAGCAGTCACATATACTAGTTGTATGATGTACTACTTTCTTTTGATGTAAATAAAGAGGTGTACCACTGGAGTGATTGGCCCCCAGCCAATCAGAAGCTCTGGCGTAGGAACATAAATCGCCGGACTTCTTCTTATAGCACTCACGCAATTTCGTTTCCCGATGGCGGAAGATAAAGATAGTACACCGACCAGAACATTTTACATACCGCACTTTATGAATACTGGATGTTAGCTGCTTTAATTCCCTTTTCAGTACAGCCTAATAGAATGTATTTTATTTAAAAATTCGATGTCGTCTGTTAATTAACGATTTGAGTCAGATGCACTTTCTATTACAACCTATTATTACATTTGAATATAATGAGAACAATTACTCCCATTATAAATCGTAAACTTACCGCCGACTCTATACTCTCAGTACTCTCTTATATTATAGAAAATCGTGGACTGTACTCATGGCAAGAAAGAAGGCTGAACACTTTTCATATGCGCAACTTAAGGCAAATCATCGAGTGCTTTAAAAATAACGATGTAATAAAATATCTCTCTATATCCAGCATCTATACCTTACAGTGTTAACACCGTGTGCCCTGACGCGAACAGATTAGGAACAGCCGGACCCTATATACGGTGATCTCACTGTAAGTGAGAGACAACAGAGCTGCATCTCAACTACAAAGATGTTTGCAAAATGGACATGAAGTTTATAGGCCTAACATCGCTCAATCTGGATAAAATATCTAGATCGGAAACTGAATTATTTGGCAAATGAATTATTTTTTCTGCGGGATAAACAAATATTAATAAAAGAACACCGCAAATATTGCCTTCAAATGCGACAGAGAATGCTCATCTTGAATGGGGTTTCACAGCCATAAACGACGCCTCTCAATTATAACTGAATTTTGGCGAAATTTTCCATAGTCACCGTTGACCGATGAATGCAAATATCATATACCATTTTAAAGGACTCAATTCACTCTACATTCTTTTTATTATTGTTGTGTAATATAAAGAAAATGGATACTTTCTGAAAGCGTACATTCAATGTAAGAACTTAATAGGATAGCAATGGTTTCACAATTCCAACGGCAACTATTTTCACCGAGCATTACTGACGTTCAGTGACAAACAATTAAATAGAGACGTAAGTAATCATGAGAAAAGCAAAGAAGGATTGGTGTCATTTCAAAGGTTTCCTTCTCGTAGAGTAGTTACTCTTCCAAGGCTCGAGAGTCTAATCCACTTCATATTTCTCACTCATTACTAGTTGGAGAAGAGATTTATTCATACCTTTTCCCTGTGTATTACAGAACGTAATTTTAGTCACATCCAAACTTATAAAACCTAGTATTCTCAAGTCGTCACTTATCTAAATACTGACCAGACTTAACGTTACTTAACTTCGATGATCCGACCAGAAACAATGTTTCAACGATATTTAGCCATAGCTCTCTATTACGGCGTTGTGTTATTAGAGTTACTTTAAACGTTATCTTGTTGTAAATTCTGGTTATTAAACCTATGGATTCTCGCATTTTGCGTTTTGGCGTTTTGCTTATTGGCTTTAATTTGATATTTTTATGAATATGTATCCTCATATTGATACGCATTTAAAATCGATTTAAGATACAATCTAACTTACTTAATCTGTAGGTTTTAATGTCGGACATGTTGCCAATTATATCACAGAGTCGTTATAATAAAACATTATAACGACTATGTGATAGAATTGGCAACAGGGGTCGGTCTGTTTATCCATTTTGATATTTGACTCATCTTAAAAACATCTGTACGAAAAGATATGTACTATCTTACATTTATCGAAAAGAAGAACAAGAAATATTTATTTGATATTTTGACTTAAATTGTATATTATGTTCCTACAATATTTATTTACTCCTTCGCTAGGAGTTAGGCACAAGGCCAGTTTTATCTTACTCCCACAAGTAAGATATGACCACAGCTTGGGTCGAGTAAGTGGGGTTAAAAGCCAGCGCTCGAGAGGTGAGCACTCTGGCCATTTAAAAATTGCCTGCGCAGCCCCGTCGGCATTCCCCGGTAGGGGCGCCTCAGACAGTAAGCAATAAACTTACTCCTCCCCAAAGAGGGGAGGCGAAGCCTGGGAGGGTGGACCTCCTAGAACTGCACAGGACAGGCGTGCAGTATCCATCGGAACAGATACTACACTTTGATCTTAGCCAAAAGGCGTTATTTAACACCCACCCACAATGGGAGTATGTGACACAAGGTCGGAAAGTGGGATTTGAAAAGCCAGCGCCCGAGAAGGTGAGCGCTCTGGCCATTAAAAATTGCCTGGGCAGCCCCGTCGGCATTCCCCGGTAGGGGCGCCTCAGACAGTAAGCAATAAACTTACTCCTCCCCAAAGAGGGGAGGCGAAGCCTGGGAGGGTGGACCTCCTAGAACTGCACAGGACAGGCGTGCAGTATCCATCGGAACAGATACTACACTTTGATCTTAGCCAAAAGGCCGAGATTTCGGTTATACCTACATGCTATAATGGTATAATCTTTTTTTTTTACCTCCACGCATTTAGCTAAAGTGTATCAACATATTCATAGCCGTTTAATCGGTTGTATTCTTTTTGGTCCCCCGATTTATAAAATGTTTTGAGGCAGGTCCGTCCATCCGTCCGTCCGTCCGGATTTTTCTCCGCAACCATCCATTGAATTACTCTGAAATTTTGCATGAAGTTGTAACTTTAGTCAGGTTAGAAAGTGACATTCTCCAATTTTTGAAAAATAATCTGGTTAGCCTCCCAGGGGGTCAAAAGGCCCCGAAATGGCAAAAATGACATTTTTTGCCCCATAACTTTTCATCCATCCATTTAATTTCTCTCAAACTTGGCCAAACGGTGGAGGCAATTGTTCCTAATAGAAAATAAGTATCGCTGACTTTGGAAAAAATCTGGTTCGCGCCCCAGGGGGTCAAAAGCCCCCCAAATGGCAAAAAATGACCCTTTTCTCCCATAACATTTGATCCATCAATTCAATTTTTCTGAAACTTGGCCAAAATGTAGAGGCAATAGTTCTGGATATAAAATGAGCATCCTTGACCTCAGAACAATTCTGGTTCGCTCCCCCAGGGGGTCAAAGGAAGTCAAAAATGCCCCAAATTGCCCAAATTTATTGCATTTTACACTCGCCACATCGAGTCACATACAGAGGGGGACCACTCACGCGCGGCTTGTTTTCTTTGCAAATTGAATTTTGACACTACTGATTCTAAGTACTGTTTACGTATGTATAGCAAAAAAGAGCAAAACAGTTATTGTAAGTATTTTAATTTAAAAATAAATATAAAACAAACCAAAAACACGGTCGCATCGTATATGACGTTAACATAGACGTCTTTCGATACATGACAAAAAAAATGATAAAAGAGGTAGTACTTACTCTTTAAAGTTAGATTCTCCCGAATAGCTGTAAAGGCTGGTCAAACCGCATATGAAGGCGATCATGACAGTGAAGTAAATACAGATAAACTTAAAGACATCTTGAAGCATTCGTCCGTATGAGATCTGCAGCTGTCCGAACGTCTCACTGGCTGGGAGGATGTAGGCTATCCGAGCGAAGCTGAGGACATTCGCTACGGAGAACAGGACCAGTGCTAATACGCGGGGATTCGGTAACAGATTTTCTGAAATAGAAGAAACACACAAAAAGTGATATGTAGCGTTATTTCTCACATAGCATATTTTAGATGCGACTAGTTTAAAAAATAATTTGCTGGGGTCCTCGGTCATAATACTTCACGGTTTTTACAATGCATTAGACGGATAGTAGCTACTTATAGAAACGAGTTCTGAGAGCGCTTAGAGGTTCCAGCGCATCTCCCTTGCTATCATCAAAGGCAACGCCATGTCTATTATAATGTCACCTTGCAACGTCTAAGTCTTGATAAAAAAGAAAACAAAGAAAAATTGCAACTGTGTGGATAGGCGCTTACTGAAATACATTTTTAGTTATAAGTTAGTTATTTCATTTTCTAATGGCGTATTCATTCATTTCGTTTCTGTTTTTGTGTGTGAATATATTTCTCTTGAAATAATAAATGTCATTTACTGAAACAGTACCATAGTGCATGTAATTTGCACTAGCATAGTTTTCCAAATATATTTTGCAATAAAAACACTGCAGAGCGATATAGTTATCATGGAGTATATTAAGCTTAGAACAGTTTGCTACATACATATATAATTATTAATAGCATTTTTAGACCGGAGAGGTATTAGGCAAAGAAGACAGTCTTCGACTGGAGAGGTTTTAGTTAAGGGAGATAATCTTGGCACGAATAGCCTCTAATAAAAGAGATAATCACAGACAAGGGAAGTCACGCATGCCATTATATTATTACATTACTAATTAATGACGATTTAAATAAATAAATACGAGTCATTTTTTTTATTATTGTATTTTTCAAATTTCAAAGAAACTCTCGATCAAAGTAAAAAAGGGAGCCAGAATTCCATTGTAAATTCTAGTGTTGAGGTTAACGTTTTGTCACGTGATGCGTTTAATAAACGCGTTCTATTGGTGACCCTCTATAACTATGTATTCTGTTAACCTTATGACAGAAGTAAATAGACATCCATATAAACTCAGATATTCATTTAAAATATTAATTATTTAACGAAAGTACTAATACTTATTTATTAATAATTACTTGGCATCACTTTTGCGTTTATTTTAATGCGAGGATCGTTGTAAGCATGCTAGTGATCCATCCGTCTACGAACATTAGCTTGAGGAATTTCTTGCCATCTTTCATACAGTAATCTTAAAATTCATGCTTTTTGAATATGGTTCCTGATTCCTTTTTTTATGGTTCCAGTCAAATATAGCCGAGGGGTGTTCTATAGAGTTCATATCCGGCGACTAACTTTGGCACAGAAGTATTTTAATTCTATTTTGATGCAGCCAATCTTGTGTGTGTATGTTTTCTACTAATGGACTAAAACTGAAAAAAGGCCAAAATCATACAAGGATAAGGGTTAATGAGATTGACAATTGAATAGTAATGAATACTCCGAAAGGATTAAAAATTTCCACACACGACTAATTAAAAATACAGAACTCTAGTGTAATGCGATTGGCTTGGCTAATACAGTAATTAGCATAACCGGTTTTTATCGCCTATAAGTAGCGTGTATACTAAAACTCGGCACCCCATTAGTGTGTCCGGAAGTGAAAATCGTACTTTGAACATCATAACATGTGACAAAGAGTCCTTTTTATATTGCATTTAGGGTTCCTTCCAATATTCTTAAGTAGGAGAATGATAAAACATGGGTTCATATTTATGGACAATGGAGATCGTTGCTACACAGCTTAAACACACAAGACAGTCGACATTTATTCATTCACTAGAGATGAATTGAGTATTCAATCATTCTCTGTGTGTATTTTCCCGTGTCTCTAAAGAACATGTATGCACATAAAATAAGAATAAAAACTGGACTTATTTGAAATTAAATTTTCGCCACTAATTTCATCAACCAGAGTAACTAAAAAAGATACTTCGAACGAAAACATTTCTTGATGTTATTTACTTATGTTATCAGTAAAGAAATAACAAACGCTGCATGGCTTCGTAACCACTATTGTTATATACTGAAGTGATCTTGAAGTGGACAAAGACGGTAAGTAAGCTGTGAAAGAGTTCAAGGTTCAAACGTTATATTCATTGGAGTGTGCGGTAGCTGGAAGCGGACGAACAATCTGACCGCTAGCATGTTGAGAGATTTTGAGTGTAATTAAGAAGCGAAGCAAAACGGACGTGTTCAAAGTGTGAAGTCTTTAAAATAGCCACAAGTAGACAATCAATATGTCTAGAATAGTAAATAACTAACTATATGTCTAGAATACAAGTGAAATTATTAGTAATTAACAACTATATGCCTACATGCTGGCATGCTCCCTGAAGAATCCCATACCAAAGACGAATCCCAACAGCTCGACCCTACGACCATCATAATCATAGTCTGTATAGATTACAAAACACTTTTTAATAGCTGTTTCTTTTGTCTTAATTATTTACGCTAGTCGCATCCTCCAACTACGTCTCTTATCATTCACACTCTATTGTGAGTGTTTTGAGCAGCAGCAGCGTGTTCTTTTCATAATAGTTTACTAATAACGTGGCTTTTCCATTAGGGTTGGGTAGCAACGCGTTTGATTTACATACGAGTTAAGTAGCAGTGTTTTCATAGAAGTTGAGTAGCAGTGTTTTTCATAGAAGTTAAGTAGCAGTGTATTTTCATAGAAGTTGAGTAGCAGTGTATTTTCATAGAAGTTGAGTAGCAGTGTTTTTCATAGAAGTTGAGTAGCAGTGTATTTTCATAGAAGTTGAGTAGCAGTGTATTTTCATAGAAGTTGAGTAGCAGTGTTTTTCATAGAAGTTGAGTAGCAGTGTTTTTCATAGAAGTTGAGTAGCAGTGTTTTTCATAGAAGTTGAGTAGCAGTGTTTTTCATAACTGTTAGATAGCAGTGTATTTTCCCTTACGAGTTAAGTAGCAACACGTCTTTCCATAAGAGTTGAGTATCTACATGCTTTTTCATAAGAGTTGAATCGCAGCTTGCTTTCCCATAGAAGTTGAGTAGTAGCGTGTTTTTTTTTTCATAAAAGTTTGAGTAGAAGCTTGTTTTTGTATCAAAGCTGAGTAACATCGTGTTCTATTTATTAGAGTTCAGTAGTAACGTGTTTTTCCATAAGAGTTGATTAGCCGCTAATTGAAATGCATAAAGTTGGAATTGAACCGATATCGTAACAACGTTCCAATGCAAAACGCAAGGACAATATCGTGTGGTTGATTTGGGATAAGTGCGAGAACTGCTGCAAAAATGTCGGACAGGCAGACGACGATATGTGATTGGGTCAGCGAAACAGGAATGACTTGTCTCATCCGCCCCTATCTTTTATCATATCTACTACACCACTCGGCAGATGACGATGGGTATTATTGAAGAAATGAAGGAAATTGATATTGTCTGACGAATAATGTCTCAAATCGTAGTGTCAGAGGTGAGAAAGGTGAATGTTTTACAGTCGATAATAACACTGGAACGATGAATATTTAAGATTAGGAGAAGATGTGATTTGATAGAAATGTCACACAGAAAAAAATGTAGAAATAAATCAAAAGAAAAAATGTAGACATAAAATAAAAGAAAAAAAAGGAGACATAAAATAAAAGAAAAAATGTAGACATAAAGTAAAAGAAAAATGTAGACATAAAATAAAAGAAAAAAAAGAGACATAAAATAAAAGAAAAAAATGTAGACATAAAATAAAAGAAAAAATGTAGACATAAAATAAAAGAAAAAATGTAGACACAAAATAAAAGAAAAAAAAGGAGACATAAAATAAAAGAAAAAAAATGAGACATAAAATAAAAGAAAAAATGTAGACATAAAAGAAAAAAAAGGAGACATAAAATAAAAGAAAAAGAATGTAGACATAAAATAAAAGAAAAAAAATGTAGACATAAAATAAAAGAAAAAATGTAGACATAAAAAAAGGAGACATAAAATAAAAGAAAAAAAATGTAGACATAAAATAAAAGAAAAAAAATGTAGACATAAAATAAAGGAAAAAGAAACGAGAAAATAATAAGAGAGAATGGTTTAGACAAAGAGAAAGAGCGAATAAAGAATGCCTGTCAGAGCGACCAAAAACTGTGCTGAAAAGATAGTCAACTAGGAGTTGTGTAAACGGCTACATTTTCAACACACATACGAATAGGACAAACACAACTCGGTAAATAAGAGATACAACGTTTGCTGTGGTGTTAATATACAAAAAGACAAAATCTTACAAGCTAGAAGACCAGGCATAATAATAATAAAGAAGAAGACTTACACGAAATCCGTTGCCAAGGTCCCTTGAAAAAATTGTTGGATCATTCTACCACACCAGAAAGTATCTCACTCCTAACGCAATCCTTTACCTGTATAAGAGTCAAATACGTCCTAAGATGGAGTAATGTTGCCACATCTTGGGACGTGCCGCTCAGAACAACCTGTTCTGCCTTGACAAAGTACAAAACCGACTTCGAAATATGGTGGGCGATGTCCTCTTCTCCACCCTACGGCCTCTTTCTCACAGAAGAGACGTCGCTAGTCTTTCTCTACTCTATCGTTATTTTCATGCAGGTACTCGATTGAACTTCAGAGCTTAAATCTATGCCTCCTCCTGTAAAACATTCACAGCTACAACCACTGTCAATAAATCCCATTTCCCCCCTCTGTGTACCTAGAACTAAGCGAAACTTCTATGAGCAAAGTTTCTTTCCTAGAACTGCCCGTCCGTGGAACACAGTACCACGAGTCTGCTTCCCAACTGGCTATGACATTGCCGTTTTCAAGTGAAAATGTGAACAAATTTTTGTTGAGCCGTCCTCTTCAACAATCAATTTTTGACCAATTATAACCATCGTTACTAATCCCTCGCTGTTTCACTCTGTACCTGTCAGACTTATTAACCCTTATCCTCGAGTGTCCTTTGGATCTTGATTAGCGCTGACTCATTTGTAAAAGAAAAGGAGATTTTAGCGCCAGAGCTAATCACAGGGTGAATCTGGAATGCACAGAAGAACTGATTAATGGAACTTGCGAAAGCTCCGAAGGGACTGTGAATTACAAAAATTACGGTGATACCAATATTATAAGAGCAGCAGAAAGACTAGAGATAAGGTTTAACACTATACAAACCACGCCATTAGTGAAAAATTACAGAGTGCGGAAACCAAACAACGTGATCAAGTAACGCTGACTGACCGTCCACACATGAATTAACATTTATTTTAACGAATTAAGATTTTTAAGGGGTAATTTTAAATATTAGAGAATCGTTTAATCAATTTGGTAAAAAAATGAAGGAAAAAATAAATCTAACGAAAATTACGTACAACGCCGTGTATTTGCGAATCTAAAATAAAAGTACAAATATTCCCATTCAACACCGTGCCGGGACTACTACTAGTAATAATAATAATAATCAGACTAATAACAATGATAACAAATCTAATAATAACAATTTAAATAATAATAATAATAATAATTATAATACAACTAATAGTAATAACAATGGAAATAGTGAGAAACTTAAACATAAAATAATCAAGATAATCACAATAATAGCAATGATAACATTCATATTGGTATTAATAATAATAATAATAATAATAATAATAATAATAATAATAATCGCGATATTAATGGTAGTGCTAATAATGATAACATTAATTATTATCTATATATTAATACGATAGCGTGTGTGTTCGTGTGTCACGCTCCTAAAGAAATGCAATAAATAAACAATAAATACATTGGATTGAGAGACTTGGAATCGAAACCGTAATATCTAACTGAAAGCGGCGACTTTACCACTGACCTAACTAAATGGAGTTGTTAAATAGATAAAAATTTACTTAATTAAACTATTAACTGACCTTGCTTTGTCGCTTCAATGTGGAAGGAGGAGGGCATTGTGTAAGGCGGAGGAGACGCGGAAACGCTTACCAAATGGGCCGGTTTCAGGCTTACGATATTTATTTATTATTTATTTTTTTAATATTTAAAATTTCTTCTTCTTCTCCTTCTTCTTCTTCTTATTTATATATTAATACGATAGAGCGTGTGTTATTTATTTTGTGTGTCACAATCTGACACTCCTATTTAAGATTTGGAGGGGTTAGAGAGAGGAGAGGGTGGGTGCGAGTTACAGGAGAGTCGCGACCGATGGTGACTTCTGAAGAGACAGCTTTTGCCCCGGCAACCGAGTAATATAAATAAATATATATACTTCCATCCCGTCTCGCAAAATTTTGGTGAGTAAAATATGAGCATATTTATAGACACCGGATAATATTATTAACAGTAAATTATACAGATTAATGTAGAAAACACTGTGGAATTTCCACAGGGTCTCGCTAGTATATAATATAAAAATAGTACTTTATAATAGTCAATAATAGGTAATAATAATGATAATAGTAATAATGATAATCTGAATAATAGTATTAATAGTAATAATGTTCAAGTGATAATCTTACATATTCAAATTAAAAATAATATAAGATAGAATAAAATAAAGTCAAATGATAGAAAACGTCTAAGTGATAATTCATAAAAATGTCCAATAACAACAAAAAAATTAAAAATAAAGAAAATTAAAAATAAAGACATAATAAGAAATAAATAAAAATAAAAATAGAAATAAAATAAAAATAAAAATAAGAAGAGAAAGAAGGGAAATAGTTAAGAATACCCATTCTAATAAAAAAAACATGAATAAATTAATTCGAACCTGAGATACACACAAACGGACCAACATTTAGGTAGATTCACAATTCAGGATTACTGTAAATCTATAATTAAGAGTTACTGGTAATTTTACATTTAAATTTATGTTCGCATTTGACCATCAGTTCACTCTTCTATTTAAAAGATTGCTGTGTTCGTTTCTAAGAATCCTTATTTTTTATTTTAAGCACAAATTACATCTCTGTCTAAATTCTCTAGAGGTATTAGGATTACACAAAATTGACCAAGAGACCACCGGTGTAAGATTTTAGTTCTTCAATGACAACAACTGTTTAGCCAACTCCGTTATATTCATAAGTTCTGGGTTCACAAAAGAGTGCGTATGGTTATAAAATCGCTGTTTCCAGTCCCCCGCAGATATAGCGATGTAAATATTCTGGTCCATGGTATTTTCTTCCGGAAAATAGTGGCCTTGTAAACCACGCACTTCACTTTACAATTATCATCTAGTGGGCATTTACTTTTTACTCGACAATTACATTTATTTTCTTTTATATTAGTATTATCAGGATTATTTAATATTTTATGGTTATGTGCATTGATTATACTTTCCTTTTACTTGTACAGGAATAACTAATTTTGACTGTGTTTCTATTAAATATCTTACTTAAAGGATTATTAGTGTTAAAATGCCTATCTATTAAATTTTAGAAGTACTTGCCTATATTAATGCTTGATAGATGGCAGTATGGTGGTTAAACCATATTATTTTGCGGCCTCTATTCCTGGATTTATTTTTATTTTTATTCTCGATATATTCTAATTCTTTAGTGTAATCACCAATCTTTAATGCTCTATAATAAATATGCTTATTTGCTGAGAGCTTGTTAATTTGTGTATTAATAGTTTTAGGTATTTGTTAATAATGGACTTAGGTTGGTTAGATCTAGTATTAATGTAAATTGGAGTCTGATTATCTTTAATAAAAGGTTTAAATATTCCCTCTTTTAAGTTTAATGTCATATATAAATAGTTTACTTCATTACAATTAGGGGTTATCTCTATTTTTAGTCCTAAATATTTAAATCCTCTATTTAATTTTTTCTGGATGCTAGATACTAAGGGGACGCTATTATTGGGAACTATAATTAGCCCATCGTCCCTATATAACCCCACTAAATTAGGATCTACAATTCTACTAATCGTGTAAATTATATAAATGCCCACTGGATCAGCAATTAGGGGTTATCTCTATTTTTAGTCCTATATATTTAAATGCTCTATTTAATTTTTTATGGATGCTAGATACTAAAGGGCCGCTATTATTGGGAACTATAATTAGCTCATCGTCCCTATATAACCCCACTAAATTATAATGTGGGCTACATTAAGTCTAATTTATTTTTTAAATCCAAATTGGGTAAATAGTGGGTGGACGCCATTTCTGAAAATTCAGATACCTTCGATTTTTCTTGAAAATTTTAAAATAAGACATCAATTAATAAATATTTACCAAATGCTGTATTTTGAAGGAGTTTTATGAGGTATAATATAATAACCCTTATTTGAAAATTCAAATATTTTAAATTTTCATTAAATTTGACCTATAGTCATTAATCATTTATTAAGCAAAATATCCTGAATTTCGATTTCTTCCTAAGTCTCTTTAAGCTTAAGCCTTAAATTTAAGATATTTTCTAAAATCAATATCATGTAATGGATTTTGATTACAATTTGAATAAAAATTCTAGACATAAAGTTTAGTATCATTATATCTTGGCTTTGAACGTGACAAAAAGTGGTGCAAAAGTGTTATATTTAGAGAATTAATTTTACCCGCCCTAGGACGAGTAATCTTCTAGTGTCTTATAATTATATCTTAAAACCTATTCTATTGTCAAGTCTCCAAGGAGCCTACCGTTAAAATAGTTTTTGTTGGAGAGAGGCACTAACTGTCCGTTATAATAAGATCACTCCGATTTAGCCAGCGGAAATCGATACTTCAACTCCGGATAGGCTTATTGGATGCCGGACAAGAGCGGAGAAACACTGACTGCCTTTAGTAAAAGTTAAAAGCTGACCTAGCATTCCAGATTGTGTTAAAGAGTTCATGGTGGACGGTGGATGGTCGTTGTCGTGATGGCCGAAAAAGCTGCCCCCTAACTCCAACTATGATCATATCGAGCCCAACGACGTCGGTCAGAGTGTACATCGGATGGCCGTGGTCAAAGAAGCGATGAGGAAATTGATATTATCCGATGAATAGTGTCCCGAGGTAAAGGATAGAGTGTCAGAAGCGACATTTATGGTGTAGATGGTGTGCGGGAGAAAGATGTCGTTTAAAAGGTTGAATTTAAGTAAAGCCACACAGAGAGAAACATGATAGACACTTATAAGGAAAAGAGGAAGAGGAAGGCGAAGAAGAAAATAAGGAGAAGAAGAAGAAGAAAAACAAGGAGGAGAAAAAGAGAAAGAATAAGAAAGAGAAGTGAGATGAAGAAAACGGAAGAAAAAAAGAAGTGAGAAAAAAAGAAGAAGAAAAGAAGTGAAAAAGAAGAAGTGATAAATAAAAAGAAGTTAGAAAAAACATAGGTTGAGAGTATTGAAGAAAGAGAGAGAGAGAGAGAAGAAGAATAGAAAGGGAGATTATAAGTTTAAAATATCTTGTTTCTCTCCGTGTGGCATGGAAATGAGAAAATATATACGAGACTCTCATTGTTTGTTTTACCTCTTTGGGCATCGTTTATTTACTCACGAGGCACCACCTATCAAGGCTACAACACCACTCGAGGATAAGGGCTCATGTGATGGGTAGATTCACAGTTGAATTGTGATGAATATCATGAGATTGAAAATCTAAACATTGTAATATGTATATATATAGTCATCCACATACAGACTGTTTAGCTGTATCACAGCTCTTCAGTACGGCTAGAACAGTTAATGCCTCAAGCCGGGATTGAAAGCTGACAGTCGGCGATCCTACCCCTGCGCTATCATACGACACTGACTGAATGTAAGTAATATCTCAATGTAAACATTGCAATATATATATATATATATATATATATATATATATATATATATATATATATATATATATGTATATATATATATATACATATATATATATGGGAAAATGAAAAAGGAAAACCAAAAAATGGATGTTTTTTATGTGTACATCAACGTTTCGTCTTTATTTATAAGACTTCATCAGGATGATAAAATAGAGAAAAAATGTCATGCAAGTACAGATACATGTAGGGTAGACATATTGGGAGGAAAAATAAAATGAAATAATGGCCACTACTGGGTGGACGTCCGTACTTGTTGGAGAAATAGTAGTGCCCATTATTTCATTTTATTTTTCCTCCCAATATGTCTACCCTACATGTATCTGTACTTGCATGACATTTTTTCTCTATTTTATCATCCTGATGAAGTCTTATAAATAAAGACGAAACGTTGATGTACACATAAAAAAACATCCATTTTTTGGTTTTCCTTTTTCATTTTCCCATCACGTCGGATTACCTTCATCCTTCTCTTCCCATATATATATACATATAATTTCAAAGGAATATTATTATTAGGAGTAGATTATACTGATTTATGTAGAAATTATCATGGAATTTCCACGAAGGTAGTGGACCTTCGTGGAAATTCCATGATAGTTTCTACATAAATCAGTATAATCTACTTCTGATAATAATATTCCTTTGAAATAATAAGTGTATGTCACAGTCATTTCTATTGAGAAAATGAATTACTCCTTCTTACTTCGGTAAAAATAATTGCCATGGTCAGCTAAATATAAATCTTTAAATATATAAAACGAATGTCTTTTCGTTATTTATTCATTTAAATTGTAGCAGTTTAATTCTTTTCAAAACAATACACATTCCTTGTCATCTTACTGTAAATAATTATTAGCTAAATATTTTTCTAATAAGTAACACAAATATAACTCTTTGAAATGTATTTATTAAAAATTGTACCGTTTTAGTCGACGGGACGACATAATTTTATTTGGGAACAATTCATTTTAAAATGGGTAAAATCGGATTTTTTTCTATTAGCGACATCATGTTAATCCCCAATCATTGTCTTTGCTAATCGGACGATCTCATTGTTTAAAATGTGTGTGAAAGGTGATACCGTAGTACGAACATGAACCGGCTTAGCATCTTATTATATAGATAGTAATACAGTATTGACATACCGATCAAATCGTGTTGCATATTTCATCCGATAGCTTCCAAAAATGCATTTGCATTCCTTTTTTCACCATTATTTCTGAATTCATCCAATTCATTCTTAAAGTTGGCAACGCTATTCTTCTTTACTTTCGAAAGTCATTAACTTTTGTAAAACTGTTCTTTATATCCAATTATTTAAACACACGTTGATGTTTTTTGCATATAGGGTCCGCCATAAGTAATTATATAATTTTATTTTAACATGATAAATGTAACATGAAGAAATATGCAACTACAGTATCGAAACTAACAAACGACAGACTTACGTTTCTTTGCAACATAAATGTATATTGAAACATTTATTAAAGCTCCGTGTGCTCTTCATGGAGCTCAATGTACTTTGCTAACCTTTCAGTGACTGAGCGGCATACTTTGGCGCACTTGAGCAACGACAGCTCAGGTTAGTCCCCTAATTTAAACGGAGCTAGAAAAATATACGATTTCCACTTTCGAATGACACATGAAATAGAAAAAAATACTTAAGTATCAACAAAGTTAGAAACAAAAAAAAAATATATAATTACGTATGGCTGACCTTGTATATGTGGTAAACTGTGGTTTAGTTACTTTCTGATAGTATTAGTAAGTAATTGAACACAATAGCCCTAATAAGATTTGAACTCAGCATAGGCAATTTCCAAGTCTGTGGCCGTGTCGACTTGATCAACCAGCCATATATGAGAGATGAGTATATACGTCTGTGTGTCTCTGCGTGTGATAATATAAGCACTGTAATACTTACCAGCACGGATTGTGAACTCGACATACCGTGTTCAAATTTCATCGTGGCTATTAACTCACTTTCACTAATACGGACAAGGAAACTATCCTCACAGGCATTATCTCTCCCTTTCGGACGAGGTGGTTAATGGCCAGTCGCCTGAGACGCCCTTACAACTGTGGATTACCGGTGAGCCGAAAATGTCTGATTTTGTAGACGTCTAGAGTGTCCCTCTTTTTGTGGTAATGTGGTTAGAGTCCATCTAAAAACTGATCTTGTGTCTAATATTACCGTATTAAGATGCCGATAAACAAAATATGTTTGAGGAAGGTATAACTCCATCTATTCCATCCATTCAGCTATAGGTTACATTGTAGGACAGACACCCCTTTGTAAGGCGACTATTCCAGGAGAATCAAAACTCTTATATAATACCTGTGACAAGGTAAGTCTTTGTCACGTGGCACACCTCGTGCACCTATACAGCCATCACTTGTTCGGTGGAAAGAGTGGGCCCTGTTCTCTAGAATGAACTAGCCAATTAAAATCAGGAGTTACTATTTTACTGATAGCTAGGGGCAATTGTGAGTGTATAACTTGTCTTAACGCTTTACAATAGTACGCCTCGGTATCCATTAGGGAGAAATAGCAAAAATGATGTGAGAAAGATAGACAAAGAAGAAGCACTGTAGAGAGCGAAAAGGGAAATATGAAAGAAAGAGAAAGAAATGGAGAGAGAGAGTAAGGAAGGGGAGATGGGTAGACGGATGGAAGGAGAAGGGGACGAATAGAGAAGAGAGAGAGAGAGAGAAAGAGAAATGGCAAAAATAATGGGAGAAAGATAGACAAGGAAAAAACACTGTAGAGAGAGAAAATGGTAACTATGAGTGAGAGAGAGACAGACATACAGAGAAAGAGAGAGAGAGAGAGAGAGAGAGAGAGAGAGAGAGAGAGAGAGAGGGGAGAGGAAGATAGAGACGGAAGAGGAATGGAGAGGGCGTAAGAGAGAAATAGAGAGAGAGGGGAGAGAGAGAATGGAAAGAGAAACAGAGAACTGGTAGAATAAGGTTATAACACTAATAATAATGGAAATTGAGCAAAAATCTAATTCCAAAAAATATAATAAAAATATTAAATTAAACCCGGTACTTTGTAATAGTAGTATTGATCTCCACCAAGAAAAATAATTTAATTTATTAAACGCAGAAACGGACCTCTTCTTCATCAGTTATGATTTAAATATTTTGACAAACTCGAAACGCTTTTAGACGAACACGCTGTTTGTAAAACAATGTCTTTTATGCTTAATAAAATATTTTATTTTATTTACATAAGTTAATAAAAAAATCTTTTTTATTAGGTGAAAAAAGTTTATTTCTTTATATTTATCATTTTTCTTAAAATATAAGATTGATTGTAACAGAAATCTCCTTTCACCCAAAAAACTATAAATCAATAACTACTTTTTATAAATTTCGTCGTACTCATTCGTCACAAGAAGAAGAAAATCATGGTCCTGGTTATATACAGAGTTAAGTGCAAGGTTAAAACGAACTGATCAAATTACCAAGCGACTAACGAACAAGGGAACTTCTTTCGGCTAGAATCAAAGTGTAGTATATGTTTTGACACAACAATTAAACGTTTCTGTTCTCGGTTAGTGCTGGAGAAATCCTTTTAGACCAAGTCAATTTTATTTTTGTCCCAATCCAGTGTTCTTTTTTAGAAAACTGGATTTACTCCATATTAAAAGTAAATAGGGACCACTTCTAGAGATCTAATGTATGTAATGTAGGGGCCGCCCAAATGACTAATCGAACGCAGTTTATACCATTGATCAAAGTACTACCATAATTTTCTCCATCAATTATTCCCGTCTCATGAACCTTTATCTTCGAGTGGCTCATGGCCTTGATAAGTGGTGAGCCCAAGAGTTAAAAAAAAATAATAAACATATAAAACGGCGTTGAAGAGAGACGAGTTGAAATGGCTTAATACCTTGTTTTCGGCGAACGAGGCTTATCATTTGACAGCACGTTGACTCCAGACAAGTCTCTCTCGACTCAATTAATTCCACCTTCTCTAACAGAACGAATGATTATAATTCAAAACTGGTATTTCGGGCAACTCTAGATTCGATTACTTTAACGCCTGTCCGGGTTACACGGACGACAACGTCTTTCATTTTGAAGAGGTACTTCTTAACTCGCGTGTTAACTAAACGCCGAGGGTAATAGAAGTTTTACACGGGTACTTACACTACAGATCTTACGATAATCGCCGCCATTTAATCTCATTCATAATGTGAAGATAAAAATTAAACTGATAGAATATTGCGTAGACTCAAAATAAGGTAGCTATTCTGAATATGAGTATTAGATAGTTAACTCAATTTATTTTATGAATGAATGAATTAAATATTATTTTGTTAAATTTATCCCTCGAATCTATAATAAAGACAAAATTTATCCCACAATCTATAATAAATACACACACACACATATATATATATATATATATCTAAGCAAGCGTTGTTGAACATCACGGAATTTCGCGTTTGTATATTTTCCTCGTGAGGTTCTCAAACCGTCGAGCCATCTTTCTGGTTTCAGGTGGCAATCCGTATAGTATTTTGCCGATAGTTTTTAATTCGGCCATTTTCTCGAGCGCTTTCGACTTTCGTAGTCGTCTTCGGGATTAGGGTTAAAAAAAAAAAAAATTAAATAAGAAGACTGGAGTTAGTGTTTTATAGTTATCGCTACGGTCGAATGAAAGAGAGAAGAGGGTGTGTGGTTGAGTTCATTTTATTCTATCGTTTGTGTGTTTGGTTTTATTGTTTACTTATTTATTTTGTTAGTTCTTATTTTTGCTATTATTTATTTATGTATTATTATTTATTCCTATTACTATTATTACTATTATTTATTTATTGATTTATTTATTTTGTTTTTACTTAATTTCCATTTAATTATGGAATACTTTTAATATGTTGGGCGTGTGACGAGTGGTTATAGCACTTGTCTTTGGGCTGGACGACCCGGGTTCGATCCCACTCACGGCATGCGAATTTTAGGATCTGAAAACCAGCAGTAAATGGGTACCTGACTAAAACTCAGGGAAGGAGAGGGATGGGCTCCGCCTTCCATATGCTGTGCCCTAGACACACACGGTGATTCTTAACAAATCACCGCCGCTACAGTGTGCGATGTCGGCAACGACACTCGTGCGCGTCCAGGCTATGCGACCTTTACCGTTACTGTGTTGAAAGCTATTTTGTTAATGTTAGGCTGTTTAGTTTTAATGAATATTGCTTCTAGTATTTTAAGTCTGTTTGTGCAGTTATTTTTGTGTATTATTTTCGTGTTAGATATTAATATTTTCCGTATATCGGCCGACTGTAGTCTTTTGTTATGTGACGTTGGATGGCGCTGGTATCGTATAAATGGTAAGTTAGGCGTCGAGAGAGAGTTGTTGTAGTGTGGCCAATATAGGTGTTATGTATTTGTTCTGTTTGGGTTGTAGGGAGACATTCCTTAAAAGGGCATGAGAACATGTATATAACGTTAGTTTGGCTGAGAGTTGTATTGACAGTTTTATTTTTAATAATTAGGTTATTTGTTTTAAATTTTGTATAGTAAATTATTAGTTTGATCTTTTTTGTTGGTCGTTAGGTTTAGTGTATCGTTTTATTATGTGAAGTATTGCTTTTTCGTCAAGTTTGTTGTTAGGGTGCGTCTGGTTTTTGTAATAGAGGTTGGTCATGTCTTTTTTGTTATGGGTTTTATTTTTGCTTTTGTCGTGTATGGAGTTTATATATGATTTTATTTGTTCGTCGACTATTTTATTGGGGAAGTTGTTGTTTAATTAACAACAACTTCCCCAATAAAATAGTCGACGAACAAATAAAATCATATATAAACTCCATACACGACAAAAGCAAAAATAAAACCCATAACAAAAAAGACATGACCAACCTCTATTACAAAAACCAGACGCACCCTAACAACAAACTTGACGAAAAAGCAATACTTCACATAATAAAACGATCATAGTGAATGCCCACAAAAATATAAAATAGCTCTTATTAAAAATCTCGTTCATCGCGCACACACTATATCCTCATCCAAACAAACATTTTATAAAGAATTAACCAATATTAAACAAAAATTAATTATTTTTGTTTAATATTGGTTAATTCTTTATAAAATGTTTGTTTGGATGAGGATATAGTGTGTGCGCGATGAACGAGATTTTTAATAAGAGCTATTTTATATTTTTGTGGGCATTCACTATGATAGTTGAGGAGGCTCGGATTGTTATTTGTGGGTTTTTTATAAGTTGATGTCGTGTATTCTGTAGGGTTGCTGGAGTCGATTAATACGTCGAGAAAGGGGATTTTATTGTTAATGTTGAATTCGGTTGTGAATGTAAGTACCGAGTGGGTTTCGAGTGTTTGTTTGAGTTTTTTTAATATTTTCTTGGGATTCTGTGGCGATGAAGATATCATCTACGAAGCGAGTGTATATATTAGGTTTAGATGTTGGGTCGGAGAAGATTGTAATTTCTATATTTGTCATGTAATATTCGGCAAAGGTGGGGCCTAGGAGGAATCCCATCGAAATGCCGTCTATTTGTATATATATTTTGCCGTTGGGGTCTGTGAAAGGGACTTGTGTGGTGCATGTAAGTAGGAGTTTTTCGAGGGTTTTAGGTTTTATTGCTGGAGGGGGTATGGTGCTGTGTTTGTAGACTTTGTTTAGAATTATTTTAATGGTATCTTTTATTGGGACGTTGGTAAATAAGTTTTCTGCGTCTAAGGAG
>OY744527.1:78288071-78320571 GCA_963556195.1 Sepiola atlantica
TCGCCCAAGAGAATGCAACCGATCTGAAAGAGTTTGTAAATTCGACAGTTGGCGTTCATAATTATTATGCTTTGCAATCCAATGTAAAACCGTTTTCCGTCCATGTTCGCTTCCGTCTTGGTTGGGCGAAGTTAATAAACGCACGATACTGGTTAGGAAACTTTGAGTTCAAGGAATCTGTTTAATCAGGTTGTATCCAGGGCACGCTTATTCTGAAGTAAATGTCCGACTATCAAAACAGAAATGTTTATGCAATGCCCACACTTTTTCGTTTTTTTGTTTGTATTTTCCTCTCTTTTTATATGCCAATACTGCGAAATAAAGATGAAACGTGGATTCATCTTGCGGCATTTTCCAATAAGAGGACTTTGTATTTATTTATAAAATATTTTTCGGGTTTTTACTTTCCTTTGGAACCCAAAACATCTGTAATTTTCGCACCGACTAAATAACTTTGAGGCGAAAAGAACAACAAAATATATCAATAAAAAACTAAAAAAAGCTGCACATGAAAGAAATGAAAGAAAAATCCCTCATATTTAATGAACCTAATTGTTGATTGCATAAGCCCCAAGGTTTACAAAAATGTAAATGTATATTAGCCCAAATTAAGCAAATAATAACAGATCTAAAGAAATTGTTTCGTGTGTCGGTATGAAAGAGAAGTTGAAGATAGTCAAAGGCACTGTGTTACTTTGCTAATTAATTCTAATTATGTATTATAGACTTAATATGCGTATTTTTAGGCATCTAATCATTCGAAAATCAAACTCGTACAGTTCCAGCCGTTTTAATACACACTTCTAAAATACTGATGACTTTAGGAAGTCGAAAGCGCTAGAGATTATAGTAACACAACTGTACACAATAATATATATATACTTTTTCCACAATAAAATATAGCACAAAAGCCCACACACAGAACATCTCATGAATATCATTTTGTGTGTGAGCTTCAGTGTTGTATGATTGTGAGAAAAATTATATATACTCCTCACATTGTATTCAATACATATATATATATATATATATATATATATATATATATATATATATATATATATATATATATATATATATATATAACCCCCCCCCTTTTTTTTTTTTAATTTTTCTTTTACTTATATTTTTTCATTTATTAATTTTCCAACGAATGTTAAGTCTGCAATATCTTGGATTTAGTTAGTTTGTCTGGGGATTTAATCTGCATTTTACATTTTTTTTATTTTTAAATGACTCAGAGCTTCTTTAGACTATATATATATATATATATATATATATATATATATATATATCATATTTGTTTTGTTTATTATCTATGTACGCATACGCTTCGTCCTTTATAATCAGGACTCATCAGCATAGAGATATGACTATTCACTATTGGTCGCGCGATTCGAAACCCCGGGCTGCAAGTATTTTACAACTCAAATCCCGACATCAAGAACCACTCGGCCACCACGGAATATATAAATAGAGAGTGACAATTTTAACGCTTATTTTGGCGGCTTGACGTCAAGAGAGCGTTCTACTTAATGAAAGGAACGATGCATATATAGCTAGCGACGTCATGCTGTGTTAATACTACACTTCCAGTGCCCATCTAGAGGGATTTCTAGGAGCTACAAGTAATAAATAATAAGTATATATATATAACTGATGTCATCCACGTCATAGATATATTACTTTTTCTGCTAATTGGAGCAATGGATCTTCTGGTTTTTATGCGGGATGAACTTCTCTGAAACCACGGCCAGAACATCTGTTTGTAACAGGAACTACAACTACGCATAAATAATAAAGGATTTTTTTTATCTAGGTTAAACTCCTCCGTATTCTTTCTACACCCATGCAGATTAACACGGTTACCCCATGAAACGTCTGACTCTATTTCATTCATCGTGAAAAATAATCTTATATTCAAATAGATACTATATTTAACTAATACTCATATGCCGGAAATAAAATTACGCATAATGAACACCATTATTTCATAAGTTCATTCTGAAATTGTTAATATTTTTTATCTGATTCAAATATACATATATAAATATATTTAGTATAGACCACACACACAGACACACACACACCCACACACACGCACATACATATATATTTATTAATATACTTGTATTAGTTAATACATTCATAAGAGAATAATGAAGACTTATCAACATATGTGATAGAACATACATAGAGATACGTGTGAAAAGTGTATTAAATACACATCACATGGTGACATGAGATTTTCTCGTGTTACGTTCATGAGACAACTGCACCGATGGTGAAAAACTGTCAATCACTATATCTCTAGCCTTCAAATCATATACATCTATATTTGTAAGGCTTGTATATATATATATATATATATATATATATTACAGAAGATCGAAATAAAGTCGGTACCGTCGGTTTCAAATCAAAACAAGGGGACCTATAATGGGTCTCCTTTACCGGACTCTCTTCAACCTCTATTTATATTTTGTTTAGATTTGAAACCGACGGTACCGATGTTGTTCTGATCTTTTGTAATCTATCTATAAATAAATATTACGCTTTTACGTTTCAATTTTCTTAATAATCGAGCACTCTGCTGGGATTCTCTCCCACTAACCTATATATATATGTGTAAAAATTAACAATTAAAATAACAATCTCTCTCTCTCATATATATATATATATATATATATATATATATATATATATATATATATATATATATATATTGCAGAATATATATTTTACCTAACAAGAATTAGACATTAGATAACTGTTAAAATAGATTTCTAAGCATACATGTAAAGTAACCTTTTTAGGAGTCAAAATGTGCATCTTGTAGATCCATTGATGGAGGTCACTAGGGATTTGCTGGTTCATTCGCGAGTTTACCGTTTGAAAATATCAGACTCGCTCCACAGCTACACAGATCTGGTTCTGCGATAAATATTTATTCCTCAATGGTAAAAGGGCTACACACCCTACGACATGAAAAACGGTATTCTAATCAAGAATCGACCGCTCACCATCAACCAATGAAAACGTTTTACCTTTTTCACTCGTTCTATTTCATGTGGGTATTTATGTGCACCTTGTTTGGTTTAAGTTATCTTCCCTTGGATCTTAATATTGGTCTATTAAAGACCTATTTACTTCCTCTCGTATGAATAACGCTTGGAAATTATCAACTATTTCTGACCTTCTTCAGTTATTCAAAGTCAAACCAATAGATTTTCTACAAAGTCGTCTAAATTTCGTAGAGTTACAAGTAGAGTCCAGTAAATGCAATTTAAATCGACTACCACAATGCACAATGTTGACGGAACACGAATCCATTTACTTGCGGTTCAAGTTTCTTCCCCAAATAATCACATAACATTTAAAAGACGCCATTTTGTGTCGTGAAAGGGCCAATATGAAAAACAAAAAAAAACAAATCAGAAATGACACTGCAGCAATGTTGTTTAAGGTGAAAGGCAACCCAATAATTTTGCTTATCTTTGCATACTTAATATAGTCTTACTCAACTTTAATGAAATTCCATGAAAAATGCCAGTATACTGAAATCATATGCCTTTAATAGGGTTAAGATGAAAATTCATATACACTAAATGTACAAAAGCAAGGAAATTCCCAAATTTTTTACACTTTTATTGTCATTATTTAAGGGTATGACTACATATCAACCAAACCATTTCATTATCATATCACTACAGTATAAATCTCTATGGATGAAGTGTGTGAGGTGCGCTGAAGAAAAATTCCTACCAGTAAAATACATAGCCCTGTTGTGCTCGCATACCCTTAATGACAATTAAAGTGTAAAAATTTGGGAATTTCCTTGCTTTTGTACATTTAGTGTATATGAATTTTCATCTTAAACCTATCAAGGGCATATGATTTCAGTATACTGGCATTTATCATGGAATGTCACTACTTTTGTAAAGGCTATTCCTCAATACAATGGTCAATTTTAAGGTTTTTTGAAATTTTCTGGAAAACTAAGGTATATGGTAAACTGAAATTAAAATGCCACCAACTAGACCCTAGAACCTCTTTCTCTGCCAAAAATCAGCTGAATCCATCAAATAGTTGATCAGATACATGGTGGCACATACGTACGTACGTACGTACGTACGTACACACGGATAACATGGTTTCATGATTGAAGTTTCTGGATCTCTGGGTTGCCTTGACTAATGATGCTGAAATTCTACACACTTATAGAACCTATCAAATAAAGTGCAAAGTTTTAACTAATTTGGTTTCATTGGTTTTTGAGTTATGATTGATCAAAGAAATGAGATTTCCAGCATAGACCATTCTTGAAGTCTATTAAGGGATAGAGCGCGCTCGCGCCCCCTTAATTATTTACTTGACTGTTATGAGCTGGTATTTATTAGTAACTTGCGGGACTCGTGCACGAGCGTTGCCCGGGAAAATCAAAGGACAAACGAAACTCGTGTTCTCACCTCTGAACTCCATATACATATTTTTACTCGATGTTTTACTTAGCTGTAAATATTAATTGTAGTGTTCTGTAATTATTAAATTAATACGTAACATTTAAACGTAGGTTTTATTTGAAAACTATAAAAAAAACATAATAACGGCAACGTACTTACGCAGATGCGAAAAACCTCTTGTCTAAGTTGATGGGTATGTAATTGTGTATATACACAAACACTGGAAGGAAGGTAATATTAGATATTGAAAAAAAAAACACGTGCCCTTCATTAACCCTATCGCATATGCAACTTTTGTTTACAGAACTATAGTGGTCAATGAAATAGAGAGACATTCACATTACTCTCTATATAAGATGGAAAATATCTGCATAAAAATGTATTTTTATTTCATGAAATTAATACTAGTATAGAAAGTTAAAAATTGGATACAATTTTCTTTTTCTTTTAAATGTGACCGTAAAGAAAGGAAAATAAAAAAGAAATCAATTTGCATGTTCACTTACAATTTAGAAATAGATTTCAACTTGTTGAAAATGAAGAAAGCGACATTTGACCACAAATATTAAATAGTTGTCAAGAAACTAAAAGATATTGTGAAACAGAAGTATTTGCTACATTTTTGTTAAAAAAATATGGGAAATAATTGAATTTGAGAATTCTAAAATATTCCTTCACTTAACGCAGCTGTAGAGTAGTACAATTTAATTGATTCTTAGGTTGTACGGCATGTCAACCGTTATGCGGCCATTTTATGCCGAAATCGTATACGTTGTGTATGTGATAAACAAGTATCCTGTAAACGATATTTTCGTAAGCTGGACACTGACAGCTATTACACATAGAGGGGGCCTGTGAGTAGTGGCAAATAAAGGTGACTCCCCACTCTCCAAACATCCAAAATGAGGCCTCACTACTGGATGCAGTTTTGTGTTATACCCAGTTGATAAGGTTCGGAAATAGGGTAGGAAAAACTAAAATGGATAAAGGGCTGAGAGAGAGAGAGAGAGAGAGAGAGAGAGAGAGAGAGAGAGAGAGAGAGAAAGAAATTCCGCAGTGGTGTGTTTGGGAAGAGGAAAACAAAAACGAAACCGTAATATTTAAATTATTTATCAAAATATTATTTACAAAATTCATTTATAGTTTTCTAAACAAAATAATACTTTAAAATTACGGCTTTTGTAAACTACTTTATCATTATTAGCAAATTCAATAATACTCTTTTTCTGTGGACCTGCTTCCGCTTATTTTTACAAATGGCTTCCTAAATAAGGTTCGTACTTATACAAATATATTTAGGTTCATTCAAATTGATGCATCGTTCTACACTTATGCGTACAAACACACTAAAAGTACTATATTAGTTAAAGTAGTTTTCTTTTATAATTTAGATAAGTGAAAAAAACGTTTTCTTCTTTCTTTATTTCCTTGCGTAAAATCCACTGTCTTCGTCTCACTCGGAAAAAATCGCCGCCGTCGTCGTTGTCGCCGCCGCCGTCGTCGTTGTCGTTGTTGTTGTTGTCGTCGCCGTCGTCGCTTTCTTCTTTTCTTCTTTCTGTGCTGTGCTAGTTCGGCTATAACAACGGATATTGATTTACTCCTCTCCAGGAGTTAGGTACAAGGCCAGTTTTTATCTTACTCCCACAAGTAAGATGTGACCCACGGTCGGGTCGGGAAAGTGGGGTTTAAAAATTGCCTGGGCAGCCTCGTCGGCATTCCCCGGCAGGAGCGCCTCAGGCAGTAAGCAATAAACTCACTTCTCCCCAAAGAGGGGAGGCAAAGCCTGTGAGAGTGGACCTCCTAGAACTACACAGGACAGACCCATAGACCGGCGTAAATCAAGCCTCGAAGGCCAAGACAATACCAGTCTATGGAGTGCAGTATCCATCGGAACAGATACTACACTTTGATCTTAGACAAAAGGCCAAAGTAGGCTATAACAACGGATAATCCAAAGAAAAAAAAACGTTTTCTTTTCTTGTTATGTCATCGTATGAAATGCACCTTCTTCTCCATCTTAGTCGTCTCGTTCGTCATCTTCGTTTCTCTTCATGTTTTACTCACGCTTCTGAGATAACGGATAACCAAAACAAAACAGCGTTTTATTTTATTTTTATTTTCTAATGTGAATTACTTTACCGTATATCAACCCCGTTTTTGAGCCTATTTAATGCCGAATAACACAATCTATTTATTTTACAACATTGTCTGGGTTATTTAATATCGAATCACACTAGCGTTTGTACATGCCCGAATGCCTTTTTAAAAAGCATATCAACATCCAAATGGATGTTGATATAATTGAGGGGTATTTAATTATTCTACAAACACAATACTTATGTTTTATTGCGGCATATCAACCCCGTTTTCTGGTTATTTAATGCCGAAAACAGTATGTATATTTTTTCGGTATACTAATTCTGTTTTATTTTATTTACTACGAAACTATAGTATTCATATTGTTTAGGGCACATTAAAAGTATTTTATGGTTATTTAATGCTTAAAAACGCTACCCATTTTTACGACATATAAATTCGTTCTGGATTATTTAATACCGAAACATATCACCTATTGAAAAAATACATTAATTGGCGATTGTACAGTAAAAAAAGTAGTTGAAAAACAAATAGACAACAAATAACTGTTACCAAACTGAAGAGAATTTACCTTTTTACCTATCTATATAATTTTCACGTATGTTTACGGATTGTAAGATTAATTATCTATGAATTTGTTAGCGTTACTTTTACTTAGCCAAGCCAGCATTCTTTTCAAGATGGACAACCCTTTTTGTTGGGACGTGGTCGTGAATTTCAGGCTTAAAAGACAGTACACTATCTTTTTTAAAAAGGGGGTTAGTGGAACTGTAGGTTTAAGCCCGAGGATGGTTGCCAATCGGATTATGGTAAGTTTTTTTTATTACTATTATCTTTTAAAAATAAATCTTACTTGCGTTCTATAACAGTTATTTCTTATCTATTTGTTTACTTGTTAACTATACTGCACATGAATTAGTTTGTTTGGGATTTTTTTTTGTACCACGTATCAACTTCCTATTTGTTTTACGGCAACCAGAATATCAGTAGGAAGCGATTCATTGTGTACGATTCATTGAATGCAGGTTTCTATATAATTCATTACTGCAGAGAAATCATTCTCAAAAATCACGACTATATGAAAATATAATAATGTAACTTTTTCTGTACAATTTAACATTTTCGGATCCTGGTTTGATAAATTGAAAGAGTTAAAAAAGAAAAGAAAAAGTGCACCATGTTTTAAAGAAAAGTGTTAAAAAGAAAAGAGTTTAAAATAAGATGTTTAAAATACAATGTTTAAAGATAACAGTGTTTAAAAAAGTAATGGTAAAATTAGTGTTAAAGACCCAGGTGTTAAAAATGCCTTAACAAAAAAGTTTGAAAACGCTTCTAAACTTTTGGCTTTCGAGAAGCGTTAGCGAGACTTTTCGTGGCGTGGATTTCATTGATAATCTAACAAATGTCTGTTTGGTGCCGTGTAATGTAACAAAGAGTAAGAAATAAATAAGACATCCTTGAATTTAACACACACATACATATGAGATTTTATTTATTTATGTATTTTTATAGTTGTACTACACCACATTATAATTTACTGTTTTAATTTCGTGTTCATTCTTATGTCCGATTTGTTTAAAATTATTATTTTTTCTTATTTCTTTTCCGATCACTATTTTCATACAATAATAAAAAGACGACAGAATTTGAAAGGAAATGCAAAACAAATATGAAAGTATAAATATTGCCGGGCAACCCCGGGACGGGATAGCCAGTAGCATTTAAAGGCTAGTGTCTTTTAGCGTATAAAATAAGCAAGTGTATCATAGACAAATAATTTCTGATAGAGTCGGCTTGACGAGGGGAGTATAATGTTGAAAATCTCGAAACTCCCCGATGACTCAAGCATGACACATCACTGATGACGCCACAGATAGGAGCGTACATTAGAAGTACGTATATTTAATTCCAACCTTTTTAGATTAAATACGAAATAAGTATGACGAAATGTTTGTTCTGTCCCTCTTCAGTTCGAAATTGTATTTTCCTCAGCCTGTACCTTTAAGTTTTAAATTACATTTTCGTAGCTATGTCCCGCTTAAATTTTAGGTAGTATTTTCATCGTTAAACGCGCAATTTGAATGGCCGCATCTTTAGACTATCTGTTCTGGTTTTACGCTTTCAGCTTCTTTTCGTAAGTTTTCTCATTCAAATTTACACTCCCCTTAATTGTATTAATATATTAAATTGGACCTCATACAAGATTGTACATTTTTGTTAGCGATGATAAAATTCTCAATCCGCAATAAAATTTTACATAATTACTTATTTTTAATTCTTACTTATTTTCTATAAATCTAAATCGATCGATTGCGAAAAAAAACATATTAAGCCACTTATCGATACAAAACATTGACTTATTTCATTTTTAAAATGCTCGCAGGAAAAATGAGATATATCATGTTTCATATAACTCTGTTATATTTCAGTAAAATAATACGGCACAAAAATATTACCACAGCAAGCGGCCGGTATTGTACGTCACCTTAAAGCCCTACTTTCAATCACGAAAGAAATGGATACCCCCTTGTAAAACTGCCTGTGTGTAGAGTCTATAGCGACAATCACAACGCGCATCTCTCCGGAAACGGCATTGCTTGAATCAGGGATAAGCAGTGAAAGACGAGTTATTTCAGAATTTTTAGTCGAGAAAGACGAGTTATTTCCGAATTTTTAGCCGAGAAAGACGAGTTATTTAAGAATTTTTATCCGAGAAAGACGAGTTATTTAAGAATTTTTAGCCGAGAAAGACGAGTTATTTAAGAATTTTTAGCCGAGAAGAACGAGTTATTTAAGAATTTTTAGCCGAGAAAGACGTGTTATTTCAGAATTTTTAGCCGAGAAAGACGAGTTATTTAAAAAATTTTTAGCCGAGAAAGACATGTTAGTTCGAGATTTTAGAGATTCTAGTCCACCCTACTATTTAAGCCATATCTGAAGGGAGGATATATGAATTCATAACTATTGAGAGTATCCTCGAAAGAACTCAAACCCTGAAGTCCGGACCAACGCTCCACGACTGTAACCACTACACCTCGCTGCTCACCTTCAGAATCAATAATTTATGTCGATATCTTGATATAATAATTGGAAGAAGTGTGACAATTATTTAGAAAGATAAAGTAAAAATAGGCGGAATGATGTATGGTTTTAAAAATAACAATGATATTTCCAGGAAATAAAACGTATCACATGTTACAAGTATATTTCTTGAAAATAGTCTTTTAATAGCGTTTCAAGTTCTCTAAACGCAATATGAATCAACTACGAAAATGTATAAGGTTCTTCATTTCCTTTACCAACAGTTCAAATTTCTTCTTACATAAACGTTATCTGTAGAGAATACGCCATCTTGTATGTATCGTTAGACGCCATTTTGTAATGCATCTTGATATACCATTGTGCATGGATTGTAAAATACCACTTCTATTGTCTTCCACAGAAAATATTATACATATGATTTAAATTTGATAAATATATGTCTATATTTGAAGTCTTTTTAGGAGGTTAGGTACCCATAGCCCTTTTAAAAGTGCACTTAGAGATCTGGGAACACTTCCATTATCTTCCACGATAAATCCTTACATAAAAATACAGTTTTAGATTTTATGTAGATTTTCTAACCTTTGATTTTATAGAGAACACACAAACATCACACAACTATCCATGCACATATATTGGGTTTATATATATATATATATATATATATATATATATATATATATATATATATATATATATATATATATATATATGTATATATGTATATATATATATGTATATATATATATAGATAAGCAAAAGAGTTACAGACGCAGTTTAGAGCTAAAGAAGAAACAAAGACAACACAGCTTTGTGACAGTAATACTATTTGTTTAGTCGTGGTATGTGTACCCATAAAAATGAACATTATTTACCGTTAACGGCTTCATCATCAGATGCTAAGGTCGACCAAATGTTAAATGTTAGATGATTAATTGACATAGATTTAAAACTTTTCCGTACGATATTTTCTCCCGGTACCCATAAATTATTGCTTTGTTTAAATGCGATCCCAAAACAAACTATAATCCAAACATAAATAGCCAAAAAATCATACATGACTCGTAGCTTAATTAAGTCAATATCACTTTTTATGGGGAAGGGTTAAGTTTTATATCAATTTAAATGATAACTCTCAATTGGGCTTAACGAAATTATTTGAGAGAACATTTTGATTCGAGAGCCAGAAGTTCTCAGTTCAGAAGGACCCCTGTGCGTGAACATTTAAATAGACATGGTACGGTTCGTTACATGCGGAGTGTCGGACTTTTCTTGATCGGAGGATAATGCAACAAAAATATGCACACACGTAGAAACTGCTATCCAATGATGAACTATAAGAGAGGACAATGATTAAATATAAGAGAGAAACATTATAGCAAACTGTCTGTAATATGGTTGGCTTAGCTAATGCAGTAATTAGCATTGCCGGTCTTTATCGCCTATAAATAGCCCGTATACAACAATCTGGCACTCTATTTGCGTGTCTGCTAAGTAAACTCCATAACAAAATGGCGTCGGCTGTAGGATCTTTGTTGACTATGAAGAGACACAAAGTGAATATAATATTCATTATAAATAGTGACACTATAAATGATAATATTAGAGTAATATAAGGATAAGTGTTAGATGAAGGTCCCTCAATGTAAGCAATACACATAAACTCATAAAATAGGGCAGATCATGAAGAAGAAATCATAGATCTACACAGGACGTGAACCCCATCAGATTACAGATGTAATGTGGTTCGCTTGGCTGATACATATCATCACCGAAGAATCGACCTTGTATGTATAGAGCATTTGAATGAGTATTGATTTTCTCCTCTCCAGGAGTTAGGCACAAGGCCAGTTTTTATCTTACTCCCACAAGTAAGATGTGACCCAAGATCGGGTCGGGAAAGTGGGGTTTAAAAATTGCCTGGGCAGCCCCGTCGGCATTCCCCGGTAAAGGCTCCTCAGGCAGTAAGCAATAAACTTACTCCTCCCCAAAGAGGGGAGGCGTAACCTGGGAGGGTGGACCTCCTAGAACTGCACAGGACAGACCCATAGACCGACGTAAATCAAGCCCCGAAGGCCAAGACAATACCAGTCTATGGGGTGCAGTATCCATTGGAACAGATACTACACTTTGATCTTAGCCAAAAGGCGTTATTTAACACCCACCCACAATGGGAGTATGTGACACAAGGTCGGAAAGTGGGATTTGAAAAGCCAGCGCCCGAGAAGGTGAGCGCTCTGGCCATTAAAAATTGCCTGGGCAGCCCCGTCGGCATTCCCCGGTAGGGGCGCCTCAGACAGTAAGCAATAAACTTACTCCTCCCCAAAGGGGGGAGGCGAAGCCTGGGAGGGTGGACCTCCTAGAACTGCACAGGACAGACCCATAGACCGGCGTAAATCAAGCCCCGAAGGCCAAGACAATACCGATCTATGAAGTGCAGTATCCATCGGAACAGATACTACACTTTGATCTTAGCCAAAAGGCAGCCAGTGATAAACTGAGTCAACCGTTTGAAAATATCCAAGAACACTATGTCTGCTGTTTCGTCTTTGTTCATGATCTTTGTGACCCACTCTTTCACGTGCAACACATTAGTTAAACAAGATCTTCTGATTACAAATCCATGTTGTGCTGCAGAAATAGCATTGGAAGCTTAGGGGGTGGTTCATTATTAACTGCATATGAATTGTGTCCGTGACGTTACAGATAATGGAGGTGGGACTGACTGGCCGATAATTGAGGGGCGCTTCTTAGTTGCCTTTCTTGAATATTAGAAACATGGTAAGTCACTCGGCAGCAACCCCTCCTTAAGTAAGAGATCGAATAGGTTTGCTAAAAGAGCGCGCCAGTATGGGTGCAACAACTCGGAGTACAGCTGACCGTGACTTCTATCAGGATTCAGCTTTGAGAGCACGATCTCACTGGCCCAGCAGTACTAATCATCAGCATCACCGGTGGGAATACTCTGTCAGGCATCGATAGTGTGTGTGTATTTCTCTCTCTCTCGTCACCATTGCGATAGATTGAGGTAAACATTGATGTAAACAGGGTACAATGGGAGGATGGATCGGCAATAATTCTGATTTCTACTTTCCTGAGTCCGACCACTTGGCGATTGAGCCGTTATTTTCGCTGTAGATGGACGTAAAACCTTTTCAGATTTGCACGCATCTATTCTTTAAAACGTATTTTATAAATGGAACGTGGTTCTCTGAATACCCGCTCCGCCATTATACGCTGTTTTCTATAAAGGGCTCTGGCACTAAGAAAACTGGTGCCAGTTAATTGGTAAAGTAAAATGAATATAAACAATGAATTTAGAATTAAATCATAGATACCTATACCAAAATGGCTTTAATCAGCATTAAATGACTGAAAATGTTGACATGTACAAAAAACAAAACAACTACCTAAACTATAAAAGTATAATTTCTTCAAATTAATGTTGGTAAGGAATTATAGTTTGTAGAAAAAACATTTATTGCACACTTCAAATGGATAATACAGTATATTTATGAATTTTAAGGAATATCAATATTTATAAATGATAGACAAAATGTAGCATCATGTGATTTGATCAATGATATAACGAACGGAACCTTGTTATTTCTGCGCAGGCGCAAACATGACGGCTGCTGATTATCTTGAGAATTCTTCTGAAAATAATTGTTCTTCTCATTAGTTTATAAACCTGTTTTATTTGTGTTTGTTAGTCCCATCCCTCTCACTGCATTCGTCAATCGCGTTTTCATTGTTGGTTTTCAGAATCAGAATCATTGTCAGAGTGAATTCCAATATAGGGCCATTTTTTTATGTTTGTTAGTGTCTGTAATTATCCATACGGGGAATTCTCGGATAAATTAAAATGACAAAAAGCAAAAAAAAAAAACAAAAAAAAAAAACAGGTAAAAATGGAAGCCAACCGACACCAATTATTGCTTGATACGGTTGTTGTTAAATTGCCCGGCTTTCATCACGTCTCTATGGTAACGGTTTCATTTAAAAACAAAAGAATAAAACAAAAACAGGTGAATTAATAAAAAAAAAAATCGGAAAATTAGAAATAAATACAAAACAAATAAATATGGCGAGTCAAAAGAATAATTAAGTTAAAGTTAATAAAAAATCAACGTAAAAGATTCAAACAGAAACGCGTGATTATGAATGTCTTTAAAGTTCTGCGAATTGGCAAGTAATTATAATACACCTTTACTACTACTACTACTACTACTAATAATAATAATAATAACACCAACTGAAACTGTTAAAGATGGCTGTGAAGAGTACAGGGAGGATGGAAATACCGAGAAAAGTGCACACAATCCAGACATCCAGGGCACGCATGGTACTAGCATGTTGGGGAGGCTTATTGCCACTAAAACTCCAGAGAAAGCCAACGATCGTTATCAGCGAAAAGTCAATGGTAAACTGCTGTTGCGATAACTCAATTATTTTTCAACGGTTATTTAAAGATGCAAAGAGTGTGATACATTTTGGGAGACGTGTTGACATTCAGACTCCAGGGAACGCCGCTTGTTTTGGCTAGTAAACAATCACTGGTGCTGACTCGCGTGAATTCTACTAGTAAGTAAATACTACTAATAATAATAACAAGCCGCGCGTGCGTGGTCCCCCCTCTGTATGTAACTCGATGTGGCGAGTGTAAAATGCAATAAATTTGGGAAATTTGGGACATTTTTGACCTCCCTTTGACCCCCTGGGGGAGCGAACCAGAATTGTTCTGAGGTCAAGGATGCTCATTTTATATCCAGAACTATTGCTTCTACATTTTGGCCAAGTTTCAGAAAAATTGAATAGATGGATCAAACGTTATGGGAGAAAAGGGTCATTTTTTGCCCTTTTTGGGGCTTTTGACCCCGTGGGGGCGCGAACCAGATTTTTTCCAAGGTCAGCGATACTTATTTTCTATTAGGAACAATTGCCTCCACATTTTGGCCAAGTTTCAGAGAAATTGAATGGATGAATGAAAAGTTATGGGGCAAAAAATGTAATTTTTTGCCATTTCGGGGCCTTTTTACCCCCTGGGGGGCTAACCAGATTTTTTTTAAAAAATCGGAGAATGTCACTTTCTAACCTGACCAAAGTTACAACTTCATGCAAAATTTCAGAGAAATTCAATGGATGGTTGCGGAGAAAAATCAGGACGGACATGCCTCTAAACATAAGTCCCCCGATTTTATAAATAGGGGGACCAATTAATAATGATGATAATAATAATAATAGTAATAATAATGATAATAATAATGATAATAATAATAATAATAATGATAATAATAATAGACGACGAACCAAATAAATTGTGCATGAGAAAACATAGATATTGCTCCGAAAAAAGGCATTTGAAAAGAGAAATAGAATCGCTACTGACACCCGCACAAAACATCGCTATCAGAAAAAAATACACAAAAGCCAAGATGTACAAGACACAGCACAACGGTAAATGTGGACTCTGTGAACAAAGATATGAAAGTTACTACACTTGTACCCTCTCCAGGTAAATTTCACCCGATTAACTCGACTAGCAGCAAAATCTCACCCCTTCACTCCGAAGGTCTCCAGATGCTGGAAAACGTACTACTCTAATTATTTATTTCCTCGTACTGGTTGCCTTTTAAAGCCCCTCCATGTTTCCTGTTTCCTCGACTATACCAACATGCAGAAATTTAAATGTAATGTGAACAAACATCTTGATACACAACTCCCCACTTACGATGCTCCCTATAAATCTGACCCTTAACCACAGTAGTTTATTATGTATCTTGTTTGGAGTGAATAAGAGTACAAACATTAATGAAAAAGAAACACCAAACCACATCATAAGTATATGTTGTAAGTTGGCCCGAAAAGAATACAAAATAGACATGAATGGGTTCTAAATGTAGTTCAATGGGAACTGCGCTAACGACTTACCTTTTAACAAACCGGTGCTAGTATTAGAAAACGAAATGCATAAGATCTTTTCGGACATCGAAAGAAAAACTGACAAACGCAAGAAAACGGAGTATGATAATAGTGAACACGAAGGAAACGATACCCTGCCAAATAGTAGATTTCGTCATTCTAGCACTTTACAGGGTGAAGCTGAGGAGACAGGAAAAGGTAAATAAAATGGCCTTGCAAAAGAGCGCAAACGCAATATGGAACATGAACAGAATTATCGTAATACCAATAATAGGAGCAGTAAGAACAGTTCTAAAGAAACTGAAAAAGGATTGGAAGACATTAGAAAGTTCTGTAATTAATAAGTTTTCATTTTCTTCTTTATTTACATCATTTATTTATTTACTTAATTTATCCTTTTATTATCCGCTTACACTCCTAGTATTCTTCATCGCTTTCTCGTTCTCTCACCGCTTTCCCTTCCACTATTCTAATCATCCCATCATTTCCCGTCTCTATCTCCAACTATCTAAAACATTCAAGGTGTAAGCAAGCAAGTACTGTTATCAGTTTTAGGAATATATAGATGTGTGTGTGTGTGTGTTGTGTGATGGGCTCTTCCGTCAAGACCGAAATATGTGCGTATGATTATAAGACAATCCCCCACAGACAAAGTATAGTGGAGAACAAGATCAATTATAACCATCAGACAAGTTTTTCTGTACAGGTGCACGTTGTGACCCATGACAGTGACACTGTAAGAAATGTACTTTACCAGAGTAAATATGATGTGAAATTTATATAACGATATTCAAAAATACGTATAAATAACTGTATACTTATACATTCAACTTTATTTGTTTAGTATTAGTTGAATTTTCTTTTTTTTTGTATTTTTCCTTTCAAGTAATGTTATTCCATTTTTATTTGTTGTTTCTTAATAATATACCCCACTATTACGTGTTGGGCGTATTCGATGATACCTAGGCAGATTATGGGATCGATAAGCCAAGTTCCAGTCGGCTATATTCCGATCACTTACGCGCAAAGAAAACCGTCTCCGTTTTCTTAGAATAAAATCCTACCAAATACATTGAAGAAGAAAAAATCTAAATCTATGATTCGCTCTACAATCGCTGTTTGCTTGCCCAGTTATTTTATGTATCAATTCTATTCCGTTTTGTATCCAATTTTATTGATGTAAAATAAAAATTGAAATTCATTTAAATTCTCTCGTAACAATTTCATTCTTATATTTTGAAAGCGATCGATATAGATTTCTATATGTAATGTATCCTATATAATTTTATTTTCTGTTTCAAATAATTGTATATTACTTAAAGTAATTAGATACTGTTTCTTTTTTATTTATTATAAGCGGTGTAGTGAATTTATTCATCTTACGAAATATTTGAACCCGGTGTTTCGAGTTGAGCGATATCTCCTCCGACTATCTCTATGAGATTACTAATGAAAACGAAAACTGTGAAGCGGATTAAATATACAAAAAAAAATAGATTGAAATAAAAAAGTATTATTTTTATAAAAACACGAAACAATGTGTGCACTATCTTACATATGAAGACAATGTGTCACTGGTATAGCTTTTGAACCAGAAAAACAGACTTTTGCCGACGCAAAATTACGTAAATGAACGGAAAAGGCCAAATGAAAACGAACCGGTGTACAAAATCAAACGAGGCTGCGTTCTAACTGAAAAAATAATAATGATACAACATTTAAACAAAACAAAAAAAACACCAACCGTATGTTTATTTTAATGCACAAATTATTTATCTTTTGAAGAAAAAATTAATGAAACAACTGTTGTACTTTTTTATCGAGAAAGTTAAATTATGTTTTGTTTCTGGCACTAGTTCAGCTTTTGTACCATACTAAAAATGAACCGTTTCTTTTTACCCTAACTCTAACCTAACCTTAATATAACCCTAATATAACCATAACCTAACCCTAAGCTAACCCTAACCCACTTTTATTGCCTTTGGTAACAGTTATTTGTTGACTATTTTTCTCACTCATTTTTATGTTTGAAATTCTTGACAATCGCAGCTTTACGATTTAATCAATTTACAAGTTAACTTGTCGTCTGCTTTCCTTGCTTTCTCATTTGATAAGCGCTTCGTCATCTTCCGGCTGTTTACGTCAACAGTAAAAAAAACGACACTAAGTCGGTCTTGTTTGGTTCAAAAGCTGTACTAGCACCTACAATTATTATGCAGATTTTGATTATAAATCTATACCGGTCAATTAAATAGGGACATATCTCACTGTACTTTATATATAATATTATGTAATTATTGTAATTTTTCGTCAATGTACTCCTTATTTCAAAATATAACTTTTTTCCTCATTATTTATTTCTGTATCTATTACTATATTTTGTTTTTTTCCTTTCACACTACCCTTTTTTCTGTTTACTTTTGTACTTTTTCGTCATGATTTAAAGAATAATGGAAGATTCATCCGGCGTTGCCCGGTATTAAATGAGGAAGCTTCTATACTCCTGCTGGCAACCCTGAACCCTATGTTATTCTTTTTCACAATATTCTATAATTTTAAACTTTTCTTTCTTCTTTATTTACGCCATCTATTTATTTCACATCATCTTATTAATTCCTCTTACGCTGCTACTACTACTACTACTACTACTACTACTACTACTACTACTACTACTACTACTACTGCATATATTCCCCCCTTTTCCACCCTCCTCCTTATGTCATTCTTTTTCACTCTTATTTTATTTTTGTCATGTTTCATTTTATTTTTCTATCTCCTCCATTTTTTTCTTTCATCTCGCATTCTCTATTGCCTTACGTTTCCGTTGTCATTGCTTTCTTTTCCTCTTCAAGGGAACTTATTACTTTGCCACCGGTTACTTCTCGATTTTGAACTGTCTTTTAAAATATATTCGATGTGTGTATTATTTGGATTATTAGGACAACTGTTCGCATCTTGGATGTTATTCTTACAACATTTCGGCCTTCTTCGGGTGCATTTTGTCGAATTCGGGAATCTTTATGTCGAACTCAGGAATCTGTACGTGTCCACAATGACATGTAGTACAACATACAAACATGTTAATTAAAAATCAGTACTAATTGACAGTCCTCTGGAGGTTGAAGATTCGATCCTCACGACAGGCAATACTAACTAAGTACAAACTAAAAAATGAAGACTTCAACCGGGTCACGACTGACGGGATGAGAACAATCTATCCACATAGATTTAATACAGAGTTCAGTTCGGAATTTCGTATAGATTCCAGAGTCTTACATAAAGATTTCGTAGTTCGACAAGACGCACATGAAGAAGATCGAAGATCATATCGGAAGATGAGAATGATAACCCGAATAATCCAAATGATACAAATTATCCACATCGAAAGAATTCCGAAAAATAATATTTTCTGCATTTAATCAATTTTTCTTAATTCAATATTAAACGGATATAATTCAATACTAAATCATTTAATCTTTGGTCATTTATTGCGGTATTAGTCAAAAAATGAAAATTGTGATTTACCTAACAATCAGAGAAACATTATTTACTCAAAATATTTTCAATTTGGCTGAATTCTGAAAGTCTTTCTTCATATCTTGTTTTTTTTATGCTGTTATTTTTACTTTTTATTTAGCATTTCCATCTGTTTACATACTAATCCTTCGTTTCCCCTGATGTTTTGGATGATATTCAATTTAATCAAAGTTCTTATTTATATTCTATGAAGACATAAAAAAGAAGAATTAAAAATGTAGAAAATAAGAAAACAATTTATGTGAGAATAAGAAAAAAGTGAAAAGAAAAAAATGATGAAAATGTACTACTACTACTACTACTACTACTACTACTACTACTACTAGAACGTTAGCCAACGAATGCTAACCAGCTACAGATAAGCTGAAATAGAAACAATAACATTGAAAGAACATCGCACGAATCCAAGGGAACTGAAACTGTCCTAAATACCATAAACTGACCAGTACAAATATAAAAAGACACGCACTCACACACATGTGGGGGCACTTCCGGTGGCTGGTACCACACAAAATGTCCGAAAGACGAAAGAAGGAAACACCATTCAGACTTTCACTAGAGAGAAGCGGAGTGCACCGTAAACATTGGGAAGGCTCATCGCCCCTCAAATTCTAGAGAAGACAACCAGTTGGCGCTAGCGAGAAACCAATATAAAACGGCTGTTGCGATAACGCAAGATAACTTGCAACGGTTAACGAAAGAGGCGAGAAGTGCTGGAAATTTGGAGAGACTTGTTGTCACTCAGAATCCAGAGAACAACACTTGTTATTGCCAGTGAGCAATCACCGATGATGACTTGTGTTAAAAGCCTAGTGAGTAAAAAAAAACAAACAAAAAAAAACTGACATCAGCCTCGGATGATACCACATAAAATAATAGTCGTGAAGTCTCAAGTAGGATGGAAACACCGTGAAGGGAGAGCATTAATCAGAGCTACACTGGAAAAGTGCGAAGAGTACTCGAACTTTGGGGAGGCTTATTGCCACCCAAATCCCATTGAAGACCATGGTCGTTGCCAGCGAGAAATCGATGGTAAGCGGTTTTTACGATAACGGAAAGCGGTGTTATCGAAAGAGGTGTAGAGTAATGGAAATCTGAGGAGACTTGTTGTCACTTAGTCTCCAGGGAACATCGCCGGGTATTGTGAATGAGCAATCACTGATGATGACCTGTGTGATAACTCGTAGTGAGTACATAATAATACTAATAATACTACTACTAATAATAATATAGATAAAACCCAGAAAAACAGTAAATGCAAACTGTGTGAACAAAAGATGAAACAGTAAATAATATAATAAGTGAATGTAGAAAACTAGCCCAAAAAGAATACAAGAACAGACATGACTGTGTGGGGAAAGCAGTACACTGGGAACTGTGTAAACAATTGAATTTCAAATACGCAAGCGAATGGTACAAACATAAATCAGAAACAGTACTGGAAAACGAAAACACACAAAATCCTCTGTAAATGATTTGAAACAATTATCGAAATAGGCGGAGAATACTCCAACTTTGGGGAGACTTTTCACTCGGATTTCAGAGAACAGCGCTCGTGATTGTCAGCAAGTAATCACTAATAATAACTATTCGTGAGTAAATAACAAGGAAAACGAAAAACACAAACTCATCTGGGATATGGATATACAAACAGACAAACTCATGCAAGCAAGGAGACCGGATGTTATAATAATCAACAGGAAGGAAAAATCTTGCAAAATCGTAGACTTCGCCGTTCCAGCAAACCACAGAGTGAAGATCAAAGAAACGGAAAAACGAAGCAAATACACGAAACTAGCTAGAGAACTAAAAGGAATATGGAGCATAAAGAAAGTCAGTATAATACCAATAATTGTAGGAGCACTAGGAACAATCCCCAGAAAGCTGGATAAAAGACTGGAAGAAATTGGAATCAAAGGTATCATTGAAACTATACAAAGGATGGCAATGATAAAAACAGCTGCAATCTTAAGAACAATCATCGAATGCGGAAACCAACCAGCATAAGCTACGAAGAGCCACATGGAATCTACAACAGGAAGAAAACAAAACCACAGAAAGAACACCACATCACAAAGGAACAGAAAATGCAAGAAACATCACATTATGAGAACCCCCCCCCCTCCTCAATAAATTACACCGGCCTCAGCTGACACCAAACAAAAATGAACCAATGAACAGAAATTGCAAAAAACACTATAAGCTCTTCTCCCCCGCTCTCTTCCCTGCTCTCTTCCCCGCTCTCCTCCCCGTTCTCCCCTTCCCCTTCCCCTCCCATTCTCTTCCCCTCCCTATCTCTATTCTCTCCCCCTTCTCCTTCCCTTCAAAAATGGTGCCAGCCGAGGCTGATACAACACAAAATATTTGTAGAGGGTCAAGGAGGATAAGAAGACCGAGGAGGGACAGACCTCCATTGGAAGTGTGGAGAGTGCTGTGACCTTGGGGAGGCACCATACTTCAAGGTTATTTGCAGTGGTTATCGAAAAGAGAATACTGGAAATCTGTGGAGACTTGTTGTCACTGAGGCTCCAGGGAATACCACCGGTTGTTGTAGGTGAGCAATCACTGATAATGACCTGTGTGAGAACTCCTAGTAGGTACAAATAATAATATAGAACTGCCAAACCGAGAGAATATAAAGACACCTTGTGAAGGCGATATCTATAAATATCTGGACATTCTCGAAGCAGACTCTATCAAATAGCCACAGGTGAAAGAGTTGATTAAAAGAGAATACCTTAGAAGTACAAGAAAGCTCCTTGAAACTAAATTATATGTTAGAAACGTGTGAAATGAATACATAGTTAATTAGATACTCTGGACCATTCATAAAACAGACAAAAGAACTCATAATTTGATCAAATAAATAACGAAACTAATGACCATGTACAACGCCATGTCCGTGAAGGATGACACTTGTCTCTATTTACTTGCCTCTCCACGAGGGCTGAGTTAGACACAATGTTGGTTTTTAATGTGGAGAAAATCCAGCTCCCCTCAAAAAGACACTCTGTATTGAGACAAAAATAAACATTGTATTAGTCTAGAAAGATTTCCATTTCACTGACCGATGAAGAAAAATATGAAATGTTGTATCAGAACAGATACTGCTCTTTACTCCTTGTGAAAAGGCTAAGCAGAGAGGAAGTGAATGGTACTTGTCGATTATGTAAACAAAGAAGGAGGAATAACTGGTAAATATTGAAAACGATATGGATAATGCAATAAAAGGACAAGGAAGTATATAACAGAATATACAGAGACGCTGATTACGCCACTAGAGAAACACCACATAGGTTTAAAATATGGAAAGAAGCGAAACGAGAAACAAAAACGTGACGAAAGCAAAATGTGTAGCAACCACGTTGACGATTTATAGGACTGGCAAAATATAGCGCACGAAAATACATTGGCATGGTCACAGAAATGACACTTAAACCGAAATACAAAATCGCGACTGACATCCGCACAAAACAATGCGATCAGAACGAACTACATAAAAGCAAAGATAGACAAGATCTAGGAAAACAGTAAACTCTGTTAACAAAGAGACAATGTAAGAAACGTGTCTGTGCTGAGAAGATCATCTGAAAACTGCAAGTTACTGCATTGTGAACGCGCAGACAAATGGTAAAAGCGTAAACCGAAGTCAATATAGGAAAATGAAAGAGACATAATCCTATGAAAAATGAAAATATAAGCAGAAAAACTCATCCAAACAAGAACTCTGGACGTGACAGTAGACAACAATTGGGTAAAACACAGCCAAATAGTAAATTTTGTCGTTTTAGCAGATCACAGAGTGATGATCAAGAAAGCTTGATAAACGGCTGGATCATTCTACCGTTCAAGAAAGTGCCTGACTCCTGAAGAAATAATCTATTTGCATCAAAATCATATACGTCTTAAGATACAGTATTGAAGTCACATCTGGTGAGGTATCGCTCAGAGCACTTTTCTTACTTTGATAGAGTACAAAACCAACTTCGCAATCTAGTGAGGTGACAGTCTTTACACTTCCTTACAACCCCTTTCTCACAAAAAGAAACGTTGCTAGTCTTTCTCTACTCTATCGTTATTTCCATGGAAGGTGTTCGTCTACGAAACAGTCTTTGATTTTCCCTGTAAAACATTCACACCAATAACTTGATTAGCTACCACAACGGTAAAGAACTTCCTTTCTCCGACTGTGTACGTAAAACCGAATGTAATTTCCATGAACAGAGTTTCTTACCAACATTTTTCGTTTTGGAACATATTACCACTGAACTGCTTCCCTGCAGACTACAATATGATCGTATTACAAGTCCAATGTCAACAAATACTTGTAAAACTGTCTTCTTAATAATCATTTTTTTTCTATTTCATTCAATGTTTTTAAGTCTTTTATATTATTTTTCTATCATTCAACTGAAATCTCATTTACCCTTATCCTCGAGTGGGTTTTGGTCTTGGTAAGTTGATACTCAATAGTATAAGAAACACACTATAAACTTAATAAATAGTACACAAAGCCTGTTGCATATACATAAACGTTATTTATTTTGAGGATATTCAACTTGAACATAACCTGCTTTTATAGTAGACTAGCGGGGCTACCCGGCGTTGCTCGGGGTCATTAAAACATATAATTGAAGAAAAATCGTGTGTGTAACATCTTTATATACAAACTTCTATTTCTCCCCCCCCCCCCCACCTTCTCTATAGCCGTCTCTTTATCTTTCTACCTTTCTCTTCCCTGGTCGCCGCATTTCACCGCTACTTTCTAATTTTGCCTTTTGCGAAAGCTGTTCTTTCCCCACAATTTCTCCTACGTTGCCCAGGGCAATAGTATGATATATTTCTATAAAAAGTAACACCTCTATCTGCGCCTTCTATATAGGTACTTATCTCCACCCCGGTGTTTATGCTATATACGTATCTATCATCACCCCGGTGCGCATACTATATACGTACCTATCGACGCCCCAGTGCACATACTATATACGTACCTATCGCCGCCCCAGTTCAGATACTATTTAAGTACCTATCGCCGCCCCGTTGCGAATGCTAAATAGTACCTATCGCCGCCCCGGTGTGCATGCTACATAAGTACCTATCGCTGCCCTAGTGGGAATAATTAATATGTACATATTGCCGCATTGGTGCGAATTTCTAAATACGTACCTATCACCACTTTGGTGCGAATGCTAAATACGTACCTATAGCCGCCCTGGTGTGAATGCTAAATACGTACCTATAGCCGCCCCGGTGCGAATGCTAAATACGTACCTATCACCACCCTGGTGCAAATGCGAAATACATACCTTTCGCCGTTCTGGTGCACGTGCTATATACGTACCTATTGCCGCCCCGGTGCACGTGCTATATATGTACTGATCGCCGCCCCGGTGCGCATGCTATGTACGTACTTATTGCTGCCCATGTGTACATGCTATATACGTAGCTATCGCCACCCCTGAATTCTGAATACGTACCTATTGCCGCCCCGGTGTGGAAGCTAAATATGTACATATCGCCGCCCCGGTACGAATGCTAAATACATACATATCGCCGCCCTAGTGTGATTTCTAAATACGTACCTATCGTGGCTCCTGTGTGAATTCTAAATACGTACCTATCGCCGCCCCGGTGCGGAAGCTAAATACGTACCTGTCGCCGCCCCGGTGCGAATGCTAAATACATACCTATCGCCGCCCCGGTGCGAATGCTAAATACATACCTGTCGCCGCCCGGTGCGAATGCTAAATACATACCTATCGCCGCCCCGGTGCGAATGCTAAATACATACCTATCGCCGCCCCGGTGTGAATGCTAAATACATACCTATCGCCGCCCCGGTGTGAATGCTAAATACATACCTATCGCCGCCCCGGTGTGAATGCTAAATACGTACCTTTCGCCGCCCCGGTGCGCCTGCTATATACGTACCTACTGCTGCCCCGGTGCGCGTGCTATATATGAACCGATCGCTGCCCCAGTGCGCATGCATAATACATACCTAGCACATACTTATTGCCGCCCATGTGCACATGCTATATACGTACCTATCGCCACCGCTGAATGCTAAATAAGTACCTATCTCCGCCCAGGGATGAATGCTAAATACGTACATATTGTCGCCCAGGTGTTCATACACCATATGTACCCCAGTGCGAATACTAAATATGTACATATCGCCACCCCGGTGCGATTGCTGAATACATACCTATCGCAACCCCGGTGCGAATGCTAAATACGTAGCTATAGCCACCCCTATGCACTCCTATATATAGTACCTATTGCCACCCCGGTACACATACTATATATAAACCTATCGCCGACCCGGTGTGCATACTATATTCGTACCTATCGCGGCTCTGGTGCGCATACTACATACTTACCTATCTCTGCAAGAGTACACATACTATATATGTACCAATCTCCAGCCCAGTTCGCATACGTAAGAACTTATATTTATTCGGCCCTGTCGTGTTAGAAAAACAAAATAGTGTTCATTTATGTATTGTCACTATCATAAATATAAATATTTTTAGTTACAAACAGAAAAAAATACATTTTTTTGCCTCCCCACAAGAAAATTTTTTTTCTATCCTCCCACATACTTAGAAATATTTTAATTTAAAGGAAAAAAAAAAGAAAAATTTTTGACGCCCTTACACCCCCAAAATTTTATGTTGCCCCCATACATAGAAATTTTTTTATTTTAAAAAAGAAAAAAAAAAAAATTTTTTAGCCCCCTCCCCGAAAATTTTTTTTTTCATTCTCCCCATACACATAAATATTTTCAATGAAAAAGATAAAAGACAAAATAAATGTTTTGCCTCCCCCCCAATTTTTTTTATACTCCCGATGCGCATGCTATATACGTATTTATTGCCGCCCATGTGCACATGCTATATACTTCCTATCGCCACCGCTGAATGCTAAATACGTACCTATTGCTGTCGCGGTGCGAATGCTAAATAGGTTTTCAGCGTAGATGCTCTTAAAATATTATCCAAACCTATCACTACAGTAGCTCTATCTAGGACATTGAACAATTTTCTCCCGGACAACGCCGAGTACTTTAAAAATAAAAGAGGCCTCATGAGCACTACTGAAATAACTTAGGTATCCTCTCTCCTTCTGATCTGCCAAATAGTCCAAAGGGAAACGAAGATGGCATTAAAATATTTTCCAAACCTATCACTACAGTAGCTCCATTTAGGATATTGAGCACTTTTCTGCCGGACAACGCCGAGTACTTTGAAAATCAAGGAGGCCTCCTGAGCACTACTGAAATCACTCTTATCGATTCCCCTTTCCTTTTAAGCATAGATGCTGTTAAAATATTATCCAAACCTATCACTACAGTAGCTCGATCAAAGACATTGAACACTTTTCTCCCGGACAACGCCAAATACTTTGAAAATCAAGGAGGTCTCCTGAGCACTACTGAAATCACTTAGGTATCCCTCCTTTTGATCTGATAAATAGTCCAAAGGGGAACGAAGATGGCGTTAAAATATTTTCCAAACCTATCACTACAGTAGTTCTATCTAGGATATTGAGCACTTTTCTCCCGGACAACACCGAGTAATTTTTAAATCAAGGACCCCTCATGAGCACTCCTTAAATAACTCTTATCGATTCCCCCATCCTTTTCAGCGTAGATGCTGTTAAAATATTATCCTAACCTATCACTACAGTAGCTCTATCTAGGACATTCAGCAATTTTCTCCCGGACAACGCCGAGTACTTTGAAAATCAAGGAGGCCTCCTGAGGACCACTGAAATAACTTAGGTATCCTCTCTCCTTCTGATCTGCCAAATAGTCCAAAGGGGAACGAAGATGGCGTTAAAATATTTTCAAAACCTATCATTACAGTATCTCTATTAAGGACATTCAGCACTTTTCTCCCGGACAACGCCGAGTATTTGAAAATCAAAGACGCCTCCTGAGCACTACTGAAATAACTCTAATTGATTCCCCTATCCTTTTCAGCGTAGATGCTGTTAAAATATTATCCAAACCTATCACTACAGTAGCTCTATCTAGGACATTGAGCACTTTTCTCCCGGACAACGCCGAGTACTTTGATAATCAAGGAGGCGTCCTGAGGACTACTGAAATTACTGAGGTATCCTCTCTCCTTCTGATCTGCGAAATAGTCCAAAGGGGAACGAAGATAGCGTTAAAATATTTTCCAAACCTATCACTACAGTAGCTCTATCTAGGACATTGAGCACTTTTCTCACGGACAACGTCAGGTACTTTGATAACCAAGGAGGCCTCCTGAGGACTACTGAAATTACTTAGGTATCCTCTCTCCTTCTGATCTGCGAAATAGTCCAAAGGGGAACGAAGATGGCGTTAAAATATTTTCCAAACCTATCACTACAGTAGCTCTATCTAGGATATTGAGCACTTTTCTCCCGGACAACGCCGAGTACTTTGATAATTAAGGAGGCCTCCTGAGGACTACTGAAATCACATAGGTATCCTCTCTCCTTCTGATCTGCCAAATAGTCCAAAGGGGAACGAAGATAGCGTTAAAATATTTTCCAAACCTATCACTACAGTAGCTCTATCTAGGACATTGAGCGCTTTTCTCCCGGACAACGCTGAGTACTTTGATAACAAAGGAGGCCTCCTGAGGACTACTGAAATAACTTAGGTATCCCTCCTTTTGATCTGCCAAATAGTCCAAAGGGGAACGAAGATGGCTTTAAAATATTTTCCAAACCTATCACTACAGTAGCTCTATCTAGGACATTGAGCACTTTTCTCCCGGACAACGCCGAGTATTTGAAAATCAAAGAGGCCTCCTGAGCACTACTGAAATAACTCTTATCGATCCCCCCATCCTTTTCAGCGTAGATGCTGTTAAGATATTATGCAAACCTATCACTACAGTAGGTCTATCTAGGACATTGAGCACTTTTTTCCCGGACAACGCCGAGTACTTTGAAAATCAAAGAGGCCTCCTGAGCACTACTGAAATAACTCTTATCGATTCCCCCATCCTTTTCAGCGTAGATGCTGTTAAAATATTATCCAAACCTATCTCTACAGTAGCTCTATCTAGGACATTGAGCACTTTTTTCCCGGACAACGCCGAGTACTATGACCTGATATAACCGGACACAATTTAGGGCAAGACCGGGTACATCCGGCAAAGGATTATGGGACAGGTGCGGATGTGATTGAGCAACCCTTGTTTCACTACACACTTATAACGTAGGATTCCTATGTTGTTATTGATTTATCCGGACAGAAGTTATTGGATGATCTGATACAACCGGACACAATTTAGGGCAAGACCGGGTACATCCGGCAAGGGATTATGGGATGTTTACAGTGACTGCATTTTTATCGGATTAGTACATAAATACATTAGATTATTTCGAATTTACTATCGAATTTGACCTCCTAGAACTGCACAGGACAAACCCATAGACCGGCGGAATGAAGCCCCGAAGGCCAAGACGATACCAGTCTATGGGGTGCAGTATCCATCGAAACAGATACTACACTTTGATGTTAGCCAAAAGAAGTGAATTAATGTCATTTTCGGTAATGGCGTATGAAAGCTATGTTGAATTAGAGAAAAACGGCCTAGGGGAGTCTAAAATTAATTCTTGATATTCAAAAGTTATATAAGAATTTGTTAAATAGTACTATACAATGTTTGTTCAAAGAAAATCCTAGTTATTATTACTTATTAATTTAATAATGTCATTTGAACAGTGTCTAGTTGATAGACCGCTGTTCAGGTGTAGTCTGATTATAAATACCCCAGTAAAAATTAACCTCAGAATTTTAATTTCGGATGCTTTACTTGGTCTTTTGGCTAAGATCAAAGTGTAGTATCTGTTCTCGGCATTTTTGCCTTGAGATAAAGTGTATTATCTAGTCCTATCCGATAGGTGTCGATTTTACACTGCCGAATCAAAAATCAGATTATCATTTTATTTTTGAATCCCTTTTCCTTTTGTTCACTTCCTCTCCTCTCCTCCAAATTTCGCCATAGGCGCTCACATCGACGAATGCCGGAACCCCCTCCCCCCAATTCGGCCTGAGGCGCTCATACGGCCGAATGCCGACATGCCGACACTCCTCCCCAAATTTCGCCTGAGGCGCCCCACCGCCGAATGCCGATACCCCCCCCTCCCCCAAATTTCGCCTGAGGCGCTCACCCCAGTTTTTAAATAGGTATACAAATATTAGTGAAAACAATGGTGGAGCATAATTTCGCCTACCCAGATTTGGCCTGAAGCGCCCCAAATTTCGCCTGAGGTGCTCATACCGGCGAATGCCGACATTTCCCCTTAACAAATTCGGCCTGAAGCGCCCCACCGTCGAATGCCGACACTCCTCCGCCCCAAATTTCGCCTGAGGCGCTCATACCGGCGAATGCCGACATTCCCCCTCCCCAGATTTGGCCTGAGGCGCACCGAATGCCGACACTCCCCCTCGCCCCCAAATTTCGCCTGAGGCGCCCCACCGCCGAATGCCGACACTCCTCCTCCCCAGATTTGGCCTGAGGCGCACCGAATGCCGACACTCCCCCTCGCCCCCAAATTTCGCCTGAGGCGCCCCACCGCCGAATGCCGACACTCCTCCTCCCCAGATTTGGCCTGAGGCGCCCCACCGCCAAATGCCGACCCTCCCTTCCACCGCCGAATGCCGATACCGCCCCCCCTCCCCCATGTAATGCATGGGATGAGTGCATCATGACAACGGAACCGATACTACCCTACCTCTACACGTCTCAAAAAAGGAGGAGGTAATGCATGGGATGAGTGCATCATGACAACGGACCCGATACGACCCTACCTCAACACATCTCAAAAAATGAGGAGGTAATGCATGGGAATAGTGCATCATAACAACGGAACCGATACGACCCTACGTCAACACTTCTCAAAAAAGGAGGAGATAATGCATGGGATGAGGGCATCATGACAACAGAACCGATACGACCCTACCTCAACACTTCTCAAAAAAGGAGGAGGTAATTCATGGGATGAGGGCATCATGACAACAGAACCGATACGACCCTACCTCAACACTTCTAAAAAAAGGAGGAGGTAATTCATGGGATGAGCACATCATGACAACTGAACCGATACTACCCTACCTCAACACTCTCAAAAAAGGAGGAGGTAATGCTCACACCGGCGAATACCGTAACCCCCCCCCCCCCCCAATTTGGCCTGAAAGGAGGAGGTAATTCTTATCATGATAACAGAACGGCCACAGGGAAGGAGGGGGGGATATTAGCGTCTATTAATAATTAAGAAAGAAAGTGTGAGAGGGAAAAAATGACAGAAAGGAAAACTGCCACTCTCTGACGTCATGATGACCTGCTATAACCGGACACAATTTAGGTCAAGACCGGGTACATCCGGCAAGGGATTATGGGACAAGTGCGGATGTGATTGAGCAACCCTTGTTTCACTACACACTCTTAACGTAGGATTCCTATGTTGTTATTGATGCATCCGGACAGAAGTTATTGGATGATCTGATACAACCGGACACAATTTAGGGCAAGACCGGGTACATCCGGCAAGGTATTATGGGATGCTTACAGTGAGTCTGCATTTTTATCGGATTAGTACATAAATACATTAGATTATTTCGAATTTACTACATATTAACGTTGAAATTTCGTGTAAAATACGAAAAAACTGCTACCTTTTGTCGGAAAGTGGTCCGGTTCACTGTCAGCGAGTGAATCGTTTGTCGTGATTTTTAGATATTATGATTCCGGGATATGTACGGTGCTAAAGATATCAACTTTTTGACATGTCGCCGCGTAGTTTTTGAGGAGTATCTGGACATACAAACAAACAGACAAACAGACATACAGACAACTGGCCTTTATATAATAGATGAGTAATTCAGATAGCATAATCTGCATCACTATGTGGACTCAATAATATAAATTAACATCGTAGCATTAAACTCAACTGTTCATATTGGTCTATCTGTTGCATCGCCTTTGTTTATCTGCTATCCTTGGTGGAGAGAATAATTTACAGATTAGGATTCAAAAGTTGGTGAAGAGAATGGTTGGCAGATGAGGGTTCAAAAGACTTATCTTAGCGAGCAAACGGAAGTGAGGAAATCACGTAAGTTCCAGAAAAACGGAATTCTGCCTTTTTGTCGGTAAACGCTCGAACTGGGCAGTTACGCCAAACGTCATTGTTCCCCAGAAAACCCCAATTGGGAATGGTCGGACGGACTATGTTAACTAAATAGAGCGCTGCCAAATCCGTTTATCTCTCTGTCTGCATGTCTCTTTTTATCTCTCTCATGCAGTAACCCACATCTAAATCTCTCTCTATATATTCCTGGTCTTCTGTAATTGTCCATTATTATTAAACGCTTTTTTGGACCGTGGCAGGAAATGTCCATTAATATGTATTCACACTTCCTCCTGCTCAGGCCGAACATGTGCACCTTGTGACGTCTTCTCTAACTGAAGTCGTTGCAAAAGAAACTGTTCGAGCTCTACTTTATCGCTCTTGACGCCACATCCACACGAAATGTACTCTCCCTCGTTCATCAATATACAACGGATTTTCTAAAGATGCGTCGATTCAATCTACGCGTTTAGAGATGAAAATGCTCTGTAAATATTAAGTGTGTCAGACTGAGCAAATAAACAATTTTACATTCTAATCCAGAGGTAATGGTGGCACTTGGTAAATGTGAATCGATACAAATCTGGACATTCTCGAAGCTGACAACATCAACTCAACTCCCTACAGTTTCTTTCGAGCAGAAGAGACGTTACTAGTCTTTCCTTACTCTATTGTTATTTTCATGGCAGGTGCTCGACTAAGCTTCAATCTATAGTCCCCCCCCCATGTAAAACATTCACAACAAAAACTCGTCTAGCTACAACCAGTGTCAATAATTTCATTTTTTCTCTCTGTGTACCTAAAACTTAACGTACCTTTCATGAGAAAAGTTCACGGGACCACTTCCCGGCGTACTACAACATTACCGTTTTAAGGTCCAATGTAAACAAATACTTGTTGAGCCGTGCTCTTAAATAATCAGTACTGGCCAGTTTACAACCATCGTTACTCGGTGTTTCACCGTCCACCTGTAAAACCTAATCAAGCCTTACGCTTAAGTGGCTTTTGGACCTTGATAAGCGGTTACTCGGTTGTAAAAAAATGAAAGGGATGATTAAAAGAAAATACATGAGAAGAACAAGAAAGCTCCTTAAAAGTAAATTATATAGTAAAAAACATGATAAAATGAATACATACGTCGGCAGTATCCTTTATAAAATACTCTGGATCCTTCACAAAATGGACAAATAAAAGAACGCATATACCTAAATGTAAAATCCATAAAACTAATGACCATATACACAGCCCAACGAACGAACAAAACCTCTTATACGAACGAGTCTATTGGATGAGTCTATAAT
>OY744527.1:78330571-78335571 GCA_963556195.1 Sepiola atlantica
TATAGATTCAACAAAAAAGTATGTTTTTGGGTTGATATATTTGATGTTATGTATTTTTATGTATTTGTGTATATATTTTTATATATTTTCAAAGTTTAATTTTATTACCAGCAGTGTTATAACTGCAGTAATGGTCCTCTGAAGAGAAGAATTATCTTTGAAAACTCATGAGCTAAGGACTTTAAGATACTTTGCTTGAACTTTGAATTCTAATAAAATTTGATTGACACCTTATTTTATTACTTCATTTTATATTATAATATATATATATATATATATATATATATATATATATATATATATATATATATATATATATATATATATATATATATATATATATATATATATGATTTTATTAATGCTCTATCCAGTATATTGAGCTTTAGTTTTTATCCGGATGTTTCACTAATAATAAGATATTAGTTGACGCTTATATCTTTTGTTGGATTGCTTTATATATATATATATATATATATATATATATATATATATATATATATATATATAGCGAAAGTAAACCCAAATAGAAAATATGAAACATTACTGATATATTGATAGGGCGGAGTTCAGATCGATTTCAATAGTTGTGATTTAAACATTTTATATATCAACTATAAGGTTGGTACGACTCATATTATCTGCAGCATTGCAACGTAAAGATTACGTCTTGCAATACAAATCGGAATATCTTTTATTTGCGTCAGCCATTTTTATAAAAGTTAAAAATTGAAAACCAGAAGTTGCATTTTAGATACGTAATGTTTTTATAAAAAACGAATAAGGAATTAAAATCAGAATATTAATATAATACATTGGATATATTTTAATAGTTCTATTGATTACAAAAAAATGAAAGGTCTTTTATGCTATTAAGTGGAAACATAAATAAGTTTGAATTGTAGTGTCAATAAAAGCGAATAAACTGAATCGATTTGATGTTCTTTTCAATTACTGTATTACTCGTTATTTTATTGTTTACATGAAAGTGCTGTAACCGAATGAATTGAAGGTTATTTTCTATTTGATCTCGTGAAATAGTCGAAATGATTCGATAAAAAATAAAAATAAAAGAATTTTCCAAGCAATATGACTTTGGAAATGTTTTTACATTTACACCATATTACACATACCTTGGTCAGAATTTTGAAATGAATGACAAATAGATTAAATAGATACAATATTCTTGAACGAACGAATGTAGCCAGATATACTATATATATATATATATATATATATATATATATATATATATATATATATATATACAATATATATATATATATATATATATATACAAATATATATATATATATATATATACAAATATATATATATATATATACAAATATATATATATATATATATATATATATACAAATATATATATACAAATATATAAATATATATATATATATATATATATATATACAAATATATATATACAAATATATATATATATACAAATATATATATATATATATATATATATATATATATATACAAATATATATATATATATATATATATATATATATATATATATATACAAATATATATATATATATACAAAAATATATATATATATAAATATAAGTCAGGTTCATATCATATTCCAATAACCATGTTTTTATTTCATTATTTTTATTTTTTTACATTTCCAAAAAAAACAACATTTCTGTGAGATATATTTTTTACGGTCCGTTTCATTTGTCTTGTGTCAAACAACATTTGTATGTCAATATCGTCTCTGCAACATTACAAAATCATCAGAAAAATAAAAACATGGTTATTGGAATATAATATGAACCTGACTTATATTTGCTCTGTTGTCACTAATTGACAATCATCGAGTATATATATATATATATATATATATATATATATATATATATATATATATATATATATATATATATATATATATATATATATAAACATGAGAGTTTAGAATATAAACATATAAAGGGTTTTATTAAATTAAGTATTTTCTTAATATTTGTAAAAATAATTTAATTCTTAATTTTTAAATTTGATTATTTTGGAATTTTTTTGAAAGAGTTTTATTGAAAAGGTTTCTTTTACAAAATTTCCCTTATTCTCTTTCCTTTATTTTTCTTTATCAATATATTTATTATTATTATTATTATTATTATTATTATTATTATTATTATTATTATTATTATTATTATTATTATTATTATTATTATTATTATTATTATTATTATTATTTATTAACTTGTACTTCGTTCAGTTTTTTTTACTTGATTCATAAATCAATGTTTTGAGTTTTTTTTCTCATATTTAATTTATTTAAAATGTTAATTATTATATTATTTTATTAATATATTTTATCATTAATACTTTATATAATTTATTATAATGATTTATTTTATTTTTCTTAATTTTTTTAGTTAATATAATATAAATAAAAAGTACTTGACCAGCTTTGAATGTATCGCGATTAAGAAGTTGTTGACCTTAAACCACATTTAAAGCTGACTAAATTTATGTTTACAAAATTTGAATATATTTTTGTTGGCCTTTGAGATCCATATCAATTCACTTTTCTTCTTTCCTCGTTCGGCGGGGGATTGTTTCATGTTTTTAAATCTTTATATTTTTAAATTGTATTCTTAAATCTTGATATAGATATATCAGAACGATCAAGTTCATAGCTTGATAAGACCTATGAACAGAACATTAACGACGGAAAATAATCGGTTTCAAACTTACCCAGATATTATGTGAATACGTTAAAGGCTATTTGCCCCCCCCCACCCAACATACAGACAACACACACAGACACAAAAAATAAAATTATGCGTAGTCGTAAAAAAGGGGATGTGTGCTATTTTAGTGATGGATTTTCTTTTTCTTTTTTTTCTCTTTCTGAGAAAACTGAGATAATAATAACCATTTCAATGCAACCGACATTTCTCTTGCAGTCTATTCATCCGTTATAGACATATTTTGCCGTCCGGTTTTCTTTTTCTCATAACCCATTGCGACCCGATATAGAGTTATCCCCCCTTTTTATCGATTGTTTTGAAGTCGGCCATGTTTTTGACAACCAGTTAGAAATTTCCTCGAACATTCTTTCTTTGAGAATTTCGGTTGTTTTTGGTTCGTTGGTCATTTATAACATGTATGTGGGGGTCATTAAATGCTTACAATCTAATATATGTTTCACTGGATACTATTTCAGAAAGTATTATCTTTATTCATTCATAATGAGGTAGATTCTACTAGCTAGGCCATGAACATGCGTGAAATTTGGAGTGGAAAATGTGCGGGTCTGTGGTAGAAAATGGGAGGCGGGGTATGCCACTATTTACCTTTTTTCGCATGAGGTCAGAGTTCAAAACTAGGTGTGTTTTTAATGTGGGAAAAATCAATCCCCAAAAGTGGCACTTTGGACTGGACAAAAACAAAAATTGTATCAGTTTAGAAATATTTCTCCTTCACAGATCGAAGACAAACAGATGAAGTATAGTATCAGAACAGATATTACACTTCGCTCCTGTCTGTGCTGTGCCTATTTACTTGTGTCTCCACGAGAGAAGAGTTAGACGCAAGGTCCGTGGGGGAAACCCAGCTTCCCCCAAAGCGGGACTCTGAATTGGAAGAATACATTAAAATTGCATCAGTCTATAATGATTTCTCCTTCACTGACCAAGGACAGAAGAAATGAAGTTTAGTATCAGAACAGATACTACACATTGGTCTCAGTCAAAAAGCGCGGTGGTTCTTAATGTGTAGATTAGTTTACATCATTTTGATATATTTAATCTATTACTGTAAGAATTTTTCTATCATGTTCATTTCCCATACCAATTATCATATGGTGTTAAGGGAGGTGTTTCCCTCGTATTTCACCTCTTTAAGATGAGTCGTCAGAAAGGGTTGGCAAGGTCAGCAGATTTAATCCCTTGCGACTTTTATTTTGGGATACCTAAAAGCAAAGGGTTTCCCCGACATCATCTTCGAACCCTTGATAATGTGAAAGAAAAGACCGAAAGGGAAATGGTCCCCCATGTAAAACGTTCACAACAAAACTCGTCTAGCTACAACCACTTTCAATAAATTATCTTTCTCTCTCTGTTTACCTAAAACTAAATGAAACTCCCATGAGCAATGTTTATTTCCTAGAACTACTCGTCTGTGGAATACAATACAACGAGGTTGCCATTTTCAAGTCCAATGTAAGCAAATTCTTGTTGGGCTGCCCTTTAAATAATCAATTCTAACCAGTTTGCAACATTCGTTAATAATCACCTCTATGTTTAATTAACCATTATCCCCGAGTTGTCATTTAGACCTCGATAAGCGGTAACTCGTTTGTGAAAACCAACGACTCATTTCACATGAGATGACGTGGAACGACACCATCGATTTATCGACCACAGCGGCCACCATTTGGCTGATATAATTTTTTAAACCCTTCGAAACAAAACTGTCCTCTACTATATAATAAAAATCCATACGTATTAATTTATATATATATATATATATACGTCCCGTCACACAAAATGATCGGCGAGTAAAGAACTGCTGGGCAAAACCATTTCAAATGTTTAGATTAAAGGAAAAAGCAAATAGCAAGTCAGATAACCCTTTGTCGTCTTGAATGAATTTGGAAATACATTCTTCACTCTATTTTCATAATAAGACTTTTTCATTCTTTATCCCTTTCCTATTTCTTACCCGATTGATACGATTTTCTTTCTTTTTTTAACTTTCTAGTTTTAAACGGTTTCTTTCATTCATTTTTTTAACTTTACAGATTAAAACGTTATTTTATATAAATATTAGTGCGACCACTGTATAAGCATAATTTGTATCGTTATTTTTTTACGTAGGGTGTACAATCGTATCATATATACTAGTCGTACCTACGAGGCGTTACTCGGAAGTGTATTTTCCTGCAATTTGTTTTTTACGTTTCTTTGTTTAAACTATACCGTTCATTTTTCAAAAATATTACTTTTTGCCCCAAT
>OY744527.1:78338071-78340571 GCA_963556195.1 Sepiola atlantica
TGCATGTATATACATATATATACACCCGCACACACACACATATATATATATATATAGATAGATACATGTATATACATATATATACACACACACATATATATATATGTAGATACATGTATATACATATATATACACACACACATATATATATATATGTAGATATATGTATATACATATATATATATATACACACACACATATTATATTTTGTTTTTCTTTTTTTCATTTTATATATATAATATATATAATACATATATATATATAATATATTATATAAAATATATAGTATATAAATATCTAATAACAATGGAGATTATGTATCTGTCTGTCCGTCTGTCTGTCTGAAGCCGAAACTCTATCAAAGTAATATTTCTATTTACTTGTTCTGCTAGCTTCTATATATAGTACTACAAAAACCACCGTAAACATATAAATAAAGTAGAAAGAAATTTCAAGACGAGACTGCGATTCGAAAAGAAAACTTGTTAAGAATCTTACTTAAACTAAGTACAGAAGCTTAGAAGAATTTATTGCTGACTCATGCTTCCGGAAGTGAACAGAACAATATTTACCCAGATCAAAATCAAGATATAATGATAGTAAACGTAATGTCTAAAAGAAGTTCTTATTCCATTTGTGATCAAAATCCATCATATGATGTTGATTGTAGAAAATGTATTACACTCATACTTTAGGCTTAATGGGTCTTAAGAAGAAATTGAAATTCAGGGAATCTTTCGTCATTTGTGTCCATAATAATTATTATGGATAAAAGTTAATGAAAATCTGATATATTTTAATTTTCAAATGGAATGTTGTACCATAAAAAACTCTTTAAAATACTCAGAAGAAACCGAAATTTGGACAATATTTATTAATGTATGTCTAATGTCTAGTGTTTAAATTTCACAATATATGAATTTTAACGAAATGGCTTCCACACATTTTTACTCCCGTTTGCATGGCACTAAATTAAACTAAATATCGTCCACGCTTTTACCCTTTCTACTTACCAACTATATTTCTTAAATTTATGATGATCAGTTTATTCGTTTAGTAGTTAATATTTTATATACAAATATATAAACATCTAAATATACATACTTTTAAAAATATATATACGAACAAAAATCTTTGTTATTATCATGGAAGAATCTAACTCGCATCATGATAAAGCAAATAGCTACATTGGATTTAACCACTACCCTACCCCGCTGCCTCACCATGCATTTTCTAAACTATAGCTCAATTTGCCAACATCTACAAGTGCATAACTGCCCCCTCCCCTGATTTAAGACAAATTTTAGTTAATAAAACGAAAATAATTCATACTGGAACCAATTAAAAAAGATAAAAATACTCGAAGCCATCTCTATTAAACCACATCAACCCAAAATAAATAACATTACTCATGAAAACATTTTAAAATGCTTAACGTAATAAAATTTCTAACCCGTGACGCTAATTCTCGTGCCCCAGAATTTAAATTGTAAACATATTTCCTAGAAATAGCGATTCTGTACTTTTGAGTCTAACTGACTTCACGTGCGAGTTCTTGCTGCCTTTTGGAATACTTTTTTTTCGTCAGTGTTTTTGTTCATTCTCCTTTGACACATGAAGATGATTCAACAAGGAATCGAAATCGTTCGTGATACATATGAAACATACATTATTTCTTTTTAATTTAACACAAAAAAGATCATGAGAAAATTGAAAAAATAAAAAAGGTATAATTAAGCAGAATAATTCTTTTATTGTTACAATGTTTGCTTAAATGAAATGGTTTCTTTTGTCAAAAAATGACAATTTATCGGTGATTGTCTAAATTTAACTAAACCCTAAATAATGAACACCCTCTTTATTTTTAACACGCGGACCAGGTATTTTTCTACGAAGCACCTAGAAGTTAAGAACCGTTTGTTTACTTCGTACTTCCAAGGTAATTTTATCATTTCTTTACAAGGAAACCACTAGTATAACAAAATCCAAAATGAAAATATCTTTATTACTATACATTGTATTGTATGAAATAGTCGACACTTTATAAAACATTATTAAATAGAAAACTCTCACATAACATTGAAGGTAAACATTACTTTAAACACGTTTCCGCTAAAGTCTAGAACCATTTCTTCTTCGCAAGTCATCTTTATCAATGTTTTCGAAGTTTCTGCACGAGTTGTTTGATGCGAGATTCCAGTGTGCGTAGCTATTGATCCGAAGTTCAAGCGTGCGTAAAAATTGTCCTTAGCTCGAGTGGACGTTGAAATTTCTTTTTAAAGATTCGAATAGTTTCGATAAACTTACCCAGTTTAAATAAAGAAGAGAGAAAATGTATCAAATTATACCCCCCCCCTCTCTTTCTCTCTCTCTCTATATATATACAGGGTGTTTCAAAAGTCTTGGGAACATAACGATTTTTAATAACTCAAAAACTATTAGGAGTTGAAAAATGAAATCGGTACCGTTGGAAAGGTTAAAGTTTCAAGTTTTGTAGGGA
>OY744527.1:78350571-78360571 GCA_963556195.1 Sepiola atlantica
TCAAAATACTTTTGTAATGGTTAATAATAATAATAATAATAATAATAATAATAATAATAATAATAATAATAATAATAATAATAATAAAACCTAGTAAAAGGGATAAACACATGGGCTGTATCACTAATGAGATACTCTGGACCATTCATAGGCTGGACCAAAGAAGAACTCAGGCACCTTGACCAGAGGACTAGAAAACTAATGACTATGCACAATGCATTGCACCCAAAAGACGATACGGACAGCCTCTACATGAAAAGAAATGAAGGAGGTATAGGACTGGTAAATATAGAAGACTGTGTGGAAGACACCAAAAAAGAGCTGGAGAAATATGTAAGCCAGAACACGGAAAGACTGATCACCACGGCAAGAGACACCAGCCCAACAAACAACTCCGGAAGCACTGAAACCAGAAACAAAAAGACAAGAAAGGAAAAGTGGGAAGAAAAACGACTACATGGACGCTTTATAAGACTCACAAGCGATGAAGCCAATGAGAACAGCTGGGCATGGCTAAGAAAAGGACACTTGAACAGAGAAACGGGATCTCTGCTGACGGCCGCACAGAACAATGCGATTAGGACAAACTTTATTAAAGCAAAGATAGATAAAACCAGGAAAACAGCAAATTCCGATTGTGTGGACAAAGAGACGAAACGATAAATCATATAATAAGTGAATGCAGCAAGCTAGCCCAAAAGGAATACAAAAACAGACATGACAGCGTGGGGAAAGAAGTACACTGGGAAATGTGCAAACAACTGAATTTCGAATATGCAAAAAAACGGTACAAACACAAACCAGAAACTGTACTAGAAAACGAAAAACACAAAATCATATGGGATATGAATGTACAAACAGACAAACCCATAACAGCAAGGAGACTGGATATGATAATAATCAACAAGGAAGAAAAATCCTGCAAAATCGTAGACTTTGCCGTTCCAGCGGACCACAGAGTGAAGATCAAAGAGACGGAAAAAAGAAGCAAATATACTGAACTTGCAAGAGAATTGAAAGGAATATGGAAGATGAAGAAAGTCAGTATAACACCAATAATCATAGGAGCACTAGGAACAGTCCCCAAAAAACATGGAGAAAAGACTAGGAGAAATAGGAATCAAAGGGATAACTGAGACCATACAAAGGACAGTAATGATCAAAACAGCTACAATCCTGAGAAATGTCCTCGAATGCGGAAACCAACCCACATAAGCAACGAATGGAGAACAAACACATGGAAGCACAAGACAACAGAACCGGGGAAAATACAACCGCGAGAGAGAGACGCAAGCATAGGCTGACACCACGAAAATTATGGACAGAGGGTCGAGGAAGGAAAGCGCAAACCAGACCTCCACTGGAAGAGCGCGGACAGCTCTGTGACCGTGGGGAGGCTTGTTGCCACCCGGGCCCCAGAGGAGACCAATGGCCCTTATCACCGTGAAATCGGGGGTAGGTGACTGTTGCGATACCGCAAGGTCATCAGCGATGATGAACGAAAAGAGGTGGAGCATACTGGAAGTCTGAGGAGACTTGTTGTCACTCAGACTCCAGGGAATACCACCGGTTGTCGGTGAGCAATCACTGATGACCTGTGTGAGAACTCCTAGTGAGTAAATAATAACAACAAATAAGAAAGCAATGGGAACATGGAGACTGAAACTGACAGCTATATGACAACACCTGACTGAAAAAATAATACAGAGAGGCGTAGTTTAAGAAGACCCTCTATCACCACTACTGTTTATCATATCCATGATGCCACTCAACAATATACTCAGATAATGTGATCCTGAATACAATTTTACAGACACAGAATAATGAATAAACCACCTCATGTATATGAACGACTTAAAGCTATTTGAAAAGGCAATACATACTAAAAAGCTGATAAACCCGACCAAAATCCTCATTCAGGACATTCAAATGGAATTCGGAATGGAAAATTGTTCAATGTTAGAGATACGGAGAGGACAACTGGAGGCAGCAGATGGAATGGAACAGCCCACTCAAGATGAGATGATGCCACCTGAGATAATGGTATCTATAAATATCTGGGAGCACAAAATCCACGTAGACTTGGAGGTACAAACAGACAAATGCATACGCGCAAGTAGACCCGGCATGATAATAATCAATAAGAAGGAAAAAATCTGCCAAATCGTATATTTCGCTGTCCCAGCAGAGCAAAGAGTGAATACCAAAGGGATAGAAAAACGAAGCAAATGGATGGAACTTGCCAGAGAAGAAATATGGAAAATGACAAACACTAATTTAATAGCAATAATTATAGGAACACTAGAAACAGTCTCGAAAAACCTGAAAAAGAAACTAGAAGAAATTGGAATCAAAGAAGAGATTGAAACCATACAACGATAGGTAATGATGAAATCAGCCGAAATATTAAGGAACATCTTTGAATGTGGAAACTAACCCACGTAACTAACACACACTTACCAGCCACAGATGAATGGACAAGCAGACAAATCACATGCGGTGGCACCAGCCGCTACTAAAAGCGAAAAAGTTTTTTAAAAGGTCAAAAATGGAAAGACCAAAAATGGAGAACACAAACCAGACATCCACTGGAAGGGGGCGAGAGTACTGGAACTTTGGAAAGGCTTATTGTCACTCAAATTCCAGAGAAGACAAGCAGTTGCTGCTAGCGAGAAATCAACGGTGGACAGCTGTTGCGATAATGCAAAATAGTTCGTAATGGTTTATTGAAAAAGGTGGATAGTGCTGAAAATCTGAGGAAATTTGTTGTCGCTTGGACTCTAAAGGAACACCACTGATCATTGTCGGTGAGTAATCACTGATTATGTATTATGTGAAAACTCCAAGTGAGTATAATATATAGATATAACATAGTAAGTCGGACTTAAGAACACTAAAAATGACAGGTTAGATATATTAGAACCTTCCTATAATATAATACTCCCTCCCTAGAAAACAAAAACCCAAAACAACAAAAAGAAATCCGGTGGCAATAATATCGCTTGGTACCACGTAAATGCTAAATACGGGTCTAAGAGAATGGAAAGATATGAGAGACAAAGCACCACCCAGGCCTTTATTAGAATATGAATGGAGATTACTGGAATTCTAGAGAGAGCCATCGGTTGTTATCACTAAGAATTCAATTGTAATCTGCTGTTTCTATAACACAAATTTGTTTGCAAAGAAATTAAGACTACTTGAAATCTGGTTGTCACTCAATAATTTGCCCTTCACTATCTCTGTGTGTCTAAAACTAAACGAAACTCTTGTGAGCAAACTTTATTTCCTAGAGCTATTCGTTTGTGGAACACATACCGCGGGGATGCTTCCCAGCTGACTACAACATGGTTGTTTTCAAGTCCAATGTAAACAAATTCTTGTTGCGATATCCTCTTAAATAATCAAATTTTGCCCAATTTCCACCATCGTTACCAAACATAACGGTGTTGTCTCACCACCCACCTTACAAACTCATTAACACTTATTCTCGAGTGGCCTTTGGGACTTGATTAGTGGTGACTCTTTAGTTGAAAAAATAAGACATGTTTTGAAGTGAGCAATATCTGATAATGAATTCTGTGAGAACTCCTAGTGATAAAGAAATAATATTAATTATACTTAACACATTTTCTGATTTATCTTAATGACAATTAACAGCATTTAATATTCGTACTTGATTTCAATTCGGTGAAGTTTCTTTTTTAATTTACACTCGACGATTAACTTGTTTCAGAAAAAGAAGGGTAAGGCTATAATCCGGCTATACACTCATGTATTCTAATGATAACGGACTTAAAATAAAAGTGAAAATTGCTTAGGAAATATGTTGAAATATATTATTCTAATTGATTTATTTAATACGTAATCGATTTTGTTTCGTTAAGTTACGAATAAAACTGGATAATTCAGATAATTCAGAATTAAATTACTTTTGTACACACAAACTGAATCTACAAACAAATAGGTTTCAACGGAAATATAGCTTATAAATAAATATAAATGATTACAAAATAAATAACACAGCGTAGCTTTATGCGCATAAATGATCGTCCCAGCTGTAAACGCTCATCTCAGCGTATATATTAAAACGTGTTGAATAAGAATGAAAGGATTGAAAAACAATTGAACGCCAGGGAAAATTTGGCATTTTTCGTCTAGTGATTGTATGTGATTAGCATATAATTGACTAGCAGGAAGATCCGGTGTTAGCTGGGACTGAATTAGAAGCACCATGTTGTCTTGCCCTAACATATAACAAAATATTACTCTTTATATTCTTATATTTTTCATTTTATATATTCAATTTTTGAAGTTGGACCCAAGGATGTACTTTGCATTAATTGGGTAGGATGTAGAAATTCAGTGACATTTAATAGTAATAATTAGTTTTACATGAATTTATAATTTATAAAATTAAATTTCTTCGAGGCACATCAGGCGTTTCCCGTGCAATAATGCTCCAAACCATGAACACTATATTACAATTTCTATTTCTATTTTATTTTTTTAATTTCTATATTTTTTAAGTTATGAATAATATATAAAAAAAAAACATCGTATTTCCTTATTGGCGTTATTTGACAAGACGCAAACCCCAGAATATTATTGCACCCCTTTTCATATCTCTTACCTTGTAGCATATCTGCTTTTCGCATACACCGAAAACATGCAACCCACTAAACATGCAACTTTCCAAGTACGCTGGGTAATTTAGTTATGCGCTTATGTTTTATACATTGCTTGTGGAAGAGCGGCAGTAGAGAAATTGGTTTAAAATTCGCTAGTTTCTTTGGCAGATAGTAATAATAAAAGTGATGAGGCCAGGGATGATGATAATAATAGGGAAGGGAATGACGATGATAGTGGTGGTGGTGTTTTGGAGAACCAATCCCACAGAAAACGGTAGATTCAAAGTTGGATTGAATGGGCGAGAGGAGTCTAGAGCCAGTGGCGATACTAGCGATGCATGGTTTTGAGATAGTGGATGGTAGTTGAAGATTAGCTGGACCTTCCAAGTTGTCAACCAAATTAAACTACAATACAGCTGAAGTGAATTTTAAAGAAAATGAAAAGAAAAAATCTTTGCTTTGCATATTCACAGCCATAAGTGAGGACTAATAAAAATAGAAAAAGTGCGTACAGATAAAAAGAACGAAAGAACCCTGTTGTTATAAGAAAACGAAAACTAACAACTATATTTTGTATGTGTATGGTTTAACAGCTGTAAAAGCGGACTAGTAAAAATTTAAAATGAGAGAAAGGGAAAATAAAAAGAATGAACCCTCTTGTTAAAAAATATGTAGAACGGAACACGAATCACTGTAGACAAAAAGAAAAGAAAATAATTTTAGAAAAAAAACAGGAATTACATCCTGGACCTTTGTTGGTGAACTGTTGAGATTTGGGATTGAACATTATTTCTCTTTTACTACGGGGGTGTACTGAAGTGTTTTTGTTTGCTCTTTTTCATAGGGACTGAGTGAGGTGCGGAAAGTTGCATGTTTAGTGGGTTGCATGTTTTCGGTGTATGCGAAAAGCAGACATGCTACAGGTAAGAGATGTTCGGACACGGAAGAAATTGAAAATCTCTCTGATTTGGAGTTCGGCCACCCAGAATTTTATTTCTTTTCAGAAATAAAGTAATGTATCTTTAAACGGGGATTCATACTGAGAGTAACCTACTTGAGAAAAATAATGTTCATAGATTGTCTGGAGATAGGCCACTTTGAGCGTACACTGGCTCTATTTGATATCTCGAGTAGTCAGTCTTTGGGTGGTCGAATGGGAATGACTGAGAAAGACCGTAATCTGAGATTTCCCGTCCAAAGTACATATATTAGATCCTACCGATAGGGGAGCGCAGTTAAATCTCCCCACCCGGGGGCGAGAGGCAATCAGTTAGAGTTGTACGTCTGAGAGTCAGTTAGATTTGTGTGCCTCTCATAGAGAAGTTGGCTCTTAGGCTCTAAACTAAGGGATTTGTGTTTTGATTTGATCGAGCAACAATCTCATTTTGCAGGTCTGCTATTAAACCTGAGAAAACAAGTACTATCGTAACCTCCAAAGCAAAATACACTTTGTTAATTGTTTTTAAGCTGGAGTTGTGGTTTTATCTGGGGGAGAATTCTTTGTTGCAGCACTGACTGAATCCATCAGAGAGAAGAACGATCACGGACAGTGCAGTGGATGCACACATGCATGTTCATACAAACAAGCAGATAGGGATTATATATATATATATATATATATATATATATATATATATATATATATATATATTATAAAGTCACAGATCAGAGTTATGTCATACCGTCATTTAATGTTAGTTTCGAAGCAAAGAAGAACTAACACGTTTTCAAATATCCACAGAAACAATATCAAAAGGCAATGGCGAAATAGGAGTTGACACATGTCAACAAAGATTTCAAATAACAGAAAACTTAGATTCAAATGTTCAGAAAAAAACTCATTTGGATATCGAAAGATAGTGTTTTAAAAGTCAATACAAAACTCAGTTTAAATAACGGAGAAAATATCATAAATCCTTACATTTGGCATCCACATGTTATGTTATTCTATTTTTGTTCATGCTCCCTAAAAATAACATATTCATTTCTGTAGTTTTCTTATTTTAAAACTGTTCAATGAAATTAACCATGGTTGTATCTATTTAATTGTCATTCGTTTAATTATTGAATAATCTCTCTTTGGTTTTGAATTCTCTCGGTTTGAAAACTCTACGGAATAGAAGAAAGTACTGGTTGCTGAGTGCCAAACGTAAAAAAAAGTTTAAAAAGTATTTTCTCCGTAATTCTAATAACTTTAATACCGCAACTACATCCTAATATGGTGTACTGTTGCCACATCTGGGGATGTGTCTCTCATAGCACTCTTTCCTGCCTTCACAGAGTACAAAAGCGATTCCGAAGTCTATTGGGCGATGTCCTCTTCCCTTTATCACAGAAGAAACGTTGCTAGTCTTTATCTGTTCTATCACTATTTTCATGGTAGGTGCTTGACTGAGCTTCAATTTATCGGTTACCATGTAAAACATTCCCGACAAAAACTCGTCTAGCTAGAACCACTGTCAATATTTTTCATTTCTCTCTCTGTGTACCAAAAACAAAACGGAACTTCTATGAATAAATTTTCTTTCCTAAAATTGTCCGTCAGCGAAACACGATACATTTGGGCTGATTCCCGGCTGACTACAACAGTAAGATGTTAGTACTACCTTTGATGTCGCCCAACAACCTATACCAATGGCACACAGAACTTAGAATAATGATCTGAGTGAATTACATTTATTAGTCTGATTGTAGAAGTAATAGTATATTTTAGTCCCTACACAGGCAGATAAAAAATCTGTATTCATAATAGAAAATATAGTACTAGTATAGGTTCGGCTTCAGAAAGACATATATCAGATCCCCAATATTAATAGAAGTACTAGTATAGTTTCTGCTTCATACAGACAGATCCCAATACTCTATTAGTAATAGATGATTAATTTTCGACAGCTACAATTCGTTTCGTTCGTGGTATCTTAGTATTTCTTTTATCTTTTCAGTTTAAGCAAATGGCGTTCTGGATGATAGAGAACCGCGTTCTACTTCGATATTTTCATGAAGAATAACAAGTCTATAAATACTTCCTTTCTTACAAAGTGATTTTTAATGTTGAGGGAATAAAGATCTCCCAAAAATGACACTAAAAAATTACCAAAGTCTAGAAGAATTTTTTCTCCTCTGGCTCAGAGCGGAAGTGATACTTCACTTTGATCATAGCCCGAAGGTCAAATCGTAAAGAGAGGCCTTATTTACTTGCCTCCCCACGAGGGCAGAGTTAGACAAAAGGTCGGTTTTTAATGTGTGGAAAATTCAGCTCCCCTAAAAGGAGCACTCTGGACGCGAACAAATAAAACTTGCTTCAGTATAGAATAAATTTCTTCTACACTGATCGAGGAGAGAAAAATGAAGTCTACTAGCAGAGCAGATACTATACTTTGCTCCTAACCAAAAGGGCTAAAAAGTAGAGTCTGTGAAGAATAAGGAGTCTCTCACAGCAGTTCAGTGTGAATTTCGTCGCCGATTCAACCGTCAATGTAATAGCACTTTACCCACCCGTAATACAATCTCATGTTGAGTTTATGAACATTGTACACAAGGTACACCCTAATGAATAGAAAATTAGTTGTACCCTACGAATGGTACGTATCTCCAAGAAATATCAAACGGTCAGACAAGCTTTGTAGTTTTAATCGCTTTACTCGGAGGTATACTAATGAATTAGCATTGATAAGCGTTCAGTTGGGGCGGCATTTCCACCCCTACGAATTAGTCACTGGCAACGTTTGTACACCAGACGTCTTTTAACATTTTTTATTTCATCCCAAACAATGCATATTGCTAATGAGACGTAAGGGGTTTAAATTTAAATGTAATGTGAACAAATATCGTGTGGTACATTCCTAACTTAGGATGCCTCCATAATTCTTGCCCCAAATTCACAGTAGTCACTCATAGCAATGTGCCTATTTTAGGGTGAATGAAAGTAAACAATGGGAGTTACTGTGATTTATAGTGGGAATACTAACATTACATTTAAATTTATGCATGTTTGTACAATCAGGGAAAACAGGGAGCAGGGAGTAAATTAGAAAGGCAAGCGGGCAGGGGAAAGACGCTACCATCAATAGGTTGAGCTGTGCACGGCTACGTAACTTCGCAGGTCAGATACACGCAATTATTTAGGCAAACGACCAAACCCTTTAATGTCCCCTGTCAGCGAAAGAGACTAAGGCAATTTTTATTTTTATCCCAATCCAACGCGCCCTTTTGGGGAGCTGGAATTTCCCCACATTAAAAACCGACATTGTGTCTACCGCTGTCCCCGTTAGGAAGCAATAGGAACAACCTTATTTTGATAATAAGAAGCTTATTTTCATCTCAAAGGCATGATGAATCAACAGAATTGTCGTTATTAGGCTCCTAAAATCCATGGAAACTACAGAAAAGACCATTGAACAGTCAAAAAGGGGCTGTTTTTTCTGTTGTTAGAAAATTTGACGCCATAAATTTATACATTTGTTAAAGCAATAATAGAAATTCGGTTACTGTGAATTTCGTGTGTTTACATCGAGATTCTAAACAACTTTGTGTTCCGAAATTACGACGAAAACGTACGAATACCCGACGCGTGTGGGTTCACCATGATGAGATGGCGGCCTACACAGCAACACCATTACTGAACGTTTCTCGCCATCTTTTCGGTGACTGGCGCATCTCCAGGTTTTCTGACACACCTTGCTCCTCTCGTCTATGTGTAATTGTTTCTTGGGGCAAAACCTCGAGGCGTTTGTGTATGGACACAAGACCCGTACATTCGATGATTTAAAGGAAGCTACTCGCGTGGAAAATGGCTAAATCGATAATGCTGGAAATAGTGAAGGTCAAGTTGCAATAACGTTCCCAGAAAATCATCAATTAGAAAAGAAAAACACATGATAGATAATTTTTCCACACTGAATTTTGTCAACTGCTACTTAAATAGGAAAATATTTTGAAGCGAAAAGTAATCATATGTAGTAATAATATGAAGATTTCATAAACGTTTGTCCTTGTTGCCTCACAACACACACACACACACACACACACACACACACACACACACACACACACACACACACACACACACACACACACGCACACACACACACACACATATATATATATATAGCATAATATCAAATGAAGTAATAAAATGAGGTGCGAATCAAATTTTATTAGAATTCAATGTTCAGGCAAAGTACCTTAAAGTCCTTAACTCATGAGTTTTCAATTTTGAACATTATACTTATTCAAAACCAAGTGAGTTTTCTGAACTTTGCATATGTTTTGGTTTCTTTATTGTTTTATTAATTTGCATACACCTTGGATACATTTTTCACTGTCATTTACTGCACGGATTGCAAACGGGTTTCCCGCTTGGATAACTT
>OY744527.1:78368071-78373071 GCA_963556195.1 Sepiola atlantica
GTTAATATGCCTATCTTGAAGTAATTGGTTAATTATACATAAAAACAACAAATGTATTATAAACTGGTTTGTTTATATAAGAGATGAAAACATATACACAATAACGGATATAAGACAGAATATATACTACATAGCATCAGCTGCTAGTACACATATAACTGATTTATATTACACGATAAATAGCCAAGCGAAATAGCTCAAATGGAAGAGCGTCATACTGAAGTTTGCGGTTTCAATCATTCACCTCGGTATCCACTGTCTTTCATTTTTTCTCGGAAATCTAATATGTACTATAAATATATTATTTATTTACATCAAATATGCAATAGCGTAAAATACTAAAATGAATGCATTACCGTTTCTTTATGAAGAAACATTCTCACACCCGACAGTATCCTATATCTTTACAAAGCCACCATCCGCCCATGCATGGAGTATTGTTATCACAGCTGGGCTAGTGCACCATCCACTATTCTCTAACTCTTAGACAAGTTTAAAAAAAGAGTCGCTAATCTAATAGGTACCTCACTATCCAACAAGCTCCAGCCCCTGTCCCATCACCGCAGTGTTGCATTCTTGTGTTTGTTTTACAAGTACTTCAATGGAATGTGCGTCAATGAACCTGCTGCTCCGGTGACTCCTCGACGCACTCGACCAACTCGACAACAGCTAAATTCGATCCATTCACTGTGGAGGTCCCAGATGCCGGAGAGCTTTCTACTCCAATAGTTTCTTTTCTCGAGCTGCCGACCTTTGGGACTCCCTCCCTACTAGCGCTTTCCCGACTAACATGCAGAAATGTAAAACTAATGTGAACAAACATCTAGCCGCACAGCTTCCAATATATGATGACCCCTAATTCTCAGTATCCCCTTACGTCTACAGTGGCAACTTGCCTTGTTTGGCGTGAACTAAGTTAAAGCAATAAAATAAAATAAGTGACCTATTTTACTATCTTATTATTAGCTGAAAAAAGACTGAATTTTTAGCGACCTTTCGAAAAAATTACAGCATATTGGAAACATTTAAAACTGTATAATAAAAAAGTCATTTTAACTAGCTTTAAAAATTCTTAGCATATCCTCATAATAAAAAGATTGTACGATTTGAAGCTATTTACATCAACTGATTTAATAAATACAGATTAAAATAATACTACCTTAACAACAAACAATTGTAGTTATATAGAAATTTGGTGCAATTAAAAATTTAATAACCTTACGATACTGTAATAATCACATTTAAATTTCGAAGTTTAATATCAAGTATAATGTTTTTTAACTTTATAGTATAGTTTAAAAAATAGAAGTAAAACGAGAAACGCCTGGTACAGTTATTATTATTGAGTAAACACACGGGTATTTTTTGAAATCTATATATATTTTTGTTTTTCTCCTACTCTTTAACCTATTTTTCCGTTTGTTTCATTTTTCACACATTTTGTCCACCACGGCGTTTCATTTTCATGAATTGCTCTTTAAATACCTAATATGTGACAAATTAGCAGACCTATCCCTGTTTTCATTCTTATTAATCTTTGGGTTCTAACATCCAGTGTATCAATTTCATGCCCACCCCATTTGTTTACCTTCGCCAGTTTCTCTGTCCATTTTTCCCTCTTGTCGCATTTCCCCCTCCCCCACCGTCTTCTCCATACTAGCCCATTAGGTGTGATAGCAAAAGAGAGAAAGAAAATAAATAAAAATATAAACAGAAGAATAAGAAACATAGAAGAATGTTTCACCCACTTATCATATTCCAACATCACTTAATGTCTTCTCATAGGGTCCAATCAGATCATCCTTCCCTCATCCCATGTGTGTGCCTTCAAAATAAAATTATTTCCATATCTTCATTTCTGAAGACGTTCGCCACGAACGAAACCGGTCAAAATCTCTTGTTTTTGTTTTTCTTCTGCACTTTAAATTGTTTTCCGTTTGTCATTTTTTCACACATTTTGTCCACCACGACATCTCATTTTCATAAATTATCGTGTACCTTACCCCATATATATATATATATATATATATATAGAGAGAGATGGAGGAAGAAAACATGGCTACCTGTTAAAAAATAATCGGTTTATTACTTTCAACACATGGATTTATGAGGTTGTATACTTTCTGTGACTGAATCTGTTTCATTTACATAGCTTAAAAAAGCTTTCGTTCCAGTTTTTATTTTTGCTTATTTACTTTTTTATGGAGATACACACGTATTCTTGACATACACACTACAAGAAAACAACACCATTTTTTATTTATTGACATCAAAACGAAAACAAAAAAAAATGTAAAATACTAAGAACTCCCGGGAAACGCCATGAAGGTACGTCTAGTATAATATAATATTAAATATTCAAATTGTTTAAAATTCTACAATATGATCATATAAGCTTCCGTTTGGCTAGCTGCAAAGTGTAGTATGTGTTCTGATACGACACTCCATTTTTTCTTGTCTTTGGTATGTGAAAAAGAAATCTTTCTAGACGGAGGCAATTTTTATACCAATCTAGAGAGCCCCTATTTGGGAAACTGCATTTATTTCCATATTAAAAACTGACCTTGTTTGTAACTCTGCCCTCATTCGGGAGCAAGTAAATAGTGATTCATCAGAGTGATGATAGGTAATTTTTATTTTTAATTACAAATAAATTGTCTCACAGCATTATCCTGAAGATTATCTTATTGACCGTCAGTTATAGTGGGACGGGGGCTCATAAATGAAAATTATTGAGTTTTACACGTATATCTGCGAAATAAGAAAAATAATGTTCTCGAATTTTTCCTCTGTAAGCTTGCGTATGTAGGTTCTAAGACTTTCTGTTTATATTTCTGCAGGTTGTTGAAGTGAAGGGGCTGGTGCATTTCTAGGAAATGGAGAAAATTGAGTATCGATCCACAACACTCCAGAAACTTCATCATTGCATATTGTAGGGCAATCCACCCGGAACAATTATGGATTTCAAATGGAAACATGCCTTTCAGATGAAGATACTTGATGACTGCCCGACATTAAATTGTCTCTATTTTCAACAAATACATTAGTGCATTCACTTTAACTACCTGCCACACTGTTTCAACTCACTGGTCTCCTCAGAGCCAAGTGTTCTAACAAATAGTGAAAATTAAGCACAACTTTCCAATAAAATCCCTTTGTGTTTTCTGAATTTATTGCCTTTTTCTTTCTTGTTTCTTTCTATTTTTTTTTACTTAACTTACATGCCATATTTATAAGAGGCAATAAGAATCCGTAGTTGTATCAATTCAGTTCATCGGATGTCAGTTATGGAAACAGCGTATCAGGTGATCAACAGGTAAGATACATTTCTACTATCATCAAATTTGAGAATTATCATGAATACGAAAGAACACAAAAAACAATTATTCAGAGCACTTGACTCTGAAGAAATAAATGCGTTAGAACGTTATCATTTTCAGTGCCGGCCAAACAGTATATATACAGTACTTAAAAAGTGCATGTGATTTAATATACCGTTACCATAGTTTCACGCGTTTCCTCGATCTTCAGACGACGGAATTTCCGAATTTGATGACACATCCACGTTTTATTATGGTTCTACGATCTCGACTTCCGGCTACTTATCTCGCAGTGCACCGCGTGCAGACCTATTTTCAATATTTATTTTTCTCGGTTCTCTAAAAAAAATCTTATTCTTATTTGTTTGATTAAAAAAAAAAAAAATTATTTGTGCACTTATTTATTCATACATTTTGATATACATGTATATATACATAAGTATAGTACAAAGATCATTTCTCTACATGGATATGCATAATTTATCAGAGTTTTATTTGGCATAAAGACATGCGTATTTAAATGCTTGTATTTTCCAATGAATGTAGGTTTTTGTTTAAGACTCTATTCCTCTGTTTAAAGATCATTATCTGGTATTTTTCTCTAGGCACACTTTGCAATTCATGCTGCTAATTCTACAAGCTGGTGCTTTTGTTATAATTTCTCATGTTATATTAGGGTGCATATTTTTATCTTTTTTTTTCTCATACATACTTGAACAGGCTTGTGCTGTATTTGTATATTCAGTTTCTTAAGGTCATCATATGATAGGGTTTCTAGCTTTAAATCTGTTTTATGTTGCTCTTATATACACCTTTTCTTCGTTGTTAGTGTTGTTACTGGTGGTGACTTTATACATTATATTGCTTATCAGGCATTTATTTCCTAGAGGGCAGTTGTTCATGTTTCGGCAGTTGCATAGGCTGGTACTATTGTTTTGCTGTTGCTGATTTTGTTATAGTTATTAAATGTTTTGTGTTTTCTTATTAGTGCTTGCATGGTATCCGTACAGCAATAATGCCCTTAATATTGTTCCTATTTATGATTTTGTATAGCGTGCTGTTTATTTTTATAGATCCAAAACATATTATATATAAAAGCGGTTAAGTCAATATAATCTATCACTTTAAAAGACAATAACTAAACTTTTATTTCCACAAAGTTTGTATCTAGCGATGTGTTTTTGATTGTTTTGAATCATTTTGTTGTCCGCACTCCTTGCACTATACAAAAAAAAACAAAAAAACTGCCGTGTAAATCTCGTTGTGCAGAGATTAAAAAAGTAGCCGTTTCAAATTCAATAATTTAAAAATTTAACTATATTAAACTATATCGTGCCTTTTCCCTGTGTCTTGTGTATTCATATGCATATGTTTGTGTGCGTGTATCTGTCAGCGTGTTTTACCGTATACCTATGTGAGTAAGTAGCGAATCATATACGGCATAGTACTTTAATCAATTCATGTTGGCGTTTCGACTCGACAAAAGTCAGTACCGATATATTTTCCTACGTTAGTAATATGGCGATCATTATAGAGTCTCTATCACTCTCGTTTCCGTCGCTCTCTCTCTCTGCTCTCTCTTGCTCTCTGGTTACTAACAGTAAAATGTGATAAAATTAACTATAAAATAGAAAATTGGAATAGTTTATTATAAACCAAAAAAGGATATAACTACAGTAT
>OY744527.1:78380571-78405571 GCA_963556195.1 Sepiola atlantica
ATATATATATATATATATATATATGGGTAGATGGGTCTGCTAAATGCTTTTGTTTCTCTCTTAAATTTGCCATCTGACGGTTCGTTCTCTGACTTTAAAGAGAAAAATATAGAATTAGCGATGATGACATAAAACAGGCACACTTTTCACAGCATCCAGTCATAAACTACCAGGAAATAAATGTTTCTTTTGTGTAGTGAAAAAAAAATGGTGTATAAGAAAAAGAAAATCCCGTGTGCCGAGACGGTGAGATTTACGAGAGACAATCTTGTAGCATCTGGTTAAAGTTTGAGCAATATTATTGCACAGCAAATCTAACCGAACTGTGTTTTTTCTCCTTTGAGCCACAAAGTGTAAAAAACAAATTAATATTTAGGTAGTTGTAAACATATTAATCAGTATTTACACAGCTACTTATCACCACATAATAAACTGAACTTAGGTAGGTAAATAAGCCAACTGAATATTGTTTGAGCGTTAAATTGTGTAAGAGATATGAAAATTAGATTTATTTTACATTACTCTAATGTGAAGAACAGATTTCTATACTAGTGTTATAAGATAATATATATAAACATAGAAAGTATGCAGCGCTAAAATTTACTTTCCTTCGTAGTGCAACGAATATTGTGGTTGACTGCTGGTCGCATTTGGATGTGAGCGGCCATTTTTTTTCGAATTTCGGTGTAGATAAACTAGCCACAGTAATGGATCGTAAACGACGAAACAGTTGTCTGAAGCTAAGTATATATATATATATATATATATATATATATATATATATATATATATATATATATATATATATATATATATATATATACAGTACCGTCCAAAATTAAGGAACACAAATTAAATATTCTGAATTATATATTAATGTTTGTGAAAATTTCACTGAATATACACATTATTTAGTTGGATTTTACCGAGATTTTCAGATGAATTAAAATAATATCTTTAAAGTTATCCACCATTTTACAGATTTCAAGTGTCCAAAACTAAGGAACTGTATACATATATATATATATATATATATATATATATATATATATATATATATATATATATATGTGTGTTTACTCTCATCAGTGTAGGGAAGTGATAATTTCAGACGGTCATGAGGCGCGAACCAGGTTCACAGGAAAACGTTTGGCTCCGCACGCTTTCACGACCATAGGAGATTACTACGTGATACGAAAGAATTTAAGTTATCTTTATGCCAATTACAGCGTAAACATCGAGACAGACTAAAAAACTCAACGAACTTACTCGGAGTCTTATATATATATATATATATATATATATATATATATATATATATATATATATATATATATATATATATGTGAAGAGTTCGAATGCAAAACTCGATAAATGCCATTTACAAAATTACAAACCTATCACTACAAAGAATGTTGCATTTAAACACCTGATGACACCCCAAAATTATTTTTTACATAATATGATACCGGTATAATGTTTTTATGCGTTCTATTCAAATAAGATTTTAGTTAAAGTCTTGATTTAATATATTCGTCCTTTTATTGTTTAAGGTGTCGATTTAAACAAATTGGATTTATCGCATATTGCATTTCAACTTTTCATATAAATATATATATAGATATATAGATATATAGATATATTAATTCAAAGAACACTATATATTAGTTTTTCGTCCAGCTATACGTTTGGTTACAAGGAATCACTGTTTATTTTAAATCAAATATATGCTCTTACCTACGTAATAATCATACCCTCGATTTGTTTGACAACTAATGGCAATTCATCAGTGACTGTCCCGTTACCTAGGAATTATAAAAGCCCGTCTTCCTGGTGCGAAAAATACCGTTTTTAATTTCCGAGTTTCTTGAAGCTAGAATACTCAAGGGGATCTTATAATCAGTGGGTGCCAATTTCGAAGAGGATCGTTTATTAAGGTTTAGTTTATACCGTCACGATGCATGTGATATGAGTGACAAGTTTAGAATTGTTGGTCAACATTTCGTAAGCAAAAGAAACAATTATAAAAAGTAATAACACTTTTCGAGGTCTAATTCATTAGTACTCTCCCAAGGATGATAGTTCTAATTTTTTCAATCTTTTTAAATTATCAATTGTACTGTGCTTATAGCGGTTTATTCGGAACATAAATAGGTGTGGGTGGATGTGTCAGCCAAGTAGCGGAAGTGGCCAATTAGAGGCCGTGGATAATTCGGAAATAATGAACAAACTAAGGTACTTTTTTCAACGATATTGTTTGAATGTGTTCACAATTTATTAATGTATTTGCTTCGTTTGTGATTTATGAAAAATATATATTATACATTGGTTTATATTATTTATTATTTATTAACTGTTTCAATCTTTGTTTTTATCGTATTTTATGTATGCGCTGTTTACCATTTCCCCACGTCTCCATGTGTTCAAACTTAGGTTTCTTTCCTTCGTTCCTTCATCTTTCATTCTTTCCCCTTTCTCCCTCTCTCTTTCTCTGTCTTTATATATATATATATATATATATATATATATATATATATATATATATATATATATATATATATATATATATATATATATATATGAAACTATTGTAGTTCAAGGAGTGAATCTTGGTGTGTGCCTGTAACGAATAAATGTTCCTAGGTAGAATCTCATCGTCATAATACGGCGTCACAAGATCCTGGAGTACGATAGTCACATCCCCATTTGGATCAGCTGTCGACTATTGTCTTGGGCCCACGTTGTTTTCAGATCCTCAAAAGCGTGTAGTATGCTGCGTGGCTAAACAGGTGAAAACAGTCGCATTATGCATTAGTCATTATTCTTTTTAGAAAATTAATTATCTTGTATTCACGAAGAGGGTCCATAGAAGCTGAAGATTGAACACTTGAGAAAGTGTTGACGGAAACATTTTCTATAAAAATAATAATTATTTTTATCACTGCATTTCGAAAATTACTAAACTTGAATCGTCGGCGCTGAGCAAAAACGCGTCTTGTCTGTGTGACGGGTTTAACGACTGTGTTTTCTTCTCGTAACGACAAAAAGAGAGAAAGAAAAGTTCAACAAAAAGAAAGAGAGAAAGAAAGTATTAACAAAAAGAAAGAGAAAAAAAAAGAACAAAAGTGCCACATGGTAGTATTTCCACCGATCCACACACCGTTATGCCGACAGCTGTCAGGCCGCAGTTGATTTGACCTTTCCACACTTCGGCACCGAACAACCTGGGTTATATACAACAAATCTGATGGTAGAGGTGGGGAGAAATTTTTATTAACAAAGCCAGGCATAATTAATTTTTCGTTGAGAAAATAGCGTTATCTTCCATTAGTTTCGTTCGAAACCTCACTTTTATTGCCTTGTGTCACACACAGATACACACACACACATATATATATACAGACATGAAAAAATTAAATAGACACGTCACGAAAATAATTGATACAGTATAATGTTTCTGCTTCCTTCGCTGACGATCAACACGCGAAGCCGTACAAACAGGAATAAATGTTTAAAACATCGATATGTAATACTGATTGCTATTGTTTGTGTTTCATATGTAAATATATCTATTTAACATTGTCAACATGGACGTCAACAAACCTTCAGCAACCACCCGATCTCATACATCAGTCGTCCTGGGACGACATTCAATGTCAATCCATGTTTGCCGAACTCGTCCGTAGCAGTAACCAGCATAGAGTTGCCTACCTGTTCGTCGGCTTCACCTTACAGCGGTGCTTAGCTCAGTGCCATCCCTTCGGCGACACTTGGAACCCTCTTGGACAATGACACTATCCGGATCACCGTCTCACAACGCCTGGGACTCCGTTTGTGCCACCCACACCGGTGTCGCTGTTGGCAGGTCGTTGACGAGTTTGTCCTGCATCCTCTTTCTTGTCGAATTAGTGCCGGCCTCCTGCTTCGCCACTCTGCCTTTAACGACGTAGTCAGGCGAGGTCTTGACTCGGCAGGTTTTGCACCAGTCCTTGAACCAGTCGGGCTGAACAGGGGCGACGGTCGCAGGCCTGACGGGATGACTGTGTTTGCTTTCCGAGCCGGAAAGCCGCTTATCTGGGACGCCACTTGTTCTGACCTCTTTTCACCAGCAAGGATTGCGGAATCCGCGGTGAAGCCCGGCACGGCGGCTCTGCTCGCCGAAACAAGGAAGCGCAGAAAATATAGCTCGCTCACTGACCGTTTCGTCTTCCAACCAATTTCAGTGGAAACGTCGGGTGTGCTTGGCCTCGAGACTGTTAAATTTTTTCAGGACATTGGACGGAGGATTTCAACGTCTAGGCACGAGCCCCGTGAGTCAGCCTGGTTGTTCCAACGCATCTCCCTGGCTATCGTTCGTGGCAACGCTATGTCAATAACGGCGGCGTCACTTTCGTTCTAATCGTCATCTGTTGACTCTCTCTTTCTTTCTCTGACAATTGTTTCAAGCCTTATTGTTTGTTTTTCTCTCAATAAGAGACAATAATCAATAATATATTGCCTAGGTTTATTAGAGCTCTCTGAAAGTGGTCTTCATTATCAATGATAATAAGCGTGTCTATGCACTTCTTTCATGTCTGTATATATATATATATATATATATATATATATATATATATATATATATATATATATATATATATATATGTATACATATTCTTCTGTCTCTATCCTAAATGATCTTATTTTATCCCGTACCATTTAATTTTATTTCATTTTATCTCTATCTATCTTTTTATTAATCTATCTATCTATTTATTTATTATTTCTCTCATTCTTTATTTTATTTTATTTGATTTGATTTTATCTTATTTTATTTCATATTTTATTTTGTTATTATTTTTGACGTTATTATTTTTTGATTTTGATTCTTAACGGTCCCAACCACGTGACTTTCCAAATTTAAATTTCTTTTCTTTTTTCTCCATTTCATTCTTTCCAAATATGATCTAAGGTTAAGATCGGATTTTAACTCTGCCTGATGAGATCTCAGTTTATAAAGCTGTTGATCGATAACATCGACATGCAAGTGTCGCAGATTTTGAACATGTCTGTGTAAATAAAAATAATCATATATAACAGCTCTATTTTATATCGAGCACTTTTTATAAACCCGGTTGAAATTCTTTGGATTACTATCCTGTGGATGTTTACTTTGCCTGGATTATATATATATATATATATATATATATATATATATATATATATATATATATATATATATATATACATGTGTATATTCGTGAGTGTATATGTCTGTGAGTATATAAATATGAATAGGTGTTAGGGTTAGGGTTATATATTTGTATGAATACCTTCAACTATCCCTTGCTTCCTTTACGAATACCCAACCACTTCTTCATCCTCTCCAGCCAAAACTTTCAGCAAGAATTGGATTAATTTGTCTTTTCGGTATATTAGGTTTGACCTGATGGAAACTTGACTTTGAATAAAGTCGCAACTGAAACATGTAGCTAAAATATTTGTATAAATAAAAATGTATTCTAAAATATATTGTTAGTGAGCACTATTTTATAAATACCGTTGCTTCATTGGATTATTAGCTATTGACCAACAATTATGCAAACATACATAAACGGAGACTGAAGAGAGTCCGGTAAAGAGGTCTATTATATGTCCCCTTTTTAGGGTTTGAAATCGACGGTACCGATGTTGTTCTGATCTTCTATAAGAAAAACATTAATAAATATTACACTCTTATTTTTATTTATCTTAATATTCGTGCACTATGCAGGAGTTGTCTTCTACTAACCCTTACACAGACATATATATATAGAACTTGAATGCCTACTAGACACTTACCGCAAGTGTCTAAGGTCTCTCTGTACAGAGGTTTTTCAGAACAACCTGACATGAGGATAATTTCTGCTACAAGTAAATCCTGACTAAATATTTAAAATAACATAGTGTTCAAAGCCTAAATAAGATTCCATCGATATGACTAACCAATACCGACTTATACGAAGAATGGTGCACCTTCTCCAAGTGATGTTGCCTCTAGTAACAGCATTAAGCCGGATACTCCAACAGACTAGTTGGATTCTTTTTCTGGAATCTGGTAAGATTAACGAAATCACAAGAAAGATACCCTATAACATATTCAACTGGTCAACTGGGGAGAGGAAAATTGTTGTTCTTTAATTCTTTACTTACTCAACGTTTGAGATGTAAAAAAACTTTAGTTAAACACTCGGATATCTCATATAGAGATCAAGTGTTGATTTCTGAGAACTTTAACTGAAGTACAATGAAACGAAAAAGTGATATATATAAATAAATGTATATATACATATATATATAAATATATATATATATATACATATATTCATATATAAATATATATATACACATATATACATATATCTATAAATACATATACATACATATATATATACATATATATACATATATATACACATATATACATATATATATACACATATATATCTACATATATATATATACATATATATACACATATATATATCTACACATATTTACATATATATATACATATATATCTACATATATATACATAAATATATATACATATATATTCACATATATATACATATATATCTACATATACCTACATACACATATATATATATACATGCATACACACACATATCTATATACAGACATACACACACACATATATATACATACATACACACATTAATATACATACATGCACACACATATATATATATACATACACACACACACTCACTCACACATATATATATATATATATATATATATATATATATATATATATATATATATTGCCTATGTACAATGCATTTACTTCCGTTATTGAGATTTTATATTCACATCAAACGGTTAATTTTCTCAATTTAGAGAAAAAGCAATGTAATTTGCTATGATGACGAAAACTATACCCATTTTTCTCAACATGTCGTCATACATGAACTACTAAACAGCTGAATAAAAATTCCATTTTCTTGACTGAAAATATGGTGCGTAGGAAAACGAAAACTATTTGTGACTATCAGGTGGGATTAACGAGAGAACATGTCGCAGTGACTGGTTTCATTCAGAGCTATCTTATTGCACAACAAAGCCGAGCGAACTTCCTCTTTTTTTCATCATTCTCTTTTGAGCAACAGAGCGTGAAAAATGATTTTTACTTCTCGCATACGCAGCAGCAGAAAGTTAACATTTTCATCCAGGCAAGACAAAACTTACGCTTGATTAAACACGTCTAGTTTGTTCTTCGGAGACGGAACTGGCGTCCGTCCCAGACGACCTACATTCTTCTTGTATTTCTCTTCGGTATTTCCGTGTTGTTCGTGAACGAAATACCTGGCTAAATCCGCATGAATAACTACATTGGCACCTCTGAGATCGGAAATTACTGGCCTGTTTCTAATTAGATCGGTCCGATTTGGAAAGTTTCCTGGAGTCTAATCCCCAAGCAACGCGAGGGCCAAATGTCTATCGACCCTTTTTCAGAAACCTCCACGGGAAAAGTAGGTACAATGAATAATGTGACAAAATCAAAATTATTTCCAGTCAAAACATTTTGTTTACAAAGATATATACGTGAAATTCTACGCTTCTTAAGTACACTTCATTAATATTTCAATTTAGAATTTAAAAAATCACGGAAAGTATAACGTTTAAGACGCATTAAATATTATATTAGCATTCAAAACCGCCCGATTCCTATAAAAGCCAGGTGTTGATAAAGCATATTATTCATTTCGTCATAGAATGATCGAACTGACAGTAGACAATGCACATTCTAGTGCTACTAGATCAGGCTGTCTGAAAATACTGGCTTCCTTACCTAAAATGCACCAAACATTGATGTTATAGTTTTTTTCCTTCCCCCTTGCAAAACTCATTCATGTTCCGCAAAGCCGAAAACAAAAACGACAATTTTCCTCTACAAAACAACCAAACCAAACAACATGAATACATATTTGATGATAGAAAGAACTTGTAGAATAAAGACTTTTACCAAAATGACCGGATTTGGCACTGAATAACCTGAAAACGGTTGATATTCCGTAAAACGAAACAACAAAGCCAAACTAAATAAATAAATATTTGAAGATATAAAGAACTTGAATCATAATTTTTTTTACCGAAATGACCGAATCTGGCATTAAAGAACCCGAAAACGGTTGATATGCCGTAAAACAAAACAACTACAATGAACATTACGCATTTCTTTAAATATCAATCAAACTGGCACTTCATAATACAGATTAGTATTTTTTCGAATATACATATAACGGGCACTTTATAATATACATTATTCATTTTTATAAACCGATTAAACCGAAAATCCATAATTTATATTAATTAGTTTTCATGTACTGCTAAAACTGGCAGTTCATAATACACACTACTATATTTTCAAATATCAATCGGTATACAGGTTTATAATGGACATTGAATATCATTTCATAGTTGAATCGAAGCTGCAGTGCATAATGCATATTATGCTTTTTTATAGTCCATACAGGTCATTACTGACTGCTTCACGGAATAATAAAACCGCCAGTTAATAATACATATTACTCTTATAAAAGACCATTGATGATTTCTTTAATGACTAATGAAACAAGCAGTTCAAAACGTGCATTACTAATTTCTTAAACCAATCAAACTGGAGGTTTATAATGTACGTCATTCATTTCGTCATGGACTAATCAACCGTAGGTTTATAATGTACGTCATACATTTCGTAATGAACCAATCACATCGTAGGTTTATGATGTACATCATTCATTTCGTTATGGACAAATCAAACCGTAGGTTTATAATGTACGTCATTCATTTCGCCATGGACTAATCAAACCGAAGGTTTATAATGTACGTCATTAATTTCGTCATTGACTAATTAACTCGTAGGTTTATAATGTACGTCATTCATTTCGTCATGGACCAATCAAACCGTAGGTTTATAATGTACGCCATTCATTTCGTCATGGACCAATCAAACCGTAGGTTTATAATGTACGTCATTCATTTCGTCATTGACTAATCAACTCGTAGGTTTATAATGTACGTCATTCCATTCGTAATGGACCAATCAAACCGAAGGTTTATAATGTACCTCATTCATTTCGTCATGGACTAATCAAACCGTAGGTTTATAATGTACGTCATACATTTCGTAATGGACCAATCACACCGTAGGTTTATAATGTACATCATTCATTTCGTCATGGACTAATCAAACCGTAGGTTTATAATGTACGTCATTCATTTCGTCATTGACTAATCACACCGAAGGTTTATAATGTACGTCATTCATTTCGTCATGGACTAATCACACCGTAGGTTTATAATGTACGTCATTCATTTCGTCATGGACTAATCAACTCGTAGGTTTATAATGTACGTCATTCATTTCGCAATGGACCAATCAAACCGCAGGTTTATAATGTACGCCATTCATTTCGTCATGGACCAATCAAACCGTAGGTTTATAATATACGTCATTCATTTCGTCACGAACTAATCAAACCGTAGGTTTATAATGTACGTCATTCATTTCGTCATGGACTAATCAAACCGTAGGTTTATACTGTACGTCATTCATTTCGTCATTGACTAATCAAACCGTAGGTTTATAATGTACGTCATTCATTTCGTCATTGACTAATCACACCGAAGGTTTATAATGTACATCGTTCATTTCGTCATGGACCTATCACACCGTAGGTTTATAATGTACGTCATTCATTTCGTCATGGACTAATCAACTCGTAGGTTTATAATGTACGTCATCTATTTCGTCATGGACCAACTAAACCGTAGGTTTATAATGTACGTCATTCATTTCGTCATGGACCAATCAAACCGAAGGTTTATAATGTACGACTTTTTTTGTCATGGACTAATCAAACCGTAGGTTTATAATGTACGTCATTCATTTCGTCATGGACCAATCAAACCGATAATTGATTAATGCGCATTAGTTAAGTCAGTTCATAATATACATTACTTATTCATACACTGATTATTCTAACTGCCGAACCCCTGAAGTCCTACTTTTCTTCACGGTAGTAGGGACACTGGCAACGTGGTGGTGTCAGAATTATGCAGTCTGGAACTCCTGTTACTGACAGGTTCACCCACAGCGGATAGGTTTCACACCAATCTGTAAAACAGCTGCTGGGGTAAAATCCAGCAGTAGTCGGCATCAATATCCGTCGTCCTCTGGTCGCTTTTACGCGTGACCAGCAAATACATGTTATACGCTGAACCACAAATCAATTGAGTGGAAGTGACAAGGTTTCTTCTTGGCCAAACCTACGCCGAGTCTTGATGCTTTGGGTGCAATTCTGTAGATTAATGAAAAGCAACGACTAATGAGGAGGACGTTAGACAGACCAGACAATCCCAAGGCACACACTTCATGAGCTCTATGCAAAAGTTTTATTCGCTTAACAAACAAAAAAAACATTGCCGAGACAGCACATGTGTACGCTCGTAAAAAAACACTTGTTGGTGTCCATATAGATATGGAACCGTCTTATCTTCTCGGAAAACTTCTGGCATAATAATTTTAATCTAACAATCTGATTTTTAGTGCTAAATAATTATTTCTCCTAGCATTTCTGGAAGCATCTTTTCCTCGCAGACTAGTTATCCATTGAGGACTCAAAGAACACAAAACACTATTCCCTGTACTGTGTGGGAATCCGACTTCCTTAGTGAGAGCTAGCGCAGAATAAACATATTAGCTGTTTAGTCACATAATTTGTTCTGACTTTTTTCTATTTGCTAGCTATTCAAATGTTTTATTTTTAATATTAATTTAATTGCCTCTTTGTATACCTAAACTAACTTAGAAACAACTTTTTCAAATCTCACAATATTGTGTTCGCATTCCATCAATGCATTTTCTCGTGATATGTCACCTAACATTTATTTCGTCACAATTAGTATTATCACTAACTAGCACTAACAATCCTATGCCTCAAGGAGCAATCTTTTTACACCAGCAAGTTAGAAAATAACGTTCCTGTTTGTTTTTAATTAAACTGAAATTCACAAGATTTAACGAATAAGCTCCGAAGATATCATTTACGATAAAAATAAACACGCTCTTTTACCGTTTCAAATGTTCCTGCTATTTAATACAACTATATTTATCGTTTAACAATGACATCGAACTTTAAAGTTTAGTGCAATTCTTATTATTTCTGTATTTCTTATTTGTTGTTTAAATGTCAAATTATGAAGTGATGGCCATTTTTTTCATTTTTTTTTCTGTAGCGAATAATCAGGAACAACTGATCGGTTTTACTTTAGAAAAAGTTTACGCCCATTTTGTGACATGAATTATTTCTCTTCAAATTTAAACACTTTCCGTAAAATATATTTGTTCTTGTAATCGATTACTCATAAAAGTTTAAATTAACAGATATTGAGATGAAATTTAAATATATGTTAATATAATTTATCACTTTTTGTCTTCGTTTTAGTTTTTTTCAGGCATATTCTTTATTTTGTCTTTTCTACTCTTTTTTTACGTTTGTTGACATTGCCTTTAACGACCATACTTGTTAAAGCAAAACAACCGGGTAGCCAATTAAACTTCCACCATAAGTCCAGGTGCCACCCCACACATCGAAAAACAGTTTTTACATTTACATCGTGGGGTCTGCGTTCGCGCCGGTCATTGACATGAAATTCAAATGAGAATGCTGTATAATTTACTACTTTAAATAATGTTTAGTATAACACATTTCAATTCTTCTTTTATTCTTCAATACTCATTATTTATGTATTCATGCGATATTTAGAAACGAAGTAAATATCGCAATGTATTTGCATAGAAATAAACAAATTATAAACGATATATATATATATATATATATATATATATATATATATAAATATATAAAAATAATACATTCAAATAACTATTCTTTAACAAATATACAGCCTCCGTCAAAAACGAGTGAAACATTATGCTTTGCCAGTGTTCGCACTCACTATTTATCTAGATATGTTTCTAAAATATTTATATAAAATTATATAAACACGTCAGTGATTGAAGTTTCCATATATGAATCAATATTATCATTTCTGATGACCTTAAGAATGGCACTCATAATTGACTTTTTATTATAGAGTGGAGGAATTCTTTCCGAATTCATTACAGGCAGAGAAGTAAGTATGAGGTAGTTGTCTGACTTTCTATTTGCTTTCTCGCTTCCCCTAACGATTAGAAATGGTTTCGTCCAGGGGCTAGAAAAACACGTGTTTTACTCGCCAACTTTCGCGTGACGGAGTGGAAGTACGTAAAATTACTTACGTACAAATAGATACAAATTGTTTTTTAGTATAGAGCGAAGCAGTAGCCGTTTTATTTCGCCGGCCGCTGTTAATAGGCATAGCTTATATGGAAAGGACACATATGCGGACTGCGCAGTGCAGACGCATTAATAGGCCAGCTTTAGCAGGATGTACATGTATTCCTTGTGATGGAAAGCATGTTACGCAATTATTTTATTCGGAGATTAGTTTTTAACTTCACGTACGTTCATTTCCTCCAAAACGAAAAGAAAAAGATTTTTTTAAAAGAAAGTTGAGGAATTAAGCGGAAGTATGATCCTAGTAAAGGTGCCATGTAATCTGAAGATTATTATTATCAATAATAATAATAATAATAATAATAATAATAATAATAATAATAATAATAATAATAATTTAACCAAGGAACAGAAATTACAAGAAACAACATAAGCTGTCCCCCTTCCCTCCCCCCATCCCCTCCAAAAAACTTTTTTTTTAATTTCAAAAATTAAAAAAAAAATGGGCCGGCCTAGGCTAACCCCAAACAAAATATTTGTAGAGGGTCGAGGAGAATAAGACTGAGGAACGACAGCACAAACCAGACCTCCACTGGAAGAGTGCGGAGAATGCTGGGACCTTTGGGAGGCTTATTGCCACCCAAAACCAGCGAGAAATCAATGGTGAGAAACTATTGCGATATCGCAAGATTATTTGCGGAGGTTATCAAAAAGAGGTGAAGAATATTGGAAATCTGGTGATGCTTGTTGTTACTCAGACTCCAGGAAGTTCCACTGGTAGTTATCGGTGAGCAATCACTGACGATGATTTGTGTGAGAACTCCTAGTGAGTACAAATAATATTAAACTGTAATATAAAAAAAAAACATAAGTCAGTCTTGAGACTGCATACTTTCACCTGACGACATAAATATGAGTCAAATTCAGAGGTGAGACTTATTTCGCCATATTTTAAGAAGTATTCTCGAAGTTATGTCATGGAAACGTCGACAGCTCAAAAACTATTTACCTGATCGAGCTGAACATGTTCATGGTTGTTACTGTGATCAAAGAGAATCAAATTTGGAAAAATCGGAAGTTGAAATTCCGTCAGAATTTCGATTTTGACCGAAGTTTCAATGTAAGGGTCAATATTAAAGTCAAGGTTATATAAGATGCGGGACTCTATTGGCTAGAATATTGACCAAGTAACGCGTATCCACGATGAACATAATGTATGTTATCGTCCAAACTGTGACCATCATATTTTCTGTGGCCTTGACTTAGATCTTTAACCAAGATATAATAACAATTAAAACAGTCCTTAGTTTGATCATGCTCGTTATTTAGACCATGCTTAGTGATCATTCATTAAACAATGTTGACACTATCCTGTACAAAGACAAACATAGTGAGAAACTGGCAACCAAGCTTGATCGAAAACATGAACTCTTTGGCGCAGGTAACCATTGAAGTAGTGCTAGGAACAGTGCAGTTCGGTCAGTCGGATAGGCCACATATTCGCCCGTGTTGAACAATAAATTATGCTTTCGATCGATTTTGTTCTATTTTCCTATTTAGTCCGGATCAATTGTTTTTTGTAAGATTCAGAAGTAGTTGCAGTAGAACCTACTCACTATTTACCAAGTTATCCCGCTTCACTGTGATTCACCGGAGAAAATCAAAGAAGACACATGTTTCACTATTAGTTTTCAGCTAGTTACGAGACATCATAATTGACAAAATCATTCAGCTATAGCTGAAAACAACACTGACAAGAATACAATAATTATAGTCGATACCAATTATCTACAAATACAGGGTGTTGCAGCCAAATCCGACACTTGACAAGAAATAAAACAAAAACGAAATAGGCAATAAGCTAAAAAGTTGTCTACGCAGAGACCAGACTGTTTGTTTCGAAACAGTTAGAGTTACATGCTACATTATTTTTCAATGTAACCGCCGCCTGCGGAAACAACCATTTCAAGGCGGGTGCGAAATGAGCCACTGTTTTCGCAACTATGTCCTTCTCTATAGCAGTGAACGCCTCCATGATAGCAGCCTTCAGAGTGTCGACCATGTTGTGAGCGTGCTTGTTGGTCTGGTCTCGATCACGCCGCAGAAGAAATAGTCAAGGGGTTGCAGTCAGGTGAGGAGGGAGACCAAAAGTCCGGCGACCTGTGGTGAAGAGCATTGTTGAGCAGCCACGCCTAGGTCGTCTTGACCTTGCGTGCAGGAGCGAAATTCTGCTGGAAGACATAGATGCTCCCGGCGGCAATCTTGTCTATCCAGGGCTTCACCACGCCTCTCAGCACCTCCTGATATATCGTTTACTTTTTGTCAAGTCTTGGATTTTTTTAAAACACCCTGTACACTAATTATGGTTTACAGAAATTTGAATCTTAAATCGTTGTAATCTCGCACGGCAAACTTTTCAAAGATTATCTTCATAGCGCTCTCGTTCTACAGTTCTTACAACAGAACCAACGCTACTACATTTGCCTGCGTATTCTTCGAAGTGTAGCCAAATTAATGTTTGTTCTTACAGTACGCTACACTTTACTCTTAGATTATTTTCACTTAATATACCATAGTTGATAATTAATGTATGTTAAAACAAAGACGAATTTCTTAAGAAAACTTATTAAATAATTACCTAGTTTAGTGATTCAGTTAATATCATAAATGATACATTCATTGCAATATAACTAAAATACATTATTAGCTTATTATAGTCTACTGCAATATTATACTATTAGTGTTGCTTATAGGAACGATTCGGAATCAATAATCATACTTGAACAAATTCAGACAGTAGAAAAAACTCACGTCGTAGGAATCAATTATTGTCAAATGAAAATATGCGGCTTCATTTGATAACAATTATCCGACGACGAGAGATTTTTTTGTTCATTGACTCAATTCGATTCTCCTATAAATGCATGTACCCTTTTCTTGGGTCCGAAATTAGCAAGAAATAAAGTATAGCATGACTTTGATTAGTCAAGCTATATATATATATATATATATATATATATATATATATATATATATATATGAGAAAGGAAGGATGAGAGTAATCTGACGTAATGGGAAATGAAAAAGGAAAAACCAAATGATGTTTTTTTTATGTATTCATCAACGTTTCGTCTTTATTTGTAAGACTTCCTCAGGATGATAATTTTAAGAAAAATGTCACGCAGGTACATATAAATATTGGATTGACATGATGGGTTGATGAGAAGAAGTCGGTGGCAGAGACTTCTCTCAGCCTGGACCTTGGTCCTGCGCTCCCAGTAGTGGCTACTACCTTTTCTCATCAACCCATCATGTCAACCCAATATTTCTATGTATTTGCATGACATTTTCCTTAATATTATCGTCCTGAGGAAGTCTTACAAAGAAAGACAAAACGTTGATGAATACATAAAGAAAATATCTTTTGGTTTTTCCTTTTGCATTTCCTATATATATATATATATATATATATTGATTGGTACAATAAAATAGATGATAAGAACCACTGTACATTCATCCAATTCAACATCATGGATTACTACCCTTCCATAACAAAAGAATTTATTCAACAAAGCTCTAAACTTCTCCAGCACGCACACGGATATTACCGAGAACGAAATGGACATTATACGCAAGTGCCGGAAGACTGTACTGATGCACGATGAAAAACAATGGATGAAAACTAAATCTACAGACTCTTTCAATGTGGCAATGGGTCAACAGACTCCGCTGAAATGTTCGACTTGGCTGGTTTGGTGATTTTACATAAACTAATAGAAACTAGTACGATTAACATTATATATATATATATATATATATATATATATATATATATATATATATATATATATATATATAGGGCTGTATAGGGATGACGGACTAGCTATAGTTAGAACTATGAATGGGCCCAAAGCTGAAAGAATTAAAAAAATTATACACGAAGTTATACAAGACTTATACAGGACTAAAAGTAGGAATCGTGGCGGGGATTAAGATCGCAAACTTCCTAGATGTATCACTTAGCCTTAGCGAGGGGAATTTCAAACCGTATATGAAAGATAATCACGCCACACTATACGTTAACCCTTAATCGAATCATCCACCTAGCGTAATAAAACACATCCTAATATCGATCAGCAACAGAATTAGTAACAACTCATACAATGAAGACATCTTTAACAATAATAGGAATACAAATAACAACTCATTAAGAAATAGCGGGTATACCAATACTAATATTGAATATCAAGATAGAAATAATAGGAGCTCAAAAAGAAGAAATAAGAGTAGAAAAATAATCTGGTATACCCCCTATTTAATCTGCTAGTTAAAACTAAAATTTGACATTTATTCCTTAACCTGTTTAATCAACACTTCCCAATAAATAACCCCCTACACAAAATATTCAACATAAACATAGTCAAACTTAGCTATAGCTGTACAAATAACCTTGAAACAATAATTAAGTGTCATAATAGACACATATTAAAAAATGAAGATAACAACTTACAAAATATAAATACCAACAAAGAATGTAGCTGCAGAGATGAAAGTAAATACTCGTTGCAAAGAAAGTGTCTAACTAAAGATATAGTTTACTTAGCAAATGTATTCCAAGAAAACAACCCTAATCTAAATAAATTTTACATGGGGGGTACATGCACGGATTTTAAGGCCAGGTACACGAATCACAAATTCTCATTTAACAAACCAAAAAAATAGAAACCTCATTATACAACTGCATTAAATGCCTAAAAGATGAAAATATCATGCCTGTAGTAAAATGGAGTATCTTAAAAAAGTCCACAACACCTACATTATACAACTCCACGTGATTTCTCTGCCTTAGTGAAAAGTTAGCTATTGTTATGTTTCCCGATAAGAGTAGATTACTAAATCAACGAGACGAAATAGGCTTTAACTGTAAGCACTTTCAACGGCTAACTCTGGATAAGGTCGTGAAGAACCTAAAAAATATAACATAAATAACTTAACTGAATAGCGCAAAAATGTAATCCACCCCACAATAGTTCGAACCTACTATAAGGGATCGAATCCAAGTAAACTAATCAAAATAAAGGGATGAAGCCCTAACCAAAGAAATAACAAAACAATTTAATTCAAATCATGTAGAAGCCATAAAAATCTAATTAGGAGTAAACGCCAAGAAAATAGATTATAGACTTAAAGATATAAATTAAAACATAGATTTCCTTCCTTAACGCTAACACAATAATAATGAAAATAATAAGAGGGGAATAATATTTGATAACATGAGTAATGGATAATACGGTTATTTATCTATATAACGAAACCTTATCCAAATACGAGAAGATGACAACTTTAAATATTGGGGATTAAATTTATCTAGCGTTTTTTTAAATAGAAATACTTATATTATCTCCCACTCTGGCTGCTTAATGACCTGAGAATTCTGCGTCCCCACCAACATACTTGCCTCCCCGGCCTACCAGGCCTTGAGTCGGTGACCAAGTGCAAACTGATGAACCACAGTTAACCAACATGGAATCTAGTCGGCCTGTCAACCCTAGCAAGCTTCTTTACTTCTCCCTTTCCCTCTTAAAATCTAGCCTCAGTTTGAGATCCTCCAAAGCGAGACGTATTTCTCACTTTTGATTTTGAATTCATTTTAACTCTGCCTTTGACAAAATGCGGTAATATGCATTGAAACGTTGGTTGATTGACGTAAGGCTATAATATTGTTTATGTAATTTTATATATATATATATATTATAAAAAATGGAACTAATCTTCTAACGGAATGAAAAAAGGGTAACCAAAAATACTATTTATCTATTCATCAACACCCCCCACACACACACACACACATATATATATATATATATATATATATATATATATATATATATATATATATATATATATATATAAAATGAAAATCGAAAAACCAAAAATATTATTTATATACTCATCAACATTTAGTCTTTATTTCAAGACTTCCCTAGAGAAAAGAACAGCCACAAGTACAAATATATGAAACAGTTTCAAATCTTTTTACTTGTATGTTATTTCTCTAGACCAATCATTCTGAGGAAGTTTTGTAATAAATATGAAACGTTGATGAGTACATAAATAATAGTTTTGGTTTTCCGTTTTTCATATATATATATATATATATATATATATATATATATATATATATATATATATATATACATATATATATACATATATATAGACAGATAGATAGATAGACCATATTAGGTTTGTTGAATGTAGATAGAGATAAATAAATGCTGCTTAGGAGTAATATGAATGGTAACTCTGCGTATAGCTTTAAAAAGCGGGTTTAAATAATTGGCTGGGATTGTTATATAGGGTAGCACAATATGGGTACATAGGAAGGGTAAGCATGATCAAATGTATTTTCTTGTATGTTGCTGATTCTATTCCTCTGGACATTTGTTTGGTTCTCTTTAAAGTTGGGTATAAAGATAGTTTACTGGGAACTGTTCAAACGACTTCACACAAATGATATAAGCACAAACTGGAAGGACATAAATCCCTCGAGAACACGGAAATACAAAGGGACATACTCATCCTAGCTATAAGACCGGACATGATAATAGTCAACAAGAAGTAAAAATCGTCCATGAAGCTGAAGGAGACTAAACAACTAAATAAATACATGGAACATGTCAGAGAATTGAATAGATTATGAAATATGATAGGAAGCTACTGTAAACTCAATAATTATAGGAGCGCTAAGAACAGTTCCGAAACACCTGGAAAACTGGAATAAAAGGACGAATTCATACCATACAACACATCTCACATATGAAAACGGCTGAAATAGTAAGAGAGATCTTAGAGTGTAGAACATGACTCATATAGTCAGGTGACACTAACAGACCACAAGTGAGTTGAAATAAAATATCACTTCGAAAAAATAACTAGAAGTATAAAGTAAACATTCGAAAAAACTGATACATCCTGTATAAGAGCAACTATATACTTTTACACCCTAAGCTTCCTTGATAGAGGAATACTACAGAGACGCCAACTCGGTATCACATAAAACTGGGCTAAGAAGATGGAAAGACCGAGGAGGCATCGCACTATCCAGACGTCAACTGGAAGAACAAGAAGAGTAGAAAGTAGACCTTGGGTTAATTTTCGGCAGCCTTGTTACTATCGCTTCCCTTATTTTGGCATTTAGTCTTCACATTCTATGACTGATGCTTATGGCAAAAGGGGAATAATTGCTGTTTTCTGGGTCGGAATCTATCTATCTTACACTTATCGTTGACTAGTTTTTTTTTAACTTGTAATAGTATTTTTATAGCTCCTTACATCAAGTGGCTTTGTGTCTTGCCTGGAGCGATTTCCATAAAAGAAAAGATTACTAGAATCCTAAGAAGCTTATTGTCATTAAAATTTCAAAGAAAGACATCAGCCGTTCTTACCAATAATTGACTGATCAACGACTGGTTCGAGAACGCAAATGAAGTTCCAATGGTGATTGAAAAAAAGTAGAGAGTACTCGAACTCTTTGAATAAATGTTGCCTACTCGCCAGGGAAAACCCACCTGTTTTTTTTTACCAGTAAACGATCACGGGTAATGACCTGTGTAAGAATTTCTAGTGATAATAACAACAACAATAATAACCTCATTTGTTTTTGTTAAAGCACTGAAAAATATCCCTATATCCGCCACCAACATGGACATGCACACTTACAACGATGATGCTGAGATCAGTGGAGAACCGTTGTACGCAACTTTTAACCGGTTATGCTAGTGGTAATACCTTGAAATAATGAATAAGCGGGAACTTTGTATAAACCTGAAATCAGTCACGCCCAGTAGAAATCACATTCCTCCAGCTTCAATATGACTGCTCTTAAATAATATTAAAAACAGATAACGCATAGAACTCATACAGAAGAACAACTATAGACGTGACACGTGAAAACTCTGAAGGCCCATGCCCTTATTTATTATACGTGGACTCCACGACCAGATTACCCTCTGTATATAAACCAGTTAGGCAATATTTTTAAAACATAAAAATCAACTTGTTGCGCAATGGACAACGTGCTAAATATAATTTGTTCTAAGTGACAGTATTCTCGAGGTTGAAAGTTCAATTTTCAGTACATGCGATACTAATAGTATAATTAAAAATACTTAAGACTTCTATCCGTTACGGTTGGCGAGAACCATTTACTCCCGTGGATTAAATAAAGGGCCTAGTTCAAAATTCCGTACTGATTCCCGAGTTCAACATAAAGAATCCTGAGTTCGACAAAACACATTTGAAGAAGGTAGAAGGTTACAGCGGCCAAAACGTTGTGAGAAAAACATCCAAGATGAGAATAATAGTTTAAATAATTTTAATAATAGAAATTATTAATCCTCATCTGAAAGAACTCCGAAACATAAAATTAAAAAAAAAAATCCAATTTAATAACATTTTCTGCATGTATTTAATTAATATTTTATAAGGAATACAAAGTTTTTAATTGAACATAAAAGCATTTTTGGAAAGATTGGGAGTTTGGTGGAAATAAAGTTTTCTTAAGATCAACGCATATGCATAGTAGCGTTAAATATGTTATTGCTTTTTTAAAGCAACATTTTAAACAAGTTTTCAAAAGCATAACTAACGATGCCTACAGAGTGCTGCTGAGAAAATTCACCCGGGATATCCAGCAGACTCGTCCTACTCTTATCACTGCAGAGGGGGTTGAAGGTAAGAAGCACCGGCTTTGGTCACGCGACCAAATTGTCATCATCCTAAACGGGCAGCTTTTTGAGCAGCTTCGGATCGACCGTGTTGATGAATAGGATCAACACATATGAGACACCACCCCTGGGGAACGAGACTCATTTAACACTCTTATTCTTAACATTCACACCAGTCCGCTATGATTTAAGCAAACAGACTGGACTTGGTTAAAAGTGACCTGTCAAATTGAACACGTGGCTGTGCCAGTTGACTAAATTGGAAAAATATCAAGTAATCGGACAAGCGCTGAGAAAAGCGTTGACCCTGAAGCTTGGGGTGGTGTTTAACATAGTAAGAGGAAACGTGTGGAATCGTGCCAAATATTTAGGAATCAAATTTGGATTTACTTCCCCCAAAATAATGATTGCCATTTGAAAATGCCACTATCACCTAATGTTATTTCCAACGTCCTATATCCCCCTTCACTTCTCTTTGATTGTTTTGAAATTCGGTCTGATTGCAACAATTTGTGTTTTTGACACGTTAACTTCGTTTTCGACGGCAAAACAAAATCAAATTAAAACAAAATTCAAATTTATTCTCACAGGAGTCACTAATCACAAAAGAAAGAATCCCGCCAAAAATGTTGATTCCCTTTTTGTTGAAAAGAAACGTTACTGTTTTCTATCTTTTAAATTTTGTTATAGCCTCTTTACGTGGGCAAAATTAGACACAAGGTTACTGTTGAAGCTCCCAAAGAAAGGACACTCAAGATTAGGGACAGAAATACTTGTATAGTTCCATAGAACCCCGTCGCGAATGACGGCGCTTCGAGCAACAGTGAATATACGCATCGCCCTGCGAAATCGAAAAACTCGCTTTATGATATTGAACAGATAATACACTTTGATCCTACCCAAAAGCCAGATAAACATGTAATTCCTTCTTATAAACTGAATAAAAATGTATTAAAGATATTTTGTATTATTTGGATTATTCAAACTACTGTTTTTATTTTGGATTTCATTCTCACAATGTTTAGGCCGATTTAACCTCCGACATTTTTCAGGTGCATCTTGCCGAACTCGTTATCTCTATGTAAAACTCAGGAATCTGTACAGAATTTCGAACTGAACACTTTACTTAATTCACGAGGGTAGATTGTTTTCATTCCGTCAGCCCTAACCGGATAAACAATCTTAAGTAATTTTTTTTATATTCTTAGGTAGTAACGCCCGTAGTGAGGATTGAACCTTCAACCTCCAGAACACTGTCACTTAGAACTGATATTACTCAACATTTTATCTTTGGCACCGCGTGCAGATGATCACTGCTCATCTAAAGAATTTTGAAAAAAAAAGAATTCATCATATTATCATCTCTTTCACGCGAATTGTTCTCCTTGTCACCGACTTTATGCTTACAGAAATCTTCAATGCACCTTTTTATCTTTGAGCTACTAGCAATGTTTTTCATTTTTGCTTATCTTTTCAATAAGTAAACAGTAAAAATTAACCCTTTACTCTTCTCTTCGATATTTTTCTTTGTCCGGGTTACCTTGTAAATCTAAAAGTTGCATCCCCTCTCTTTGCCTTATTTCCTCTGTCTTCTGTCTTTTCATTTTCGTCTAATTGTTAACCAAACGGTATTACCTGTTATGCCACGTGCCCCCCAGACAAATAGTTGTCTGAATAATCTAAATTATACAAATTATAAACTCTCATATAAAGAATACTGGAACACACTCTTTCGAAGTAATCATTTACGTAAAGACAAATTAGGGGTTGAGAATTTTTACAAAAGAGAAATTGTTTTTATTTTTCCGTTCAATGATCTCCAAACCGTATACTACTGTCCATTTATTTACAAAAAGTGGAGATAATTAAAAACACTTATTTTCCTCTTTCCAATCGACCACTTAATTATGTTATAGTTTATATTTATTGTGGTCTTTTTTTAATTCTGTGGATTCCAAGACAAGAATTAATCTGGTCTGGTGGAATATCCAGAAAAGTGCTGTTACTTGAGGTCACATTACTAGTGAAAGGTGCACCATTCCTCGGATGAGCTAGTTTATAGCCGTGTATAGGGCTTCGAATACTGTGTTATTTTTAATATATTGTTAGGATTTACATATAAGGTGACGTATCCACATGTCAGGTTGTCCTGACAAACCCTTGTACAGAGAGACCGAAGCTACTTAATGATGGTGTCTATGTAGATAGTACATATATGTGTGTGCGTATATATATATATATATATATATATATATATATATATATATATATATATACATGTGTGTGGATTTAGTATATGTGTGCATAAATATGGGCGTGTGTGCGCGTATTGGTGCATGTACATATGTGTGGTTAGGTTCAGATATGTATGCGTGTATATATAAATGTGTGTACCCGCAAATGCGTGTGCGTATACATGCGTGAACTTCTGCTTATTTATTTGAGTACAGATATATAGAATGATAGGGCAGAATGATGATATTTTAAGTTGTCATGTAAATATCGATCGGTGAGAGACAATCACACGGGAAAGTTACATCATTCAACAAATCAAGCTTGAAGCGAACGTTCTTATGAGGACAGAAAAATAAACTTAAAAAATATTTTTTTATTTACATCGATGTTTTCTCTTCTATCTATTTGCACAAACAAAGTTAATGATACGCTTTTCTGTCTGCTTAAAGAACACATGTAAATACTAACCAATTTGGGAGATATGATAATAATAATAATGATAATAATAATAATAATAATAATAATAATAATAATAATAATAATAATAATAATGATAATTATAATGATAATAATAATAATAATAATAATAGTAATTGTATGGGGCACTAGGAATAGTCTTGAAACATCTGGAAAAAAAACTAAGAGAAATTGGAATCAAAGGGAAGATTGACACCAATGATTAGCCGAAATTTAAAGAAAACTCCTCGAATGCTGAAACCAATCGACATAACTAACGAACGTTAACCAACCACAGTTCAGTTTAAATAGAAATAGAACAAAATATAGAAAGTACATTACCAGAGCCCAATAGGACTGAAACAACCAGAAATCCATTAACTGACCAACTGCTCATAAGACATAAACGCACATGCGCAATGCTCGTGAATGGCCAAGGAGGATGCCAACACCGAGGAGGGAGAGTACCAACCAGATATCCACTGGAATGGTGTGAAGAGTACTGGGACCTTTAGGAAGCTTATAGTTACATAAACTCCAGAAATAAATAAACGGTCGCTGTCAGAAGGAATCAATGGTAACCGACTATTGCGATAACGCAACATGATTTGAAACAGTTGTCAAAAGAAGTATGAAGTTATTGTCAGTTCGCAATTACTAATAATCGCTTATATGAACACTCCTAGTGAGTAAATAATAATAATGATCTAATGCAAAACCTAAGAAGATCTATACGCGAAGCGAACATACCGGATTGAATAACTATAGAAGACTCACCTCAATGTAAAAGACAACGATAACTGCTGTAAATCATTACAACAGCCGCTTGCCATTGATTTCTTGCTGGCAACAATTATTGCTCTTCTCTGGAATTTGGGTGGTAATAGTCTTCCCCAAGGTCCGAATACTGTCTGTACTTTTTCAGTGGAGGTCTGATTAGTGCTCTCCCTCCTTGGGGTTTTCATCCTCCTTGACTCTTCACGACGAGTTCGTGTGGTATCAGCCGAGATTCGGGCCATCACTTATTTAGGAGGTAGCGCAAGTTATGAAATTTTTCGCAATTTCAATTACTTTGGGTTCATGTAGTCGTGTTTATTTCTTCTTCTTCTTCTTCTTCTTCTTCTTCTTCTTCTTCTTCTTCTTCTTCTTCTTATCATTATTATTCTTCTTATCATTATTATTCTTCTTATCATTATTATTCTTCTTATTATTTGTTTTCATAATTCTTTGAGCACCCCCGTTTTTATTATCTTC
>OY744527.1:78413071-78415571 GCA_963556195.1 Sepiola atlantica
GTAGAATGTGACACAAGGTCGGAAAGTGGGTATGCACTCCAGAGGAGGAGTGCTAGCGGCGTCTTAAAAAATTGCTAGGGCAGACTGCCTCAGACATTAAGTATTAAACTTAATCCTCCCCAAAGAGGGGAGGCAAAGCCTGGGAGCGTTACTTCCCAGATCTGCACAGGACAGACCCACAGACCGGCATTGTGCGTTGTGCATGGTCATTATTTTTAGTCTTAGGGATCTTGGAGAGGCTTATTGCCACCCACATCACAAAGGAGATCAATGGTCGTTACCAGCAGGAAATCGATGGCAAGTGGCTGTTGCGATAACGCAAATTCATTTGCCATGGTTATCGAAAGAGGTGGAGAGTACTGGAAATCTGGATAGGCTTGTTGTTACACAGAATACAGTGAACACCACCGGTTATTATCAGTGACAAATCACTGACGATGACTTGTGTGAGAACACCTAGTGAGTACAACTAATAATAATAGCAAAAAGAATATAGTCATAGTATAGATCGACGACAAGAAAGCATGCGACAGAATTCTTCAAAAATTGGATCATTGAGTACAGACGTACAAAATACCGGACAACATTGTTAACTTTATTAAAACAGTAATAAACCGATATAACTAGATGACACCGATCGGCCCTTTTTTTTACTTTAGGGTGTCAAATTTTCATATCAAGAGAGATAACTTATCTCAACTGAAAATTACGTATCAATTTATATTAACCGATTTTTTTTACAAATAACCTCAAGTCCGAGTGGTAAGGGCACAAAACTACACGATTTTCAGGCGATTACGTGTGCTTTTACAACCTTGCCACTTGGACTTAGGGTTAGTGCTAAAAAGTTTGGTTTACATTAACTGATACGTACTTTTTTATGACATATTTACTTCATTGTAATGCTATTTTTACTCTTCATATTATTTGTTTATATAGATGTTTTCAATTTTCAATTGAAACAATTATTGATTAGTTCTTATTTTAATCACGTATATTATTTCGAATGAAATTGTTTTCGGCATTCTAAAGTCAGTTGAGATGAGTTATTTCCCTTGATATGACAATTTACCACCCTAAAGTAAAAAATACCCACCGACCAACAACAGGTGGGTTGAAGTGGAATGCCGCTTCATAAGCGCATCTAGAAGTATAAAAGAAACATGGTGGGACGAACCCAAGGGAGTTGAGACTACCAGGGTAAATTTAAAAGAAAATCTTATAATCTGACAGTTTCTCAACCCTCACACGCACACACAAAAAACGCGGTGCAGCTAACATCGTTTGGTAGCACCAAAAATCTTCATCGAAAGACTGAGAAGATAGAGAGATTAAAAAGGCAAAGCACCATCCAGACTTCGATTGAAATAGCACGCGGAATGTTAGAAACCTAAGGAGGCTTATTTTCATTCAAAAAATGCCATTGGATTTTATCATGAGTGAACTTAATGGTAAACGGCAGGTGTAATAATGTTCGACAGCAGCAGAGATACTGGACATCTGGGGAGACTGCTCTGATAAAAAAAAATCCACCACGATTACTTTTAGTGAGCAAATAATAATAATAATAATAATAATAATAATAATAATAATAATAATAATAAATGATAAAAACAGCCGAAATATTAAGGAAAGTCCTTGAATGCAGAAACCAACCCCCATAACCAACAAACGGTTACTAGCCACAGATAAGTGGAAAAGGAAAAAAACACATGCGGTGACACCAGCCTCTGTTCATACCACACACAATAGTCGTGAAAGGTTAAAGAGGAATGGAAAGACCGAAGATAGAGAGAACCAACCAGACCTCCCCTAAAAGGGTGCGAGAGTACCGAAACCTTAGGAAGGGGAGTAACTCAAATTCCATAGAAAACACGGTCGTTGCTAGCGAGGAATAGATCGTTAACAGCTGTTGCAATAACGAAAAATAATTTGCTACTTTCAGTCAAAATCACATAAGTGGCCATTCTGGGACAATAATTTCTATTAGAAATAAAGAAAGCGATTTCTCCTAATCGATGTTCGGTTCATGTTATATAATCTCTATTATTCTATTACCAGCTTAAACTTTCCGTTAAAAGTGACGGAAAAAATTATACTTCGCCAATGTTCGAACTTTTATATATAAATTATTATTATAATTTCTGATGACTTAAAGAAAAAGAAAATACCCACCGTTGACTTTAAAAAAATTTAGAATGGAGGATTTATTGTATAATTAATTTCAGGCGGCAGAGGTTGTCTGAATTGCTCTTCGCTTTCTGGGTTGCACTCGTCAGTTGAAGTCATTTCACCCGAGGACTAGAAAAAAGCGTGGTTTTTACTCGCTTACTTTTGAATGACGGGACGGATGTATATTTACTTATAAGCAAATACATGCTCATTGGTCTTTATGTGGAGTGGAGGATAGAATTCCGTAACGATTAGCTACGATAACCACTAATGGATGTTTCGAGATGTTATTCTTTATTAATCGTAGAAATATTGAACAATAGTTTAC
>OY744527.1:78420571-78423071 GCA_963556195.1 Sepiola atlantica
CACTCTACGAAGAAAACATCGCAAAAGTGTCATCCACATATCTAACATAAGTAGTGGGCATCTTTACAGACCTAAATAAAACGAATTCGTAATATCCGACGAAGATATCAGCTAAAGTGGGTGCCAATGAACTACCCATTGAGACCCCATCAACCTGACTATACATTATATTCCCGAAGCTGAACTCGACTGATTTAGTACATAAAAGTATCAATTCTATGAAGATCTCCCTAGGGAAACAAGGGGCAGTCAGGCAACCTTCATAGAGAGCGTCGGCACAAATAGTTATAGTCTCATCTAAAGGTACATTAGTAAAGAGACTAGAGACATCAAACGGGCACATAAATGATGCCTCAGAATCCGGATCTAACCCACGTAGAACTTCAGTAAACCGATGAGAATCAGGGATGCAGTGCGTAGTGTATAGATCACGCACAGGTTGCAAGATTCCTAGGAGCCACTGAGCCAAATAATGTTTGGCGGACTCTATCATAGATAATATAGGTCTCAGTGGCACCCCCTACTTGTGTATTTTAGGAAGACAATATAATCTAGGTCGCAATGACCCATAGGGTCTGATCCTATCATAGACCTCCTTCGAAAAAACCTTCTTTTTAAATAAAAAAAGAAGACACTTCTACATCTTGATTTCGTTCTTACAAGTATTATCTGCAGACTCGACAGGGCCAAGTCTACAGAATTTTGTAGTGTCGTTAAGAATAGATAACATTTTGTTAACGTAGTCACTACGATCCAATACCACAACTCCCGCACCTTTATCTGGTTTGCAAATGTAAATGTCTTCATTAGATTTTAACGCTTTTATGGTTTGAAATTGCGTTTTATTCCAAATAAAGTCACTGTGGTCAATGGAGGTTACTGTATTGATGTGCCAAGTCAACCAACCTAGATTTCATTCTAGAAACATTATCTAAAGAACTAGGAGAGTGATGTCTAATTTGAGAAAACAAAACCTCGAAAGAAGCGAGGGTTTTCTCTTTGTTAATGTGGGTAGGGGGAATACAAAAATCTAACCTCTTAGACAAAACTTTAATTTCGATATCTGTTAATACAGTGTTCGAAAAATTAAATATGTGTTTGCTGCTGACTTTTACTTCCTCTTTTTTTGTTCTATTTTCTATAGGGGTGACGCACCCTTTTTTGAATGTGTGTGCTTGGGATGGTTTTCTATCTTAAATATTGGTTCAGTTTAGTTTTTTTATTATCTTATTTTGTTTTTTCTATGTATTATCATAAAGTAAAGTGTTTTATGTGTATATATTTATTTGCTTTTTCATGTCTACTTTTTAATAGATTATAGGGAGCTTTAAAGTTTAGAATTTCCAATTTCTCATTCAATAATAATCTAAACGGGTCGTCTAAATTTCTGCATGTACTGACTTGTCATACTATTTTCCACTTGATTATTGGCGAACGTCCGCTTTCCTTGAGCTCCCAGTAATGGGTCGCTAGTGCTGGTCGTAATTTCTGTTTTAAATATCTAGGATAGTAATAACCACGCAGTATTTCTTGTTATTCGAGCTTTCAATGGCAAGTATTGTGGCTTGGTAAACAATGCTTTTGATTAGGCATTTATTATGGGTTAAACGTTGTTATAGATGTGCAAATAACTTAGAAAAATAATTAAGAGTCATAATATACACATATTAAACCGTAATAATAATTATAGACTTAATAATACTAACGACATAAATGAGTGTAGCTGTAGAGATAAAAATGAATTTCCGCTACAAGAAAACATGTTTAACTAAAATTATAGTTAATTTGGGAATATGTCCACAGAAAATAATCCTACTCTGGAAAAAATTTAGATAGGGGGTACATTTATTGGATTTAAGGCTAGATTTAGAAACCATGAATGGTAATTTAATAACCCAGGTAAGAGCGAGGGTACCTAACTGTTTAAACACATACTATAATAACTGTACTGAGATAGATCATCTTGAAGAAAGCTTTAAAACCGACGATACACAACTCACCTGTATTGTTTGTCTAATGACAGACTGCTTATTCTTACTGGATACAGATAAACTACTGAATCAAAGGGATGAAATATGTTGTAACTGTAGGCACTTCAAATGGTTCACCTTGGTGATTACTTACTGAATTTACTATAGCATTCAATAGGGAAACTATAATGCATTTTCCGGTATATGTCCAATGTTACTAAAATTCCTAAATATAGGTAGCTTAAGCTAACTAATAACTGGGTAATCTAATTCTATAAACCGGAGTAAGAAGTCATGTTAGACTATGACATTTAGTAGATCAATTGGCTCAAATTATTGTTAGTAATTAAACGGATTACTAAATTACTATTACTAAATAATAGAGTTAATAATGTCTGTCTTATTTCCACTTTTATAAATGAAACAAATTTCGCTTTAAAATTTTAACATTATTTTGCATACCTGTGTAATCATTATATAGTTATGTGGATGTATCCTTTCGCAGAGGTAAGTGTTATATATATTTACAG
>OY744527.1:78425571-78435571 GCA_963556195.1 Sepiola atlantica
CATCCGATTGTGTATTTGAACAATAGTTTTTATGTATAAATGAATATATATTCCCTAAATTTCATTTTTTAAAAAAATATTTACAATGGGGTCTAATGGAATAAAATGGGTACAACTTCCTATTTAAAAATCTATATATTTCAGATTTGCATTGAATTTGATCCATAGTTATTTGACACCAATTGAACAAGATTCCCGAAATCTCAATTTCTTATGAAGACCTCTAAATCTTTAACCTTAAATTTTAGATATTTTCTAGAATCCAAATCATATAATGGATTTTGATCAGAATTGGAATAATTATTCTAGACATGAGGTTAAGTATCATTATGTCGTGATATAATTCTTTATATAAGAACATAAAATTTCTGCAGAACTGTTTTAGGATTTAATTTTACTCGTCCTCTGACGGGTATTTTTCTAGTGCATATATATATATATATATATATATATATATATATATATATATATATATATATATATATATATATATATATATATATATATACAGAGTGTTTCAAAAGTCTTGGGAACATAACGATTTTTAATAACTCAAAAACTATTAGGAGTTGAAAAATGAAATTGGTACCGTTGGAAAGGTTAAAGTTTCAAGTTTTGTGGGGAATCTTCAAAGTTGCTCAATATGAGCACCATTCGTCACACGGCAGACATCTAGTCGATAGTCCATTTCCTGCCAAACGCGTTCCAGCATCTTGACGTCAATGGTTCCCACAACTGCCGTTACTCGAGCCTTTAGTTCGTCAATATCTCTTGGAAGAGGCGGCACATAGACGTGTTGCTTGAAAAAGTCACACGGGGTAAGATCTGGAGACCTAGGAGGCCAGGGCATGAGAACGTCATCACCTCGCCCAGATCTCCCAATCCATCTACCAGGCAGCCTTGTGTTAAGAAACTGCCTTACTCTAAGACTCCAGTGTGGTGGTGCACCATCTTGTTGAAAAATGAAGTCATCAGATTCTGCTTGTTCCAACTGAGCCATTAACCAGTCTTCCAGCATGTTGAGATAGGATTCACCAGTGATAGTTGCCTCTTCAAAGATAAACGGTCCATAGACACCTTTCTTGGAAATTGCACAAAACACGTTCACTTTTGGTGAATCTCGCTCGTGCTCAAGAAGTTCATGAGGATTCTCAGTACCCCATATGCGAGTGTTATGCTTGTTAACTTTGCCATTCAGATGGAAGGTCGCCTCATCGCTAAAAACAAGCCGGTCATCAAAGCCGTTATCTTCCAACTTCTCTTGCATTGCAATGCAAAAGTCACGGCGAAGTGGCTTATCAGTGTCCTTCAACTTTTGGACCAACTTGAGCTTGTAAGGTACCATTTGCAGTCGTTTCCTTAAGACACGCCAGACAGTTGCTGGAGCAAGCTGAAGTTCCCTGCTGGCTTTTCTCACTGATTTACGGGGGCTCCGCTGAAAGGCTGTCCGAACTTGCTCAACTGCATCTTCTGAAGTTGAAGGGCGACCTGTTCGCTTACTTGGGCACAAACACCCATCTTTCACAAATTTAGCATGCCATCTGACAATGGATTTCCTTTCAGGGGCTTCTTTTTTAAATTTCCTGCAAAATGCACGCTGAACACATGTCCACGATTCAGTCTTTGCAAATTGGAGGACGTAAAATGCCTTGTCTTGTTTAGAGAACGCCATTAATGCACCTGGAAAGATAACACGAAAATCATTAGTATGACCAAAAACTTGATTAAGCAAGCTTTAAAATGGCACCAGTTTCATTTTTCTACCTGGAATAGTTCATGAGATATACGCATTAGTAATGTTCCCAAGACTTTTGAAACACCCTGTATATATATATATATATATATATATATATATATATATATATATATATATATATATATATATATATATATGTTTGTTTCATTTTACTTCAGTCGAAATTCTCAAAAAGCAAGGGGCCTCATTTCTGGGGCTAACACTTTATCTCTGTATAAGATACATAGACATTCGCATGTTCCATTAAAGTACTTCTTTACGTCTCAGACGTTGAGTCAGTAAAGAAGTTAAGAACATAAATGTTCCTCTCCCAAATCGACCAGTTGATTATGTTATAGTATATCTTTCTTTTAGTCTCTTGGTCTTACCAGATTCTAGGACAATAATTCATCTAGTCTGGTGGAATATTCAGCTAAGTGATGTTACTTGAGGTAACATCATTTGGAGAAGGTGTATCATAACTCGTATGAGCTGGTGTATAGCCACACTGAGTAGATCTTTTTGGTTTAATATACTATGTTATTTTGAATATTTTGTAGTGTAAAGTACCGTTATGGCAGGTTTTCCTGACAAATCCTTTTACAGAGAGGCCTAAAACAATTGAGCATGATGTCTAGTAAATAATTCAAATTTAAACATATATATGTGTGTGTGTTTCAAAACGGAATAAAACTGACTATTATTTGAAAAAAAAAAATTATTGTCTTAACATGTTTCGACTCATGAATATTTCTTCAGATGCATTAACGTTAATCAAATACCAGTGGATATGTCACGTTTATATCATATCTAATTCGGTAGATGTAACGAACGTTTATAAATAAAACAAAAACAGACCTATCTTCCAAAGCAGACGCTAATTCTTTTGACAATATCAATGATTTAGGCATCGCCGTTATGTCATGTATCGTCAAGTGATTGTGTCATAAACCAAGCATTATAAGTAATAGATAAATTCTCCAACAAGTATTGATATTAGAAAATGTTTACTAAACAAAAGATACAAGATGAACATAAAATATTCATATAAACTCATAGAATAACCTTAGTAATTTAACTTTTAGTACATAAATTATAACTATCATTTCTTGATGTCCTAGAGGAAAAAAAGCACCCACCGTTAACTTTTTTTTTTTCATTATAGAGTGGGAAGTTTCTTTCTAAATTCATTTCAGGCGACGGGGCAGGTATTAAGTGGTTGCCTGACCTGGAATCTGCTTTCTCTCTTCCCCGCATCACTTAAAATGATTTTGTTTAGCGGTTAGAAAAAGCACGCATTTTACTTGCTAACTTTCGCGCGACGGAATTGAAGTACATATATTTATTTATATACAAATGAATACACATTGATATTTATCATGCAGTGTAGGATGTACATTGTTGGTCTTACATCTTTTAAATGTCTAATATTTCGAGATAAATCTCTTTTTCAAAGAAAATTATACGTTGTGATATGGGTTTAAAAAACTGTTTTGCGTATCTGTTATTATTGGATACGTCATTTCAAATTGACATATATTAAATGGAGATGATGTATGTAACTGTTGGTTGAATATATTATTGTTAGAATGTAATAACATGTGTGAAACTGATACAAAAATTTATTCAAATTTCAACATTAATATTGTCAGGCCCGTGTCTGTCAATTATGTAGGACTGGGTTAAAATGCGAATCCTGTGTTCATTTCTAATTTATTTTTAATTTGTGGGGTTGGGATTTATCTGTAATAAAGAAGTGGTGCAAAGTTTTCCACATCATTGAATAACAAACCTTAAATGTATGCTCAGATGTTTCTTTTCTTCTAGGCTAATTGCCCTTACATAGGCCATATAGTCGAGTCTACTCTACTATTTAACTCATAGCTGCAAAGAGAAAGGCTGGATTTGTACCCTTCCTAAAGATATTTGTTGAAGTTATATAACACCTCGAACAGTAATGCGTTATATTACCCTAGCACCAATATATATATATATATATATATATATATATATATATATATATATATATATATATATATATATATATATACGTATGTATATATATATATATATAATGATAGCTCCATTTTTAGAAGAATGCCATCTACTCATTGAACATTACGCGACCATGTGTATGGTGTATGCAGGTGTCTTTTCATCCCAGCCTGCGTTTTGCAAACACGATAACAAATGTAACACTTGAAGTGTCTGTCTCGTTGCATCGCTGACTAACTTGAATCTTCATGTATTTTAATACGCATGGTGGGACAACCAGCTGACGTGCATATTAGTCACATGCAAATATATAGAAGAGTGTGTGGTGATACATCTAACGCATAAGTTTGTTGATTTTATTGCTGGCTCATACATACATACATACATACATACATACATACATACATACATACATACATACATACATACATACATACATACATACATACATACATAGAAACACGTCTCAAGAAATAGTTTACTTATTTTATCTGTTGATCTTTTTTTTTTGCAAAATCCTAAATTACATATTCAGATTGCGAAATAAATAAAATGTTACTACAAGTAATGCTGTTTTCTGGAAGTTTCTTCATTTGTTTCCTTTAGTTAATCAAAACACCGGGAAAGAGAGAGAAAAAGAAATACAGGATTCCACAACTTTTAAAAATGTTTATTTACTTCACCTAGGTAATTTGTTTGAAGTTTGAAAGAAATGATCAAATAAAATGTACACAAAATGGCTATCCCATTTAAATGCATATACTTGAATTAGCAAATACCTCTAACTAGACGGAACACATATGTAACCAATAATGTTTGCATGAATAAAAATGTATACTAAAGAACAGCTCTACTTGTTATTGAGCACTTTTTATAAACACTGAAGTGTCAACGGATTTACATCTACAGAAACTAATATAATACATGTACCATATATATATATATATATATATATATATATATATATATATATATACATATATATATATATATATATTTGTTTGTATAAACATCCATAGATTTCTCAGCTGATAAGCTGTAGAGTTGAAGTTTGCTTTACAGATGCCCATCAGTAAGTTGCACGAAATGATATAGTTGGAGGATGTCGGCATTGATCACGGTGGAGTGGGGGAATTCTTTTTTAATACAGCCTCTACGCTTATTTCCCTCCACCAAGCATTTCTCGTCTTATTCGTCTCGTGTAAAAAAATAAAAATATTCCTCGCCGTGGCAACGTGACAGTTTCAGAGCTATGTCGTCTGGAACCGGTTCCTGGTAGGCCTACCGATGGCACGCAGCTTTGGCACAAAGCGGTATTAGGGCCTCAAACCAGCTATCAAAGCTCTGCTGAAAATCCAGGAAGAGTCGGCATCAGGGTCCGTTCCCCGACATCGCAATCAGCCGCTGAGCCTTTCTGCTCTCGGTGTCAAAGTAAACACCTACAATCATGCAGGTTAACGAACAACTGCGACCAAAGAGGTAGGCTTCATGCAGACCAGATAATCCTAAGGCACGATATGCACAAGCTCTATGCAGAAGTTCGACTCACTTAAGAAACAAACCAAAAGCAATTAATCAAGTGATAAAGATTAACAGTTTAGTGTTATATAAATTCGAGTAAATATTTTATTTTAAATAATCATCCTCATCTAGTCGTGGTATTGTTACGGATCTTCCTGGCTCTCTCACCCTATTTCGCTCTATCCTCCAATAAGATCTTAATAATAAGTCATAGTATTTTAATTACGATGCATTTTCATGAAATATTGTAAAAATGATTTCTTATTGAAATCGAAATAAAGTCATATTTAAAGTTCTTTTAAAGTTCTTTATTTTAAAAATTAAAACTTTTATGGATTAAGCTGATCTACCTATTTTATGAATAAATGGACTTACACAGACACAATAAATACAGTTACATCTAAACGTCATTGGGCAGCAAAGTGTGGCAGTTATGGCCCAGACTCATGACACGTACTTCTGTAATACTTTTGTTAATACACTTTTATTAATTATACCACTGTGTTTGTATTGATCATTACCGGCCGGCAAGGCCACAATACTGGCGACGAGGGATTCGAGACTAGTTCTTGACCTTGGAGCAGTATCTTTTATCTCCTTACTTTAAGTAGCTTCATGCCTTGTCAAGAGCGATTTCCATAACAAATAACTCTGGCGACGAGGGATTCGAGACTTACGACGTCACAACACTGGTGACGAGGGATTTGAGACTTACGACGTCACAACACCGGTGACGGGGATTCGAGACTTACGACATCACAACACTGGTGACGAGGGATTTGAGACTTACGACGTCACAACACTGGTGACGGGGGATTCGAAACTTACGACGTCACAACACTGGTGACAAGGGATTCGAGACTTACAACGTCACAAAACTGGTGACGAGGAATTCGAGACTGACGACGTCACAACACTTGCGACGATGGATTCGAGACTTACGACGTCACACCACTGGTGACGTGGGATTCGAGACTTACGACGTCACAACACTGGTGACGAAGAATTCGAGACTTACGACGTCACAACACTGGTGACGAGGAATTCGAGACTTACGATGTCACAACACTGGTGACGAGGGATTTGAGACTTACGACGTCACAACACTGGTGACGGGGGATTCGAAACTTACGACGTCACAACACTGGTGACAAGGGATTCGAGACTTACAACGTCACAAAACTGGTGACGAGGAATTCGAGACTGACGACGTCACAACACTTGCGACGATGGATTCGAGACTTACGACGTCACACCACTGGTGACGTGGGATTCGAGACTTACGACGTCACAACACTGGTGACGAAGAATTCGAGACTTACGACGTCACAACACTGGTGACGAGGAATTCGAGACTTACGATGTCACAACACTGGTGACGAGGGATTCGAGACTTACGACGTCACAATACTGTTGACGAGGGATTCGAGACTTACGACGTCACACCACTGGTGACGTGGGATTCGAGACTTACGACGTCACAACACTGGTGACGAAGGATTCGAGACTTACGACGTCACAACACTGGTGACGAGGAATTCGAGACTTACGATATCACAACACTGGTGACGAGGAATTCGAGACTGACGACGTCACAACACTTGCGACGAGGGATTCGAGACTTACGACGTCACAACACTGGTGACGGGGGATTCGTGACTTACGACGTCACAACACTTGTGACATTTCATAACGTATTCTACGTAAGGTTACCGCGTCTGTATGGACAGACAAACGTCAAATATTGAATCATAGTAGACAAATAGAAAATATAAATTCGTATGAATCTGCATGGTACGACATTCTGTTCGACTCAATTCTGTTGTTGGCGTTGTTTTGTTTAGTTCTTTTTAGAATAATGTACTTATGTAACGAGATTACCCGTGGAGAGATAGAAATATCAATGACAATACTATTAATGACAGTAATAAATATAATACTAAAGTGATGACTGATAGTAACTCGTGACCATTGTAACGGGCCGGTTTTTGCTACAAAATTGGGCTAATAAAATATAGGTTAAAGTTGGAATGTAGTTCTAATTGAGCTTTTCGAATTCAAAGCTAAGTTTGTTTTGACACGTTGTGAGTTCGGAAGTGAATGGAGAAATGAACATTTGCCCTTCGTTGTTTGAAGAAAGTATGTGTAAAAACAAAAACAAGTAAGCAGCATAAGATGCTTATGGTTTCGTATCTTAATGTTGGATAATGACCCTATGGAATGCACGTATATGTTGGAAATCGTTGGTTTGACTTGCGCGAATTAACGCGGGGTGGACCCAGCAGTCGAGTGCAGAATAGGGCCTGTTTTCACAGTCGGAAATCACAGACGTGACAAAGTCACCGTGTGACGAGATCCCAGATCAAGGGTCTATGTGCACCTGCGAGAGGCTCTGTGACGTCACAGGCCTTTGCGTGGGAAACAGAGGGATCCGTGACGTCATTCGTTCTTCGCGAGAAGCGAGTTTTAGTGTAGGTTTTGGAGGCGAATCGATGAGACGTGATTGTTACCATATAAACTACAACAGATAAGGGAAATATTTCCCTAAAAAAATACAGCCGAGAGATATCCTTTCCCCCCTCGACGAGTGATTAAGGACTAAATTGTAAAGTAATTACAAAAGTAGTAATTTTCTCTCTTTCTCTCGGCGTAGTGAATATCTCCCAGCTGATTAAATAACTAACGCCTGAAATAAAAATAATTGAAAGTAAAAGGATTGTTTGTCTTCGGAGTCCGTCATGAAGTTTTTGTTGTAGCGGCGATGTTCACGGCAGTACAGAATAGAAGAAGGAAGAAAACCACTAGACGACATGCCTCTCCACGCGACGAGGAAAGAAGAGAGGGTACGAGAAATTTAAAGGTATGCAAACTATATGATTTATGTTTAAAAATGACGAATATTAAATGTGAACTGTCACGGCCCGTACCGGGACTAGTATAGTAGACGAGTGAAGCCGCGGCCTAAGTAGAGGGCTATGCAACATTAATTTGTGATCAAACCTGCGAAAATTGAAAGTATTTCTCTAAATGCTAAACGAGTTTTATCGACCAAAGAAAACGGGTAAAATCTGCTTTTCAGTTTTATGTAACGTAGCATCCGCATTGAAGATAATGGCTTTGTCGCACATAATTATAAAAATAAAATTCCCGCCTAGCCATTTGAAGAACTTTACAAGACCTTTATATGAGATGCCCGTAAAAAAAATCACCGACTTTCCATGTGAAAATATGTTTGAATCAAATATTGTATGGAAGTAATAATTAAAAAAACAAAATTCTAGTCATTACCGTAAAATATGAGTGTTCTATAAATAGTAGAGATGCTTAAATTTTTGTTTTAATTTCATTCAAGATGACTTTAAAAAACGAATCCCAGAAAAGATGCTGTGTCACAACAATAGTCTTTTAATGAACTCACATTCATTTTGAATATTTAGATAATAATTTTAAATTTGAAACATAAAAGAATCTGTATCTGCTGCCATTTTTAAATACTATTAATTAACTTGAATTATGTGCTTTTTATGTAAATTATATTTTTCCTTAAGGTTTTTCAAAGAATTCGGTCCAATAATAATATTAAAAAATTATTTGTGACAATCTAAGAAGTTCAAGCTTAAAATAATTATAACTTTCCAATATATTAATAACAGTTTGTATTCTTAATATACGTCCGTTAAAACTGAACTTGTAGCGATGAAAATGCTATGTCAAACCTAAGCGTAACAGACGAAAATTATACTTCAATCATAAGCATCACAGACCAATGAAAATGCCATTTCAAACTTAAGCATAGCAGACCAATGAAAATGCTATGTCAAACCTAAGCGTAAAGCAGACCAATGAAAATGCTATGTCAAACCTAAGCGTAACAGACGAAAATTATACTTCAACCATAAGCATCGCAGACCAATGAAAATGCCATTTCAAACTTAAGCATAGCAGACCAATGAAAATGCTATGTCAAACCTAAGCGTAACAGACGAAAATTATACTTCAACCATAAGCATCGCAGACCAATGAAAATGCCATTTCAAACTTAAGCATAGCAGACCAATGAAAATGCTATGTCAAACCTAAGCGTAACAGACGAAAATTATACTTCGACCATAAGCATGATAGACCAATGAAAATGCCATCTTAACCTGAAACGTGACATACCAATGAAAATTCCATTTCAAACTTAAGCATGACCGACCAATGAAAATGCAATTTTTAATCTTTAATGCTATTTGAATTTTAAGCGTGACAGACTAATCAAATTACTATTTCAAACTTAAGTGTGGCAAACCAATGAAAATGCTATTTCAAACATAAGATTGACATATCAATGAAAATGCTATGTTAAATTTAAGCGTGACAGACAAATGAAAATGTTATTTCAACCATAAAATTGACATACCAATGAAAATTCTATTTAAAATTTATCGTTACAGATCAATGAAAATGCTATTTCAAATTTTAGCGTTACAGATCAATGAAAATGATATTTCAAATTTTAGCGTTACAGATCAATGAAAATACTATTTCAAATTTAAGCGTTACAGATCAATGAAAATACTATTTCAAATTTTAGCGTTACAGATCAATGAAAATACTATTTCAAATTTTAGCGTTACAGATCAAGGAAAATACTATTTCAAATTTTAGCGTTACAGATCAAGGAAAATGCTATTTCAAACATAAGATTGACAGACTGTAACGAAAGCGTGGTAGACGGTCATATCGACGAACGGACGGACGGACCGA
>OY744527.1:78440571-78500571 GCA_963556195.1 Sepiola atlantica
CATGGAAGAGATGCAAAACAGTACTTTATTTAAATTGGTTTTCTTATGCTTCTAAATCGATAAAAAATAATCTTATCAATACTTTTAACCATCGAGCGCTTTTGATTTGTTCCAACAAGAGAATCGATCTGAAACATTGATATTTTCCTCGATAGTGGATATCCTATTTATTAAAAATTGTCATGATTAGTTCCCGACGGCTATGCTATTGTGAACAAAATCTCTTTTATTCAAAGCTGTTTCCATATACTAAGCCGAGAGTTGCTTACACGACTCAAACCTTTTTCTCTTCTTTCCAAAAGGATGCTTTTCGCACTATTCAAAAGAATTCTGGGATTTATAATGTTTCTGTCAATGTGGATCTACGTAGGCAAGACTGATCAAAGCTTAGAAATGAAAATATCTCAACACCTCTATCGTGCTATTCGCACGCACAAGGTTTCGACTACATCCAATAATTTACAGGCGCATGCATCTGTGTTTGGTAAACATTTGCTTAGTATAAAAAAGTAACTCCGACGAGTGGTTCTCCATTTTACATAGTGCTAGGTGCAACCTTTATCTCAATATTCTTGAGTCAATTTTTATGAACACCTCTCGATCTAGCCTATACAGACCTAAAGAGTTGAAACACAAGTTAAAGGTTTTTCACGACTTAAATCCATCAATTAGTTGAGAGATTTACCCCAATTTCTTTCTGCAACTTACCTCTCAATTCATATATCCAGCCTACAAATTTCCACTCATATCCTTATTTGACGTTATTTAATTATTATTGTTATCATTTCAGAAGAGGGTCAGACGAAAAGGCCATTAACATTTTTTTATTATTTTTCTCATCATAATTTTTTCACCCTGTTTCAGTTGATGAATGTTTCCTCGTAAGTTAATCTTATCTTTTTGTTGTATCATGAATCTGTTTACACACACACACACACACACACACACACACACAAACACACACACACACACACACATATTTGAATTTTCAAATGGAAGGTTGTGCTTATATTATGCCTTTCTAAAACCCTTTAAACTAGCTCAAAGAAATTGAAACTTATTTATTTATTGATGTTTACCTGTTGCTAAAATTTAACAAAAATCGAAGTTGTCTGAATTTTCACGAAGGGCTTTCACCATTTGACAACCTTTTGTATAAAACTAAATAAAACTAAATATAGCCAACATGACAACCCTTTACGCCTATAAGATTTATTCCAAAATGAACAATTATCGGTTAATTAGTTTAGTACTGAATCCTGTATGTACAACTATACAAACATATACACATACCGAACCTTATATAAATAGATGCTCCATGTATACACGTACATATATAAACAGAGACACGTGCATCATTACAAAATGCCACCTATAGAATCTATTTATCTCTCTCTCCCTCTCCCGATATATATATATATATATGAATAAATTAAGTTCAAATATTAACTAAATGAACAAAACCATTACTTTTCAAAAGTGCTCAATATATATATTAGAGCTTTTATATTAAAATAAACATAGTTTAAATGTATGTATATATATATTATATATATATATGTATATATATATATGTGTGTGTGTATATATATATATATATATATATATATATATATATATATATATATATGGATGTATGTGTGTGTGTATATATATATATATGTATATATGTTTTTAATTTTACTTCTATATATAAGTGTGTATGTATGTTTGTGAGTATATAAATATGTACGTATTAGCGTGTGTGTGTATGTATGAGTGTGTCTCGGTGTCTATGCGTGTGGTTAAAGAAGAAGAGACGGTCGAGTTTTAGCATGACCCAATTTCATGTGAGTTGATAGATAGGTGTCAAATGTGTCATCTTGTGAAAAGGGGTTTCTCGTCTGAAGATTTTGGAAATGTAATTTGTCTGCTTGCTTTTTCTTGTTTTTTCTTTTCTATGATTGTGTACTGACGGGTATAATCTTAGCTCACCAGTACCTACCTGAAGAGGAACCTAGAAGGTTCTGAAACGATTGTCGGATACTCAAACTATGTTTATTTTAATATATATATATATATATATATATATATATATATAAATATATATATATATATATACACGCATGTATTACGTTCATCTACCTATGTATTATTCAACTTGCAGAAAATAAAAATTCAACAAAATGATCCAGAGAATATTAACACCACGCGTTGATCTGTGAACCACCAATTGCTACATGTATTATATTTCTGTCTTCTGTCAGAGGAGAGGGTATATTTCTAGACTGAGACAATTTCTTATTTCGGTCCCGATCTAAAAGGCTTGTTTTAGGGATCTGGATGTTACTCGTGTTCGTGTGAGCACGAATATGCAAGGGTATCTAGGGTGCAACAATCTACCCACGAGCTTTGATCTGTATACATTTCCAGTCAACGCCGCAATTCTCTCGATTCAACCACAATTCGTACATATAAAAGTCAGTCTATGCTTGATTTATCCACCGAGTGCCAGTCAAGACTGTCCAACAGTTTTTGTTTTCTCGCCATTCAATAATATGCTGCAAATGTGCATATCTGCATTACAACACACTTGGATACGACATGCAAAGTTTTCCATAACTGTGACGCATTCTTCTCTTGTACAATCTGCTTAAAACCACCGTTCATTCCACAGCACTTCTTCATCTACCCAACACTGTCCAAAATTTCTTAACAAACACTAAGTAGCGCTCAATATTAGTCATGACTGACCGTTCATTGTCATCTTAAATTAAAAAAAAAAACAGTAAGGAACAATTATGTCATGTTTTCATATTGTCAGCCATGAAGTGTTCTTGATTGAGTACATGTAAGAAAAAGACATTATCGTCCAAACCAATCACGCCAGTCTGCAGTTAAAGACATATTTATATCTGCCTCGACAGTGAATAGACCGAAATTTCAACCTAAGTTTATGGGTGGAATTTAACAACAAAAAATCAAAAAAAAGAAGCTAAGTGTCTTAATTATTTTATTCTTGAATCTTCCTTTTCTGAAATAATCCATGTATTAACATTGTGATCAGTATCTAGTTAAATAATCTTTTTTTTCAGGTTTTTGATTTTTTGACTGTTCAAAAATTTTTTATCTTGTCTTCTTCTTTTCTTGTTAACATTCTGTCAGGTTATAGAGGGGTCATTTGCGTTCGGGGTTGTAGTACATTTACTTTTAAAAACGATCATCTGCTGCAGTTACAACTCCCCACACTTCAACTGACTCGGTGGAATACCTGCGGGGCACATTGGTGATCGTCTAATCAGTAAGAGATGTGATCCTGAATGCGCTTTACACATTTGGAGCATGTAATTGAATGGCGAGAAAACAAAGTTTCTTTGAGTTTCGTGATTAAAACATTGTAGACAAGTCAGACACAGACTGAAGTTTATTTGTATGGTTGGATTGCAAAAAAAAAATGCTATTTTTATTAACGATTCCATTGGTTGCATTTTTTGTTTAGAGAAGGGGAGAGTCTCAGCACATATTGTAGAGATTAGACATATTTCGTCTGAACATATATTGCATTACCTCCCTTAGTGCCACATATTTATAAATGTATACATATTTATATTAGGCGTATATTAGATATATAAGATTTTGAAATAAATAAGAGCGAAATGTTGACTATATGTATTGGTTTTCTCGTACCTACTTTCCATACATACACAAACACACATGGACATATTTATATATTGTACAATAAAATTGGGACAATGAGGTGCTTGTTCTCCAATATAGTTTTCTTATTGCTTTGCTTGATAGGAATCGATATATTTCTTGCCAACCTAGGTGTCACCTTTCTGACTCTTATATATCTAGAAAATTGCACTAAGAGTAAAGTGCTTACTTGAGCGATAGAATGATCCAATCGTTTTCCAGATCCGTTAACCTGGATTATTCGGAGTTCATACCTTTTCCAGTGGTGCCAATGTTTATGATAGAATATGAAGTCTGTTTAAGCGAACTTCGTGTCAGTTAGTGTGATGCTAATAACGCACCTCAGGGTCTTTTGGACATTTGCCATTGGTGACCGGGACATATAAGTAATCAATATTAGATCAATATGAAATCAATTTACAAAAGGCAGCGTAAGCATTCACCCATTTTTTTCCAGATCAATTGTTGACATCTATTGCGTCTACTCAAATAGGGAACTTTATGGGAGGATATTTTGCACTTTTCTCAGACTTAATTGTTGTGTTTTGAGCGACATTTTACTCTAAACTATGTTGTCTCGATATAGAAATACGTAGTAATTACTAGTTAAACAAATAAATGATTATGTTCAAAGTTACTGAAAAAACTGGATATTTTAGAAACAGACGCATTTACTAATTGTGTTCTTGTTTCTAAAAAACAATGTTTGTCCTTAACCTTGGACATAGACTATTATGACGTATGAAAGAGAAAGAGAAAAAGTGAAAAATACATGCTGCATTATTTCAACAGTAACGTCTCATTGTGACGTGTGAAAGAGAAAGTGAAAAATTGAGAAATATATGTTACATTATTCTAACGATAAGAGTAACATTCCATCATAACGTGTGAAAGAGAAAGAGAAAAAGTGAAATATATGTTACATTATTCTAACGATAAGAGTAACATTCCATCATAACGTGTGAAAGAGAAAGAGAAAAAGTGAAATATATGTTACATTATTCTAACGATAAGAGTAACATTCAATCATAACGTGTGAAAGAGAAAGAGAAAAAGTGAAATATATGTTACATTATTCTAACGATAAGAGTAACATTCCATCATAACGTGTGAAAGAGAAAGAGAAAAAGTGAAATATATGTTACATTATTCTAACGATAAGAGTAACATTCAATCATAACGTGTGAAAGAGAAAGAGAAAAAGTGAAATATATGTTACATTATTCTAACGATAAGAGTAACATTCCATCATAACGTGTGAAAGAGAAAGAGAAAAAGTGAAATATATGTTACATTATTCTAACGATAAGAGTAACATTCCATCATAACGTGTGAAAGAGAAAGAGAAAAAGTGAAATATATGTTACATTATTCTAACGATAAGAGTAACATTCCATCATAATGTGTGAAAGAGAAAGGGAAAAAGTGAATATATGTTACATTATTCTAACGATAAGAGTAACATTCCATCATAACGTGTGAAAGAGAAAGAGAAAAAGTGAAATATATGTTACATTATTCTAACGATAAGAGTAACATTCCATCATAACGTGTCAAAGGGAAAGGGAAAAAGTGAATATATGTTACATTATTCTAACGATAAGAGTAACATTCCATCATAACGTGTGAAAGAGAAAGAGAAAAAGTGAAATATATGTTACATTATTCTAACGATAAGAGTAACATTCCATCATAACGTGTGAAAGAGAAAGGGAAAAAGTGAAATATATGTTACATTATTCTAACGATAAGAGTAACATTCTATCATAACGTGTGAAAGAGAAAGAGAAAAAGTGAAATATATGTTACATTATTCTAACAATAAGAGTAATATTCCATCATAACGTGTGAAAGAGAAAGACCGATAACGTTCTTCTCTTTGTTATTATTTTTAAATTCATCGATTCGCCTTTTTAACCAAGGAGTAAGACGTATTTCTCAATGTATTTCCTTTGATTTACCAGTTAAATAAAATTTTGATATTCAACTTCATCTGGTGACCGCTTTAAGAAAATATTAATACCATAAAACCTATATACATTTGCACGTATGTATATACGAACTATATTATTTCATCAAGATAAGCCAGTAGTTAAACATTGCTGACAGAGCGAATCATTTACATGTTCTTGAATTCACCTCGGGTTTTCCACGGTTCTCGCTATTTATTATTACAATAAAAGTTTACTATGAAAGAAAATGCGAAAAATACCCCGCGAGAACGTGATAGACAAAGGGACGTTTATTTAAACTTTAAACCGGACAAAATAACGAAAATACTATCTTAAACTTCATTTTAAAGTAATATTTTCTTCCGACAAATTCAAGTGGCATTTTAAACTTTGGCGTGACGGACTAATGAAATTCTATTTCAATTTAAGCGTGACATATCAGCGAAAACGTATTTCATGCTTTAGTGTGACGGACACATGAACATGTTATTTAAAAATTAAGACAGACAAAGAATATATTTAATATCAAAGCGTAAGAGACTGACGAAGGGACGTATACTGATTTAGAGATTTGGACACAAAAAAGTCTGTGTTTAACCATAGCGTTTTTCGATGAAAATGCTATTTTAAAATGAAGTGATGCAGAGTGACCGACTGGTCGACCGACCGACCGACCGACTGACCGACCGACAAAACCTCTCATAGATGTGCGTGGTCGCATCTAAAAACTCAATTAACGCATCCAAAACTTCATCCCAAACAATATTTCTTATATAATTACTCTCTGCTTGTAAATTGTATTGTAGCGATATTGTACTACGGGGCGTAAAATACTGTTAAAAACTGTATTTTACACATGAGGTAAAATTAAGGAGAAAGTAAAAAATTCCATTACAAATTATAAGAATAGAACTAAGTCTATGTGTCAGAATATCACGTCATGAACAGGAAGTCAAAGTGAGATGTGTCGAAAAAGAAAGAAGTGTATGCCATTTTGGCAAACGATCTGACTAGGTTTGGATGATTTTATTCGAAGCTATGTCTTAGTTCGCTCCATCCGGGAATGAGCGAGGGGAACTCACATGATATGTAAAATAATAAAACTTCAAAGAGAATGATGCGATTGAACGGATATGTTGTTGCTGTTTTTTTTATTTGCTACATTATTACAGCAACAAGAAAAGAGAAATACACAGAAAAACGGCTGCTACATTACTACTACGACTACCTTTGCAACTAGACGTCACTATCGATGAACTACTTAGAATGTGTCAATGAGAGACGCAGCTGTTTTCCGTCACGTCGGGCCATCTGATTACGATCTAAGTACTGCCACGCAATGCTACAGTTTTAGTTTTAATTCTTTCTTCTTCTTTTTCGTCTTCTTTTTTTTGAGTAATCTGACGCCAGTAGACGTGGGTGAAACATTGAAAAATTCCGAGCTGCAGAGCGCTCGATTGGTCATTGCCAACAGCAAATCGGTCCCTGACAAATCGGTTCATTCTGTCGATGATCACCTTGAGTGTTACATACGGACGGCCAGCTCTTCCCTTTTGCATCCGGAGACCAGAGTAGAAGTCTTTCAGCAGGTTCATCGTGACGAGTGACATGTTCTACAAGCGCTAGTCGTCTCCTTCTCAAAACCTCTGATCACATGAGGTAAGGATCTGTATCTGTTCGTGGGACGTCTTTTCGAGGAGATGTTATAAGCTGATCGTAGCATTCTGGTATAGCCGTTTTCTACGCGCCGCGTTCAGCGTCCACGATTCCGAACCGTACAGAATGGTTGTCTCTATGCACGTCTCGAAGACTTTGGTTTTGGTTTTATTTTCTGATTTCTGATTTATTATTTAAATGTAAATACTTTCAGAAATTCGTCCTATTTCTAAATACCAGGTGAATACATGAATAATGAATTTAGAGGATTGCAGGGAAGACATTTAAATATTTTATACGTTTGCTTGAACATTTAAAATTAAATTAATATAGGATGTTGCAGTTCGCTACTTCTAATTTTTTTCCGGTCTTTTCTTTTCAACGTTTTTGATTTCCATCTTGTCCCCTTTTCCCCTCCTTTTGTCTTTCTATACAATAATAAATTCCCCTGACTCTCTTTTATCCACAGTGCACAATTAAGAATTCCAGTCTTTATCCTCTTAGTTGAGCGGAACTCTGACAGCCAGAGACTTCCTGTTATATGTACGGATCTGACTATGGTAAAGAAGGAGGGTGGGGACTACATACTGATGAAAATGTTAATTCAATCGAAGAACGTGATCTCTTCAAGTTCCACCCACTTGTAAAAACAGTATAACACTTAGCCTGGGATCAAAACCGACAATCGGTCAAGATAGTGTCAGATATAGATTTATTAAGAAACTAACCTATGCTAGAAAGACACGTGGAGATACCACAGTTGCCTTCTTCATCGATCTACATGATACTAAAATTCTGATAATCTCGCTTTCTTGTTTGCATGTTGAATATATAAGATGGCGGAGCGAGGGCGAATGATACAGGAAGTGATGGGAGGAGGGTGGATGGGGATAATCGTAGTAGCAAAAGCAGAGTACGAGGAAAGTAAGAGGATGAAACAAATAAATAAATGACGTAAATAAAAACAAAGAAAATACTAAAGTAGCAGTGGTAGCAGCAGCGTGAAAAAATGACAGAAACAGAATGGTGTACATAAAGAAATGACCTAAACAAAAAAAGGAAAGTATATGTATATAATATATATTGTTTATTGCTACCTATATAATGTACAATACACAACTAATAGACAATACACTAACTTTTATCCAACATGCCACGTGTTGTGTAGTCGAAATTACAATTTATGAAACGTCCTAATAATATATTATTATTATTATTTACCCACTAAGAGTTTACACACAAGTCTGCTTTCGTGGAATCTGAGTGACAACAAGTCTCCCCAGATTTCCAGCACTTTCCACCTCTTTGTGATAAATATTGCACATAACTTTGCATTATCTCAACAGCTGTTTACCATTAATTTATTACTAGTAACAAACATTAGTCTTCTTTGGAATTTAAGTTGCAATTACCCTCTCCGAGATTCCAGTTCTATCCGCACCCTTCCAGTGGATGTCTGGTTGGTGTTCTCTCTCCTCTGTCTTTCCATCCCCTTTGACCCTTCACAGCAGTTTTGTGTCGTACAAGCCGAACCTGGTGTCACCACATGTATGTGTGTATGTCTGTTAAAGTATTTATTGTGTGTATGTATGGGTAGTTTATTGGATCTCTGAGAGTTTTCACTTCCCTTAGGACTCGTATAATGTTCTTTTTATGTTTTGTTCTTTTTCTAAAATGATCTGTGGAAGTTTAGCATTCGTTGATTGTGTTGGCTAGTTTCGGCATTCAAGGATTTTCCTAAAGACTTCGGCTGGTTTCATCATTTTTGTTCGTTGTATGGTCTTAATATTCTATTTTATTCACATTCTTACTACATTTTTCAAGTTTTTTCGGGACCGTTCCTAGTGCCCCTAAAATAATAATAATAATAATAATAATAATAATAATAATAATAATAATAATAATAATAAAATATTGAAAATGAATTTTTTGAAGAAAAGAGACACATCCAGCAAAATGTTTTATATAGTGTAGCCCACTTAAAAGTAGTTCTAACGCTCAACCACAATATTTTGTGTGTTGCATGCTGAATATGTTGCTTTGTGATCGAAGTATTTTCGTAGTTTTGTCCAATGTGCCTATGCAAATGCTCCCAAACAAGTACATAATGCTTACTTCCACTGCCCGATTCTTACTTACATTCACACAGTTGACTAGTATTAAGGCTACTCTGAAATGGACAACCCTAATAAATATATATATATATATAAGTGATACGTATGGAAGATAACAGAATTCCAAAAAAATGCTCTTGTATGGTCAACTACACAGTGGTCATCAAAACGTGGGTCGACCATTGCTTAGATACAAAGGAAAGCTAAAAAGTAACCCTATAGCCACGAATATTAATGATATTTCTTTTGATAACGCAGCAATTAATCGTGATGAATCGAGGAGGGCATTCAATAATAGCATCAGGAATAATGCAACATAGAAAATTGTAAAACTTCGTGAAAGAAAAAAATATCTGCTGCTGTTCCAGCCATATACTCAAACAATTTACACTCTTGCACCATCTGTAGACTTCTCTGCAAATTACTCGCAGGACTGAAGAGTTATTTGCGACTCAAACACAGGGTTCAATAAACACGGTTGACGGAACCTCATACGTCGAAACCGACGGGAGGTTCATCATATATATATATATATATATATATATATATATATATATGCATATATATATGCATATATATATATATGTATATATATATATATATATGCATATATATATATGCACATATATATATATGCATATATATATATGCATATATATATATATATATGCATATATATATATGCATATATATATATATGCATATATATATATATATATGCATATATATATATGCATATACATATATATATATATATATATGCATATATATATATATATGCATATACATATATATATATATATATATATGCATATATATATATATATATATATATATATATATATATATATATATATAAATGAAATGCATATTTCCAAGATAACAGTTATCTTTTAATTTTTTCTTTCTTATTTCAATGAAGACGATTTTGTTAATCTTATTATCTTGTTTACGATAAAACATTTTGTCACTGAATATTTGTAAAAAATAATTTTCGGAATATCATTATTATTTTTTTCATGCACCCAATTTTCATTTCATAAAAATAAACTTTTTAAACTGCTCCTTTTGTTTTATCATATTTTTTCCATAGTTTCTTATTTCAATTTCTTACCTTTTTCAATTTGTTACTTTTTGTCTTTTTTGCATTATTTATTTTAACAATTCATAATTTGTATTCGTATTTTTGTATACAAGTTATTTGACTTAAACACAATTTATTGCATTTGTAAAATTTTCTATTTCTTGTATTTAGACATTTTTGCGACGAATTAAGCTTAATAGATTTTAATCAGATAACACTTTTGTAATTAATTTAACTTATAAATAATCAGTTGTTTACATACGCAAATGAAGCTGTATTAATACTACTATGACTGCGTCGGACTTGGATGAATTACTACCCTTTTGAATTAGTGCATGCGCATTAACAACGAAACATTTGTGATAAATAACTAAAACTATACGTATATTACTAGTCGTAACGAATAATTTCTGTATAGACATACTAAACATGACTGAGGTTAATCTCCTAACACACACGTACGCATATATATATATATATATATATATATATTTATATGCATACATATATAATTATATATACATATATATTTATATATATAATTATATATGCATATATTTATATGTATAGATATTTATATATATACATATATATATATTTATATGTATATATATAATTATATATACATATATTTATATGTATATATATAATTATATATACACATATATTTATATATATACTTATATATTCATATATATATTTATATGTATATATATAAAATTATATACACATATATTTATATGTATATATATATAATTATATATACATATATTTATATGTGTATATATATAATTATATATACATATATTTATATGTATATCTATATAAATATATATACATATATTTATATGTATATATATATAATTATATATACATATACATTTATATATATTTATATGTATATATATATAATTATATATACATATACATTTATATATATTTATATGTATATATATATAATTATATATACATATATATTTATATATATACATATATTTATATGTATATATATATTTATATATATACATATATTCATATGTATATATATATTTATATATATACATATATTCATATATAATAATATATATATACATATATATTTATATATATATTCATATGTATATATATAATTATATATACATATATATTTATATAATTATATATACATATATATTTATATATATATATATATATATATATAAATGTGATACTTAGAAGGCAATACAATGGAGAGGTGTAACGGATAGACACAAGTTGGAGCAAATAAGACATATAATGGTGGAACAAATGAAATAGTTTTACCCTTAATACAATGTATACACACACACACACACACACACACACACACACACATATATATATATATATATATATTTATAATTATCATTATTTTTTCACAAACACATATATATCTGTCTATCTACACAATGTTACTATGTTATGTAATACCTGTATCAAGATGGTCTAGTGGAAATTCCGTATGATATAATATTTATTTTAATATTTCGGAAACTCTTCACTTCTTTTGAACCGTGCTCAACTCAAGTTCAAGCGTGCATATGAAGGGTGCCGTAGGATGCAGTCTCGCAGAAAATACTGGTTAAATTTCAAATTCCAAACCAGATTAAAAAATTAAATAAACTTTTCTTTTATTATTATTATTTTTGTTATTAATATTTGATTTATCTATTTTTTATCTAATTTATTTATTCATCTATTTACTTTATTAAACTTTTTTTTGTTGTTTTTACCTTTTTAGAATATTTCCTTTTTTTTGTCGTTAAACTTTAAATTCAGAAAGTAACAATTTCAGACGGTCGGGAGGCGCGAACCCGGTTCACAGAGTCAGCCTAGAATCTGCAAGCAGTCGCCATATCAACTCGACCAACGGAAACTGTCACGTAATTAAGGGAAATTAGGATCTATATGTACATAGAAGACTAGTCGAGAGTGTTCGACGAACGTATTCGAAACTTGGTATTAGAGCTTTTTGACAGTCTATTTTTAACATCCCCGAGAGTGCTCAACTTTAATTTCTTAAAGGGTTTAGTATAATATTTACAAATAAATATTAAATTATCAATACCTACATACGCTAGCGTTTCAAGCTTATTGATCTCATCAGTGCAGGAAAGTAACAATTTCCCGGTTCACAGAGTCAGCCTAGAATCTGCAAGCAGTAGCCATATCCACTCGGCCAACGGAAACTGCAACGTAATTAAGGGGAATTAAGATCTATATGTACCCAGAAGCGGGCACAGATAGAAGAGTAGTCGAGAGTGTTCGACGAACGTATTCGGAATTATATATATATATATATATATATATATATATATATATATATATATATGTATATATATATATATATATCATACGTATCATGTATTCTTAATATCTCGGTATTATCGCCTTTATCTTTCTAACTGTCCCCAAGTTCAACTCAAAACGTATAATCAATATTTTCGTCTTTGATATTTATGAACGAGACGGTTATTAATATGAATCAAACTAATGATATATATATATATATATATATATATATATATATATATATATATGCACATAAAATAATAAAATAAATACACATGTTCTTTATTTAAACGATACATTTCGACGAATCTTTCTCATATATATATATATATATAATAAATGTATACAGAAAGAAGGCAATGCAGAGAGTCGGATCGATGAGAATCTGGAAAGGTTTGAAAGAACAACATTAAAAAAACATTAAACACAGTTACAACTATCTATTTTTTTCAATCTTACATAAACAGCAAATATGGAGTTAGCTGTATATGATGTCTGAATAATGATTTAAAATTATTTGATATTTCGGAGAAATCTTCCCCTTGTCAAAGATGGACACAAAAGAAAAATCCGACTGTGTGGAATTCACTCAGATGGGTGCATGAAAGTAAGATAAGAAACACGCCAGTCTCGCAGATACAGATAGAGAGCAACTAATAAATCAATAAATTAAAGATTTAAAAAAAAATGATACACATAGATATGGTGTTCAAAAATTACTGTGTTGTATTAGATTAATTTACTGGGTATTATATGGTGAGTAATCAACTGTTTGTTATGATAATATAATTTTATTTATATATTTTATTTGTTTATGTATTTTTTTCATCTAAAATCTTATTGATATTTTTGAATCAATTAATTTTTCTTTGATTGTCATATATTCAAGTAATAATATTAATTGTAGGTTTTCTTTAATTAGATTATAGAATAAATGAAATTTGTTACCAATTATAGGCATTTATAGCCTGCATCTAAGTTTTACGTAGGCCTCGGTGCCACTACTTAAATTTTAATTTTAACCTTAAAACAATATAGGTTGAAGGGGGATGAATTTGACTGAGACTTAATTAGATCTTATTTGAGAATTAATTCATAGATGTAGTCTATAAAAGCCTACACATTATTGTACCTCACAGATAACACACTTAAGGCAGTTTATAGTTATTTAGAATTGTAATGTTTTGTTCAATATTATATATATATATATATATATATAATTTTTTAAATTTAATATTTTATCATAATTTCTTTTTTCTTTTTTAAAATGTTTTTCTTTTATCATAATTTATTATTATTTATTTATTATTATTTTTTTATGTATTTAGATGTGGAGTGTATAGGAGTAGAATAATTAATTAATTAGTTAAGACAAGGGATGAGAGGAATTACTGTGATGGGGCACTAGGAATAAATTAAAAAGCCCACACAATAGTTAGGCGAAATGTTGACATTCAGGTCATCAGTCTTTCTATTTTAACTTATTTAGTTAATCTTAAATATTAATATTTAGATCTAATTTTTTCTTTCTTTCTTTATTTTTTCTTTATTATTTACTTTTTCGTTTTTTTTAAATTTTATATTTAATATTTATTTTAAGTGTTGCAATTGTAAATATAGGTTCGAGTCAACAGATGTGGGGAACAGGAAGTTAACACGGGTAATGATTAAAGGGGGATAATTAGAGTGGTAAAGAGATCAGCTCTAAGATGGCATGAGTTCTTGATGGTCAAAGAGGGATAATTAAATAAAGTTAATTAATGCATGGTCAGATAGAATTAGTCCATCTAAAGCCTTCATCTATTCTATTATACCATTGTGAGAACAGGAGGTTGTTAAAATAGAAAGGAAAAGGGGAAAGGGTTTATAAATAATTAAAAACAACATTTAATTACAAGGTTATTAATATATTATTGCATAGTGAACGAAACTAATTAAGTGTAAGTATAATATATGGGAATTAAGTCTAAATTTTCTAAGTGTGGGTGGCTTAGCCTGTTAATAGGAGGGTGTAGAAGTTGTGAGGAATGAGTATCGACAAGAAAGGTGTATAAGGACATATACGTAGGGGAAGATGGCTGTGGGTTAAGGGGGAGGGATAGAGAGAAAGGGTGTCTGAAGGAGAGGGTATAAGGAGAACCAGAAAAGTGAGAGGGTGGATAAACGAGATCTAGAAGAGTTAGATGGATAAATAGTTGAGATCATTGGGATCAGGCAGAAACAGGAACAAAGAGTATGAAGCATAGTCCAAGGTGAGCGGAGGTGGGATGATTTAGGAGGAGGAGTGGGGTTCATATCTTCGGGGAGGGTAGATTCTTGGATCTTATCATCTAGAATCTAATTGGATGTTTTGCTTCACTTTTCAAACTTTGAGTAGTGGTAGAAAACAATAGCACCTTCTTTTGTGCAACAGTCCATGGTTGGGATTTTAAGCCTCTTATGTTTCCTTTTTATTGTTGCTGCATTTGATTGAGCTAGGGGGCCAGGACCTTTTGTCTCTAGGTCTGATGGCTGAGCCTGGTTGGCCTCTGTATTGGCTGAAGCACCATTTCCAGAGGCAGCAAGGTTTACACCATTGCTTACATCTTCCCGCCTGGTGTATGAACGGGTTGATGGGCCCTTTTTATCCTGGGTGCCGGCCTGTCAGTATTTATTTTTGTTTTTATTCAAAGTTGTTTATTATTCATTTTCTCATTGTCAACGGTTTCTAATTGTTTATTTGAAGCTGCTCCCTATGAGTAGAGGGGATGCCCCCGTCCGCAATTCGGGAGACGTGCTGGATGGCTTGAGGAGACAACACACCATTTGTTTTGAATATTTGGTCAGGGTTTACTTCAAGTAAAAAGTATCCTCATTTCAGAGTCTCTGACAAACCCCTGTACAGAGAGACCGAAGACACCCGAGGGTGGTGTCTAGTAGGCATTCAAGTGTGTGTATGTGTCTGTGTAAAGTGCGGAACGTAGTTTAGGATACACATTATTTTCACTATAGCTGGGATATTATTTGACTTTATGGTTTCTATATTTGAGAATTACCAGTTGTGACCTTTCTAATTAAGCATCAAATGAAGAGGCACACAGTTATCGTGACTATAAAATGTATCAATGTAGAAATTAAACCATTTTTAAAAGTCGCTTGTTATCCAATACATTGACAGACTTAATCTATCTATCTATCTATCTATCTATCTATCTATCTATCTATCTATCTATCTATGTTGCTTTTTTAACAACGGTGTATGTCTATAACTTTGATTTGATCATTGTAGAATGAATCAACGAGACAATCGCATCGCAGTTAAGTTTCATGGCCACTTTCTAATGTAGATCGATATTGGCTTGACAAATATGCAGACAGCATGTGTACGTGCACTTTGCTTAGAAACACACGTAGATGAATGTTTAAATAAGCGACACTCGACGAATAACAGAAAGACAAATAAGTAAATCATAAATAGGGATTCATTAAATATATAGATTACAAGAAAACCATGCGTTGCCCACAGGCGATTAATACAATTGGAAGAATTTGCCAATTTGGTAAATTGGTACAAAGGGATATTCAGTACCCTGGGGGAAAAGTAGATTGTCCTGTGATCAATCGCAACTCTTGTTAGATTTTTGTGAAAAAATAATGAGTATACTTTTGGTTATTTATGAAAAAATGCAATGTTCCAATTTGGGGGAATTTTTCAGTCTTCCCCGAACCCCCCCCCCCCCGAGTTTTCTGGGGTCACCAGTACCTGTTTCAAGTAAATAATAATTATTCATAACCTTTTGAGCCAAAGCTAATTAAGGCAATTTCAGATATTTGCCAAAATTTCTATTTTTGACCATTTTGGAGACATCTTAATTCCCTCGTCCATTTGGAATGTTCGCTAATGGGCTAAGAGATTCGGGTTCAATATTCGGTGGAGCCATACCAAATACTAAAAATAATAGTACTAGATGCTTCTTAGCTAAACTCTAAGTATTATAAAAATAGGGGTCAAAGGTAATAGGAGTAACCGTTGGAAAGATGTGGTGCTCTCCCCTACATCTTGTGATAGTAGCCATTGAAAGTCTTCGTGTAGCCTTGGACTATGGTCAAAAACGTTACCTACTTTTTTTTTACTTTGATGCCATATAAGAAAAGAGTTTTAACGTGAATCTGACCCGGTCAGTTTTATGCGTACATAGTCATATAACTTCATGCAAAATTCGCGAAAACCTAATGAACAAAAAATGAGAAGGCAAACGGAATAACCAACTAAGGAAATAACGGTTTAATGAATAATGTAATAACGAGTTAAATGAATAATCGACTAATTGAATAACCGACTAACAGGCAAACAGGCTGATAGAATAACGGAATAACGAACTAATGAAATAACAGACAAAGAGAAAAGCAGAATGAAAGAATAATGGACAGTGACAAAAGTATACGTCCATTCCGATTAACATCGAAGACCAAAAAAGATAATTAACGATATTAAAGAAAAAAACCCAAAGCAATTGATGCAATTTAATCATTGGTTTATCTTGTGATATCTTTTGTAAAACACTTTTATTCACTTCAGACGAGGCACGTTTTCACTGAGACGTAAGGTGCTACTGTGAATTAGGGGGCATACCTACAAGTACGCCCTAAGTAAGAGTTTTGCAACGCGATGTTTGTCCACATGACATATAGATGTCTGCATGTTGGTACAGTTATAGAAACAGGACGCACAGAGGTAATTCCGAAGTCAAGCAGTTCGAGGAAAAACTCTATCAAAGTAGAAAGGCTTCCGGTATCTAGGACCTCAACAGTGATAAGAGTTAGATTGTTGATTTTGCTTATATCGCTTGTTATTTTGAACGATATCTCCATAATTACCGCGATCCCAGGTTGACATTTCTTACCTTGCAATTGGAGGTTTTATTTATTCGATCGCACTTTTAAATTAATAATATCCATTCGTTAAACCATTAAAAATATTCTGAAAGGATTCAAATGTAATTGTTAGAATAAATAACATTTTAATAAGATAGAGTATTGTACGCAAGCTTGGGCTTAGGTAAGTAGACATGGGAATTGGGATATAATTTTACAGTTAGGTGTACAAAAAGTGACTAAACTAATAAAACGAGTAAAATATATTACTGATATAAATAGTTAGAATCCTTAGCTTTAACTACTTTACAGCAGATAAGAATGGAAAGGTTTTAATTGAATCTTATTCTCGCAACGTTTTGGCAGATGTAATCGTCGACCTTTTTCTGTTGCGTTTTGTCGAACTCAAGAATCTGTAAAGAATTTACGAACTGAACCTTTTTATCTAATCCCTAGCGAGAAATTTCTCTCGTTCTATCAGCCATGACCGGATAGAAGTCTTAAGTAATTCTTTATTATATCATTGGTATTCACCGTAATTGCATTCTTAGTATCGGGCGATACCAAACATACAATTACAAATTACTTAAGACTTATACCTGGTCATGGCTGACGGAACGAGCGCAAAGCTACTTTCATATAATTATATAAAGGGTTTTGTTTGAAATTCCGGTCATATTCATGAGTTAGACATGAATATTCCTGAGTTCCAAAAGACCCACCTAAAGAAGGTCGGGGGTTACATCGGCCAAAATGTTGATAATAACATCCAAGCTGAGAAAGGTAGTTCGAATACTCCAAATAATGCAAACTAGAACATAATATTGTAATATCTTCCCTTATACAGTTTATTGGCATGTTTAGTTTTTGACATTCGGCACACAATACATAGTTATTACATTGTTATTTTATTCATAGCTAAGGATCAGGTGTGTCTATACCTTTGTCATAACGAAATAGATCTGATGAGACGTGAACACATGGTGCTGATCTCGTAGTTCATCTTACTATCTATTATGACATGTTATAAACCGCTTTGCATTATTTAATGGGAGAAAGAAAGAGAAAGAGAGAGGGGGAATTTAATGGAGACCTTCAAAATAACTAATATAGTTTCGAAATACGGAACATAGTATTTCTAATATCTCCCTATCGCACTAGACATATATTGACAAGAAATATTTACAAAAATTAAATTCAACACATATATATATATATATATATATATAATACGTTTATGTAGTTTGCTTGAAGCATTGTTTATTTGTATATAGAAATGTGATACTTAGAAAGCAGTACAATGCAGAGGTGTGACAGATAGACACAGGTTGGAGCAAATAAGACATATAATGGTGGAACAAATTTAATAGTTTCACCTTTAATACAATGTATACATATATATATATATATATATATATATATATATATATATATATATATATATACATATATATATATATATATATATATATATATATATATATATATATATATATGTGTGTGTGTTTTTCACAAACACACATATATCTGTTTATCTACACAATGTTACAATGTTATGTAATACCTGTATCAAGATGATCTCGTGGAAACTCCGTATGATATAATATTTCGGGAACTCTTCACTTCTGCAGAACCGTGCTCAACTCAAGTTCAATCGTGCATATGAAGGAAGCATAATGAGTCAAGGCCAAAAGCAATTTGAAGATAAATGTTTATGAGATGTATGGATTGTTCGTTGAATGATGCAGAATACTATGAGATGAGAGGATTAAAATTATGAATGAAATGAAAAAAATTACTAATAAGGACGGACTATGACAAGTATTGAGATTCATTTGAAGACTACCACGTTGTATTCAGCTAGAAAACCACCCTGTGGTATCGTGCACCGTAGACAGGGAACTCTTAGAAAGGAACTCTGTTCGTGAAAATTTCACCTCACACATGGGCTATGGAAGTAACACGGAGTGTTCTTTTTCCGTTGTGGTGTAAAGATGAGTTCCTGCTGCAAATATCTTACAAAGAAGAACCAGAGATTGGAGCTCAGTCGAGGACCTTCCATGGAACAAAACACGATAAGCAACGTCTTTTCTGTGCGAAAGGTACTGTAAACACATCGTCTCCTAATCGACTGCGAAGTCGATTTTGTAATCTGTCAAAGAAAGAAATGGTGCTACGAGCAGAAATATTTTATTTCTAATAGAAAAAAATATTTTCAAAAAGGATTACTCAATCTGGTTTTAAATATTTTAAAAATACACTGGATGAATAATGATAAAGATATATACTGACGTGGCGTTTTAATAAGAAATATTTAAAGGAATTTGATCTGTAAATTTATATTTTATTTTTTCTGAGATTGTAGCTATTTTTTACTAATGGGTTACCACTTATCAAGGCCCGGGGGCAACTGGAGGATAATGGCTTAATCTACACGTACACATAGTCCAGAAATAAATTCTCTAGATGCATCAAGAAAAATCGCCAGCGAGACATTGCTCTCATCTCCGATTTCGGGTACTTTCGCATCATATTGGTTCAGAGAGCTACTGTGACCCGAGATCGGCAGATTCAGGTCGCCATCTTGAAAACGATGACGTAAATAGACGCGGACTTTTTAAGTTAAAATTTGTTCAAGTGCAAAAACTTGAATTCTTGTATTGATTTGACCTCTACAGCCTTAGCCACTCAGAATACTCCACATATAACTGAACACTTAATGACAAGGCACGTAGTTCAGGTGAAATGTTTTGAGGATAGTATTTGCATCTTTCTATTGTTCTGTAGATTTCAGCGAAACACATTAAAAAACAGTTAATACTGCGTATGATATATTTTTTTAGAGCTTTTATCTTCGCTACTCTCACTATCGCGATATGTGCAATATCTCTGCACAACGAATGCTGCGCAAAGCTCCTGCAACCAACTTCTAGTTGGTCGTACTAGATATTTCATGTATTCCGTCGACATTTTCGACTAGTTCGTAGTATCTGGTTTTCTTCCTCTCACTCACCAGTGTAGTGTATGACACGGGCAACTCTGAAATTATGCACTGTTTCATACTATTACAGTACAGAATTGGGTCTAGTCTGAGTGATGTTACGGCTATGTGTCTAGGGAATTTTATTTGGGTCTTTAAATCAATTAATAACTGCCAATCGACTGCGGATGATAACAGGTGTTTCACGCTTCGTGTCTGTTTGCGTGTCTTTGCCCCAACTTTTACGAAGTTAATTTAATTAAATTAGATCCTCATTAATATTTACTAGCACATATTGCTTCAGACATTTCATCCGCAATCGCTTTACCTGATATCCAGTCATGTCGCCAACGGTATCGACCGCCATTAAGTGTGTCTGCAATGTACCTTTACACACAACTTACAATTGGTGGTCACGCTTAGATTAGATACGTTCGATAAGATATCATATATCATTTGTATATATTATTCTGTGTTAGTTTTTAGGTGTTTATATATATATATATATATAAATAATTATATATTATTTATTATAAAAACAATTATTTATAGTCCTGTCTTAGTTGGGAAATTTAATGAGGAATAAGAGAAGCCGTACGAACTAAGCTATTGTGCAAGTCGTTCTTGTTGAACACTGTTATTACTGCCGACTATTGCTGCCCGCCTCTTTAACACATAAATAGAGTTCGTAGCCATTCATGGTTGCCCCATTAGTTAGTGCTTTCGGAATCGGATTAAAATGTGACTCTTATTCCGGTGTTCGAATGGTGCGACAGGTTTGAATAGTTATTTATACACTGATGATTTCGCAAGGATGAAACTATATGTATGTAGATAATATTTATAAATATTTTATATATATACACTAAAAGAATAACCGTTCCAGGACGGGTACACAAAACAGTTTTACACTGTTTTTATATCATTTTAGGAAGCTTAAAATACAGATATAATGAAACAAAACCTCATCTCTTAATTCCTTATTATGACATTTAACTCTTAAGCTCTAAAGTACTTGAAAAGAAATTGAAATTCAGGGAATCTTTCTCAATTAGTGTCTAATGACTATGGATAAAGGTAAATGCAATTCTGATATATTTGAATTTTAAATAGTATGGTACGGCCCCTTAAACCTTTAAACTACATCATAGAAGCTGAAATTTGATGAATATTTATTAAGTGATATTTAATACGTATTGATAAAATTTCACAAAAATCAGAGTTATCTGAATGTTTACGGAGAGCTTTATCTCCCATTTTACCTCTTTTGCATCAAGCTAAATTAAACTAAATATAGCTCACGTTTGGACTCCTTACGACTCGCAGCTGTGATAGGAAAATTATAATGATCGGTTACTTTTTTAGGAGTGAATCTTATAAACACAAATATATTAACATATAATTATAACATATATATATATATATATATATATATATATATATATATATATATATATATATATTAGTAGTTCATGTGTCCACATAACATTTTATAAGGAGATATACTTTTTTATGTATCAAGTTTCAGTATTTACTTCAACAGTTCTCGATACGTGAGTATAGCTAGGAAGTAAGCTATGAACATATATTTATGTCAATTAAGCTACACAGAGGCTCCCGGGAATCTTCAGGCTAAAATGCATTTTAGCCTGAAGATCCCCCCCACCCCTTACTATATATATATATATATATATATATATATATATATATATGTATTTATCCGTTATAGCCAGGTAATGAATGGGTACCCCTTTGTTCTACTGCTCTCAGCATTAAACTCTATATCAACATTTTTGTAAAATTCTGTAATTTAGAATTTTTCGTTTTATTTGTTTATCTCATTTATTTACGTCTTCCTTATTTATGTCTTTCGATAACGTTTCTGCTGTTACTACTACTTTAGACTTTTCTTTGACGTCTTTATTTACTTCATTTATTTATGTTATTCTCTTATGTACCTACTGCTAGTACTGATCTCTCACCCTTATTCTCTTATTCTCACCACTTCCCCTCACTTACCATTCATCGCTCGTTTTGTCAACGTTGATACATTGTATATTTATGTATTAATTATATAGTCAACAATTGAGTGTACATATATAATACAGGTTCTATTTAGACAAACATATGGCTACACAGCTAAACATGTTTAAACACAAGCTTTGATAAGGTCGACTTTATCAGGTCGGAAAATAAGTGTTTACTTTTTAGGTGAAGACCTTAAAGAACCTACTTTAAAGTTCCTCAATATGAAAACGAAAAAGCAGGCACTTATTTTTCGGCCGGAAGAAATCGAACTTATCAAAGCTACGGTTTAAACATGTTTAGAGGTGTAGCCATATGTTTGTATTAAAACTTTTGTTATATATAAATAGCTCTATTTACTATTGAGCATTATCATATAAACACAGTAAAGATTCTCCGGATTTTAACTCGTAGATACTTCGTTAGATCTCGACAATGAAAGTAAGAGAAAAAACTGTCTGTCATTACTGAAGAAAATCTCACGCATCGTGTTATCTGGTATTTAACTTTTTTTCATATTTTTCATTAACCGATGCTTCTGATGTAGTTCTATTGCATTCAATATATATATATATGTATATATATATATATATATATATATATATATATATATATATATATATATTGAATGCAATAAAACTACATATATATCTATATATATATATCTGTATATAAATATATATATATATAAATATATATCTGTATATAAATATATATATATATATGAATATATATCTCTCTATATATATATACATATATAAATATATAAATAAATATATATATAAATATATATATCTGTATATATATATATATATAAATATATATATGTCTGTATATATATATAAATATATATATGTCTGTATATATATATATATAAATATATATATGTCTGTATATATATATATAAATATATATATGTCTGTATATATATATAAATATATGTCTGTATATATATATAAATATATACGTCTGTATATATATATATAAATATATACATGTCTGTATATATATATAAATGTATATATCTGTATATATATATAAATATATATATGTCTGTATATATATATATATAAATGTATATATCTGTATATATATATAAATATATATATATATATATATATATATATAAATGTATATATCTGTATATATATATAAATATATATATATATATATATATATATATATATATATATATATATATATATTACTTTTTAGCCTGAAGATTTCACCCGGGGATGAAACGCGGGAGCCTCTGTGAAGCTTAATTGCCATAAATATATTTTCATAACTTACTATATATATATATATATATATATATATATATATATATATATAGAAATCCAGAGTCATAACAAGGTCACCTTTTTGTTGTTTTACCTACTTAGTATTGAAGCGCTAGAAATCTTTAAACAAAGTGGGGGAAAATTATTGTGTACAAGAAACTATTGAAAGGTAACGGGGACAAGAAAGTCCAGGTCTCAGTTTGGGTTAACGGAGGAGTGAAAACAGCATAACTATGAAAACATTCTTAGTATGTAAGGGCAGTAGAAAGTGAACCTTCGGTTTACTCTCGGCAATACCGTAACTCTCGCTTCCCTTATTTTGCCATTTAGTCTTATCATTCCATGACCGATGTTTATGATAAAGGACGAAGAATTGCTGTTGTTTGGGTCGCAATCTATCAACTTAACACTTATCGTTAGCTAGTTTTTGACCTTGAAGTAGTATTTTTTTAGCTTTTTACATCAAGTGGTTTCATGTCTTGATTGGAGCGATTTCCATAAAAAAATGTAATTAGCATGATGATTTTCTTCAGGAATCAAACAAACACGTTTCTGTATAGCTTACTTGCCACAAGAATTTTATACTATACATATATATATATATATATATATATATATATATATATACATATATATATATAGTAAGCAATGAAAATATATATGGCAATCAAACTACACAGAGGCTCCCGTGTTTCATCCCCGGGGGGAATCGTCAGGCTAAATGCATTTAGCCTGACGATCCCCCCCCCCCCGGGGATGAAACACGGGAGCCTCTGTGTAGCTTGATTGCCATATATATTTTCATTGCTTACTACCTAGCTCTACTTACGTATCGAGCACTGTTGAAGTAAATACTGAAAACTGACACAAAAAATTATATCTCCTTATAATATTTTATGTGGATACATGAAGTACTAATATATATATATATATATATATATATATATATATATATATATATATAAATATTAATTTTATTTTCTGTTTTATCTTATTCTTTTATTATATCATTTTTATGAAAGTCGCTCCAGACAAGGTATAAAGCCACTTGATCTAAGGACTAAAATACTACTTCAAGGGCGAAAACTAACCAACACTACTTGTTAGATTGATAGATTTCGACTCAGACAAAAGCAATTCTTCTCCCCTTTGTTAGAAACATCGCTTATGGAATGTGAGGACTAAAGGACAAAATAAGAAAAGCGAGAGTTATGAGGCTGCCGAAAGAAAACCAAAATTTCACTTTTTACTTAGGAAAGTTTATTCATTGATATCATCATCTTACTTCTCTTCTCTTACTCTGAAGTTATTCCGACTACTTTAGTTTTTTTATGTTTATTTCCTATGAAGATTTATTTGTTTTCCGATGTGTCAGCTTTTATCTATGGAAAGCTCGGTCTTTCAACCGCTCGGTCCGCCTGCCACACTTCAGTGTTTTATCCCACGCTGCAGTTTAAAATATCATTTTCATCGCTAAAAATGCATATTGAATGGACGCATTCTAAGAATATTGCTCTCTTGATAACTTCTACTTGGGAAAAATGAATGTTCATTTTTCGTTTGAAATACGTGACCCGAGAACCAGACTTCTATAGACGCTTCCAGTAAAACAAACAGACCCTATACGTATCAAATTTTACATTTCATCATCTTGCCATGATGAACATGAAACTATACAAGCATTTCACATCAGTCACGTGGCATCGAAGAGGACGAGCCTAATTTTGATTGGAATTACTCAATATATTTACATTTGAGTCATGCGGTGTTATCACAAGGCACCACGTTGACCTCCGGAGATTAAAGCATACGCTGGATATGGATATTGGCTAATCAAATAATAAAGGTCAGTGTGAGTAATGTCTATCTATATAAAGTTAGGTATGTGTATCTGTTAATATATTTGTATCTACAGGAATCATTTCTATATTAATACACCGATCATGATGAATTTTGGAACAGAGTAGTTAAGCGTAATGGGTGCTAATGCGGGATATATTTAATTTAATTAGTTACATGAAAAAAGTGTAGAAAATGGCATAGAAGCCCTTTTTGGAAATTCCGATACCTTCTATTTTTGTGAAATTTGAACAATAGACATTAGACATCAATTAGAAATATTCCTTAACATTTCAGTTTCTTTTGACTATTTACAAAAGGTTTTAGAAGGTATAATATGTGCGCAACCTCCCATTTGAAATTAAAATATTTCAGATTTACATTGAATTTGATCCATATTCATTAGGCACCAATTAAGCAAGATTCCCTGGATTTCAATTTCTCCTTAAGACTCTTTAAGCTTAAGCTGTAATAATTTAGACAAATGCAAACCATGTATTAGATTTTGATCAAAATAGAAATAAGGTGTAGTAAAATTATATGTTGATTTGCACCTTCATAAGGGGACATAAAAGTGGTGCAAAACTGTTCTGTTAAGGATATTAATTTATATATAATACATAGTGTTAGATCTTTTTCCTTAAATTGGTTACCCCCATGTTCACAATGTTTCGTTCGATGTTTTTTCTGGGCTTCTTCATGTGCTTTTTGTCGTAGTTGGAAACCTTCTGGGAATTTTGAACTGAACCCTTTATTTAATCAGACAGATCAACATTTTTGCTTTAAACTTAAATAGCAAACTACACCGTCATTCTAAAAATTGAACAGTAAGTTTTTGTTTTAATTTTCGTCATAATATGACAACTTTTTGTTAAATCGATATAATGATCAGGACATTACAATGTAACAACAATTTAAAAAGGTAGCGTAGGCAAACGATCCTCATGGTGCACCGGTTATGAACGCTGATGCTAGGATGCTTACCCTTGGTTTTAACCGTAAAGTGTCAGGGAGTATTTAGAATTCATCAACGTTGGACCCCTCCCACGCGGGTCTCGCAGAATACAGAATATCTGGGTCCTCTGGATACCTATATTCTATCGTAATAAGTAGAGTTACAACTAATGTCTTATGTTTTGTATGATATTACGTTGCTGTTTTTTTTATAAATGTCAACTCTAAATAAATGTGTTAATCGTACGTAGTTTTAGCTTCGTCTATTACATGTTTTGATAAGAGAGATTTTTGGGATGTATGTTTAGTACATAGACTGTTAAATAAAATAACCTCGTATGATAAACTCTGTGTAAAGTCCTCGGGAAATATAACTCAAGGGAAACATTAAAGTTGAACATTACGCCGTAAAATAACCCCCGGCATAAATTAAACAGATCGGTAAAAAAAATGTTATAATTTGAAATGTTAAGCTTGATCAAAGGTAACGATATTCTTTTCATAAAACAAAACAAATTATAGCATACGTTTTAAAGGCGGCGTGTCACACAGGTCTACCCAATCATCTTCAGTCAGCTTTTCATCGGAAAAGAATGCGAGTTCATAACAATTCGATTATTGATTGCCGCTTATACTCTCGCTAAAACTGTAAAATCCTTTTAAGCTAGGAAGGCTGCTCCAATCTCGAATATTCACTCTTTGTATTTTTAAATTGAGAGATTCAAATTATGGATGAATTCACAAAGAATAAATGGCATTATCTGAGCATGAGTTTCATTGCACTGGTGTAATCTTTTTTTTCAAGGTTAGATTTTTTGTCAAAAGATATGGTCATGAACTAGATTTTATAAAAGCTATAAAAAATATTCTAACATCATCGTAAATTGTGTGATGCAATATAACGTTTATATATTAAAAATATTTAGCGTCAATATGTAATGAAAACTGTCGTTTTTGTCGTGACCAGATGACCGACAAGACGGTTGGATGATAATTTGGCTTCAGTGATGCCATGCGATTTTGTGGTGGATAAAACTACTGCTCCATGTTGTGTTCGTCACACAGTTTCGAGTTCGTCGTAAAACAATCGTTTATTTACACTTTTCCACTTTCACTGACCAAAATACTTTTAGTTTTCATTCACAGAATATTATTTTCTTTGTCGACTTAATAATTTTTCTTAGGAGAGAGAGCGAGAGCGAGAGAGAGAGAGAGAGTGAAGGAGAGTGCGCGCAAGAGAGAGAAAGAGGGTTGAGTCTGTTAAACACGATTTAATTCAACCATTGCATAACCTGTTCAGCTTGTGTATCATCGTACTTCAGGAAAACACACTAACACGCTATGCCGAGTATAATTCCTGATTTTGTCAATTGACATTCTTCATTTTATTGTACTTTTATTTATTATTATATGTATCATTTCTATTAATTATTCTTTTAAATAATATTGAATATTTTAAACAATCGATATTAACCTTACCAGTCTTATGGAAGCATGATACTTAGCGTGTGTGTAGAGCAATGTGCGTCCTCCTCGACAATCACCACACCAACGCTGTGTGCCGTGGTTTTCTTATCGTCTTCTTCTTTTGTTCTCGTTCTGGCCATGTCGTCTATTCCACTAACGATCACCGAGGGCACAAACACTAATTTAGAAGTACACAAAAAATAAAAGCAACGCGGACCCACAAGAAAACACACAAACTCCGATACCTCGAGTATAAATCAGTTGTACTCTGGGTGTGTGTGATACCACCGCAGAAAAAAACACATCTTAGTAAAGTTTCAGTGTATCAACCAATACCCAACTGAGATAATTTCTCTGTCGAGGCTATCATCGGTGTTTGCGATATCACCTCATCTCATTGTGTTCTAAATCTCTGCTAAGCCCGATCTGTCGATCTGTTGATTATGATTAACTCCCCAATCTCTTAACATCTAACCAGAAAATCCTATGTCCGGTCTTCTGTCTTAGTCACTGCCACCACTCAATAATAAAAACTTACTACCTTCGCGCTCGCTCTCTCGGCTACTCCCAGCCGACTATTAATTCTACTTCCGGCCATTCATCCTACTGTCTTTGCTCGCCTGGGTGAATTATTTCCTAAGATTTTCCGTGTAACTGGAGGAAGGGCAGTTAATAATATCACATTTGAATTAGTGTTCAACACATTTCGTGTAACGTTCTTAGTCAAAATACAATTTTAATACAAGAGATTCTACGTTATTTTCACACTATTGCTATTATGATTTGAATACGTCATGACGTATTTCAAACAAATTTACTTTTATCTAATTTACTCATACACTCTCTAAATAGTCAATAATTTAAGCCCCGGTGAGAACAAATATATTCTACGTTTGATTTCAGTATAAAAAAGTATTTGATGTTTGTACTTGACTTTATTATCAGCTGCAGCACCGGAGAAACAGGGCGACAAACGAACACAAAGACAAAGGGGTAGACAGAGACGCCACATCAATTAAATTCAAAAAACGTCGGGATCTGTCCTTATTTACTTGCCTCCCCACGAGGGACGAATTAGACACAAGGTTGGTTTTAATATAAGGAAAATCCATCTCTCCAATAAAGGGGCACTCTGGATAAAAAAAATAAAAATAACCTCAGTCAAGAACTGTTGTAGACCTGTGCTAGGGGTCACAAAGATAACAACCACAAATTGTGACAGGTTAAAATATACAATGTATTTATTCATAGCAATACAGTAACGCCACTAAATGTGGTAGGAGATGACCGGATTCCTACCATGCGGTAAAACATGAATAGTAATGTCCTCTGTTTGAGTCTTTGCAACCATGGTATTTATTATAGATGGTTGCTTCCATTAGTTCTTCAATAGGGGTGATTTGTACCCCACAACAAAAACGATTGTTCTTTCCCTGATCGAGGACAGAAAAGATAAAATGTAGTATCGCAACCGATACAAAAGGATAACGGTATAACAGGAATACTCGAATAATGCTTCTTATCTTTTGATATTTCATAGAAAACTATGAATGAAAATATGGCCATATATTTTTGTGAATAGTGACGTTATTTCGGTTTCAGACACTTATACGCACGACAAATCTCAATTATATTGAAATTTTTATCTATTTCGAGGTTTTGTCGCCCATTTCAGTGTAGATCCCATTGTTTATTTTTATTTCATGTTCTCATCTTATTGTAGGTCTTGCCAGTTGTTTCTACAAAGATATACCGAAATTCGTAAAAAGCATTGATTAATTCTGTTTTAATAGATTTATTTGATCAGTCTTTATCTTCTTAGTATAGTCTGCTTTTTCTGATAAAGTAAGTTTAAGTTTCTAGACTTTAATTTATTTCAATTGATTTATCTGATGTGCACAATGAAATTGTTGATGGACACAATGTTTTAACAAGTCCCCAACAAGAAGCTCATCGAAAACCTTCAATATACTAATGGTGTCCGCACAACGATCGGGTTTTATTTACCGTTGAAATAATATATATTGACTTGCTACGAAGGACTGCAGAAAGGGTATTTCCCTTGTTTGCATAATAATAGGATATTTTTTTAGGAATACTATTGAACTTATTCAACTCAAAAAATATATGCTCAAATCAAGAATCAAGAAAAATATCTACATTTTTTTGGTGGTCACATTTTGGCAGTGATTGTTAGTAGAGCACGCCATTTGAACTATGATTTGATCTCTGGTTTCAGAATTGTTAGTCCGTTGAAAAAACAAACTATTTGTCACAAAATTCAGTACGCATCGAAATAATGCAACATTTAGACTCAATTAAAAGTTGTTATGAAACGCAAATATCTGCTGGAATTAACAGCAAAACGCAAGGATTGAGTAATGTAAAAAATGTAGCGAAATGACATGTACATTAACTTAACTAGTAAATATTTCAGTAAAAGAAAAGTAAAAAGTAAATTATTTCTTATATTACAGGTTGAACTCCCAACATTTTTCCAATTAAAACGTCCATAAAATCTGTAACAATTGATTACATACAAGGTGATTTCTATGCTAGTAGCCATGCAGTTAATATCACTGACTGAGGGATGGCATGTGAGAATCTCAATTATTACCAAATGACAATTACAGAAACCGTTTGTTTGTACAGAGAGAGATCTTCCAAAAATGCCCCTCACTAAAACTCCCATAACATATTAAATAACTGAGCAATTGCTTCAATATTTCAGGTTTATGAAGAAAATAAAAGTAGAATAGTTGCAACCATGTCTTAGACAGTTCAAGAAAATACCAAAGCAATGGTGACTGCAAGCTGGCTCCAGGAGAACATTTCGGTGTCATCAATACCTAAACAAAAAACTCACGTACAGTTGAGTCTACAAATTGAGTGCTCATGGAACACTATTTAATCTTAACACCAAAGGCAATAGAACCATTAATTTAGTGCCAACAAAAGAGCGTGTCAGAGTTCTTGACTATTATTACGTCCTATCGAGTCGTGCTTACAACACAGAGGTTCACATTTGGAGCATATCTTTGAATGACGGTAAAAAACAAGGACTATTAGGCATTCATAACTTAAACTTATTGGACAAGTCAGACATAAACAGAACATGATTTAATTGCAGAAACGATTATAAATATTATTAATGATTCTATGGTCATTCTTTTTAGTCATCCTATATATGCATACTAGTGTCCATGTGTTGTGAATAAAAACAATTATCAATGAGGTAAATACTGTACATTTTAAAAGTTAAAGTAAATTGATCAAATCCAAAGTGGAAAACGTTGAATTCGTTGTGTCAGATTTAAGCATATTTTGAGAGACTTTAAGTTACTTTCTATTAAGGTTAATGATGGTTAGATTTTTAAATTGCTCAAATAAAACCTATTTATTCAGATTTGTTAAATAAAATTTGTTTTGTAATCAATTCGCTCATTAACCATTTAAGATGTAGAGGTGTTTGCATGTCTTTTAAAAGATAATAAACACCTCTTGTATCTGAATACTGTTATAATATTTTTGAATCCCGCCATGTTTGACTGACTTTATGATTTTTACAATTTATTATTAGAAGATTAACAAATAAATACTATAAATAACATTGCACGCATGTCCTCACATGAAAAAAGATTATTGCAGCATATATATATATATATATATATATATATATATATATATATATATATATATATATATATATATATATGTGTGTATCTACACCTTAAAATATCTGAACGAAAAAGAAGACGAAATAAAATTGGGATTTAACTTTCTTCTAAAATCGTACAACATACTCAGATAACATAAGTTACACGTTTATTTTTTCGTTTTTTGCCCACCCGTGTTCTCATAATTTATCGTTACTGATTACAGCCCCCCCCCCCACATATATATATATATATATATATATATATATATATATAACATTTTCGATAAAGATTACTCCAACAAATAAGATTTTCGTTAAGAATCTTAGATTTAAACTTGCAAGAAATTTAATCTCAATGCAGATCATACAATAAACAAAGCTAAATATATATTTTTAGATCCCGAATTTAGCCAGTAAAAAGATCACGACAACATTAATTTTATAACTTTTCGAACTAATATTTTTCTAGAACGTACATAACAAACAATATTTTGATTTATCATTTCTTCTATTTTTAGACGAAAGTTCGAAGCAATTAAAATTAAAAAAGAGTTCAAATGGACTTTTCACATTTCTAGAACGCCCTTAATACACGAATCGTTTGCGTATTTTTGTCGTATTCCCTCTCGGGCTTGATGTTAGTATTAGGATATAAAAAAATCACTGCTTATATTATTTAGAATTCATCACAGCTGCTAAGGTAACGGGAGGCCACCCTCTCAGGCATTATCACCGCTTTTCGGAGGGGAGTTATTATTTCTTGTCGTCTGAGGATTTCTCATCCATGATCGAGTTCCGATGAGGCTAATGGGACCGAGCGGGATACTTTAGGGAGAATCTTTATTGCAACAGTTCCTTATAATAATTATTAAATTTTACCGACTTTGTTATGTCGATTTCGCACACCGTTTGGCCTTTTTTTATTTTGTATTGTCAACTAGACTAACGGTTAGCGATGGGGTTAATAAAATGGATGTATTTATTTCATTTATGATAAAAAATATTAGCTCACAATTACGTAACATTCGTCAAACACATCCTTGCTTTTACGAAAGGAAGTTTCTGTAAGGATGCTCTTTTGTAGTTATCAAATAATACGAACGTTTATATTTACATTATTATTAAAAGCGTAATACTTACATAACACTACAATTAATAGTTATAGCTAAGAAATAAAGTAAAATGATTTATATGGGTTTGAGAGGTGGGATCATAAGTCTTTTGAGCTCTTCGACTTTTCCGGGCAACGCCCGTGCAAGGGTTCCACTAGTATATTAATAAAACCACTTTTATTAGTTGCTATATTAATAAAGTCACCAGCGTATAGTGATAGAAATTTTTTTCGATTAGCGTTGTTCAAACCCACATGATTTCTATCTTTTTTTTCATAAAATGATTTATAATAAACCCTTTTTTATATCAACATGCATATATGTTTAATCTTAGACAAGACTCATCAGTGTGGTTTTATATAACGGTACATCTCTTTATATATAACTTTTACAGTTAGAAGTTCACCATTCGCCGATGCATAGCGTACTGTTGCTACATCTGGACTGGTATACCAACCATTTGTCTATCACTTTTGGAGAGGGTGCAAAAAGAGTCTCTAATCTAATAGGCCGGCACTGTCTACCACACTCTAGCCCATTTCCCGTCGCCACAATGTGGCATCCCTGTGCTTGTTTACAAGTACTCCCACGGAATGTTTTCCAATAAACTTACTGCACTTGTACCCTCTCAACGTAAATACGCCCGATCAACCCGACTGGCAGCAAAATTCTACCCCTTTACCGTAGAGGTATCCAGATGCCGGAAAAGTTTCTTACTCTAATAGCCTTTTTAGACTGTTTGCTTTTGGAATTCTTTTCCTGCTCCCTGTTTCACCGACGGTGCTAACTTTCAAAAGAAATTTAAAAATAATGTAAACAAATATCTTTCTACATCCCTCTCCACTGTAGATGCCCCCTATAAGCATGCCCTCTCTAATCACAGTAGCCCCTTATGACCCAGTGACAATATATCTTGTTTTTGGTGACAAAAAGTAAGAAATTAAAAAATAAATAAACAGAGAAAATAATTCTATAATTAAAGTGTTTTAAACAAATAAAATAAGTAATAATCAAGAGTTGTAAATTGCATATGCCCCCCGCCCTTAACAATAAAACCTGACCTTGACTGACCAATGAAATTGCCTTAAAAGTAGAGTGGTTCGATACTAGAGAATGATAGGCAGCCTGTTACAAGTTATAAGGGACGATATCATTCTTACTATACAAAAAGATCGGATTCTGATGCTGGTAGCAGTCAAACTTTGGAGTTGAAACATAAATGATCTTTTCTGAAATGGTAATAAAGGCGTTTTTTTTTTTATGTTTTAATTGTTGAAAAGAAAAAAAAGAAAATTGAGTTATTTTCCTCCCCGGAACGAAAGGAAATTACAAAAATATGAAAATTGAATAAGACGCGGCGTTTTTTGTCCATGAATACGAAAACAAGTCTCGTCTGGAGATTTTTTGTAATTATTATACAAAGAAAGAATAATTGTCGTTAGGGACATTCGATGTACTTTGTTCAAAAGCCTTATATTGATATAAATAAAAGGAAATTAATTTCGTTTTCAAAATCACCATTTCATTGGTGATTCTTTTGTCATGGGGTTCTCCTTTTTATTATTACCAAAAATACGGTGGAGTTCACAGCTCTCTTCTTCCTCTGTATTTCTCTTCCAACATTTTCATTGATTTCAAAATATTTAAAATAAGACTTTTTCTGACATTTCTGATGAAGTCTTCTAATAATAAAGAAGAAATATTAACTCTTACCATACGAGTTGATTTAATAGTATTACTAGCAGGGTTACCGGGCGTTGCCCGGGTTAGAGTGTGGGGTAGCATCATATGCAACGTCATATAAAGAAGCGTTTACTTTAACAGCAACCTTAATGTTGTCAGTTAGATATCTTACCCACTGAGTTACTCAAATATACGTTAATATTCTTCACCTAACGCTTATAAATAGATTAATTTGATCGTGTAACATTTTAGAAACGTTTCTTTCTTGATTGTCAATACATTTCTATAAAACATCATTAGCAATGCATTTATTTTTGCTTTATTCTATCCATTATGCTTGCCTTCATATTAACCACTGACAATCCCTTTCTTTCTTGATTGTCAATACATTTCCAATAAAAAATCATTAGCAATGCATTTATTTTCGCTTTATTCTATCCATTATGCTTGCCTTCATATTTAACCACTGACAATCCCTTTCTTTCTTGATTGTCAATACATTTCCAATAAAAAATCATTAGCAATGCATTTATTTTCGCTTTATTCTATCCATTATGCTTGCCTTCATACTTAACCACTGACAATCCCTTTCTTTCTTGATTGTCAATACATTTCTATAAAAAAATCAGTAGCAATGCATTTATTTTTGCTTTATTCTATCCATTATGCTTGCCTTCATACTTAACCACTGACAACCCCTTTCTTTCTTGATTGTCAATACATTTCTATAAAACATCATTAGCAATGCATTTATTTTCGCTTTATTCTATCCATTATGCTTGCCTTCATATTAACCACTGACAATCCCTTTCTTTCTTGATTGTCAATACATTTCCAATAAAAAATCATTAGCAATGCATTTATTTTCGCTTTATTCTATCCATTATGCTTGCCTTCATATTTAACCACTGACAATCCCTTTCTTTCTTGATTGTCAATACATTTCCAATAAAAAATCATTAGCAATGCATTTATTTTCGCTTTATTCTATCCATTATGCTTGCCTTCATACTTAACCACTGACAATCCCTTTCTTTCTTGATTGTCAATACATTTCTATAAAAAAATCAGTAGCAATGCATTTATTTTTGCTTTATTCTATCCATTATGCTTGCCTTCATACTTAACCACTGACAACCCCTTTCTTTCTTGATTGTCAATACATTTCCAATACAAAATCATTAGCAATGCATTTATTTTCGCTTTATTCTATCCATTATGCTTGCCTTCATACTTAACCACTGACAATCCCTTTCTTTCTTGATTGTCAATACATTTCCAAAAAAAAATCATTAGCAATGCATTTATTTTTGCTTTATTCTATCCATTATGCTTGCCTTCATATTAACCACTGACAATCCCTTTCTTTCTTGATTGTCAATACATTTCCAATAAAAAATCATTAGCAATGCATTTATTTTCGCTTTATTCAATCCATTATGCTTGCCTTCATACTTAACCACTGACAATCCCTTTCTTTCTTGATTGTCAATACATTTCCAATAAAAAAACATTAGCAATGCATTTATTTTTGCTTTATTCTATCCATTATGCTTGCCTTCATATTAACCACTGACAATCCCTTTCTTTCTTGATTGTCAATACATTTCCAATAAAAAATCATTAGCAATGCATTTATTTTCGCTTTATTCTATCCATTATGCTTGCCTTCATACTTAACCACTGACAATCCCTTTCTTTCTTGATTGTCAATACATTTCCAATAAAAAATCAGTAGCAATGCATTTATTTTTGCTTTATTCTATCCATTATGCTTGCCTTCATACTTAACCACTGACAATCCCTTTCTTTCTTGATTGTCAATACATTTCTATAAAAAAATCAGTAGCAATGCATTTATTTTTGCTTTATTCTATCCATTATGCTTGCCTTCATACTTAACCACTGACAACCCCTTTCTTTCTTGATTGTCAATACATTTCCAATACAAAATCATTAGCAATGCATTTATTTTCGCTTTATTCTATCCATTATGCTTGCCTTCATACTTAACCACTGACAATCCCTTTCTTTCTTGATTGTCAATACATTTCCAATAAAAAATCATTAGCAATGCATTTATTTTTGCTTTATTCTATCCATTATGCTTGCCTTCATATTAACCACTGACAATCCCTTTCTTTCTTGATTGTCAATACATTTCCAATAAAAAATCATTAGCAATGCATTTATTTTCGCTTTATTCTATCCATTATGCTTGCCTTCATATTTAACCACTGACAATCCCTTTCTTTCTTGATTGTCAATACATTTCCAATAAAAAATCATTAGCAATGCATTTATTTTCGCTTTATTCTATCCATTATGCTTGCCTTCATACTTAACCACTGACAATCCCTTTCTTTCTTGATTGTCAATACATTTCTATAAAAAAATCAGTAGCAATGCATTTATTTTCGCTTTATTCTATCCATTATGCTTGCCTTCATACTTAACCACTGACAACCCCTTTCTTTCTTGATTGTCAATACATTTCTATAAAAAAATCAGTAGCAATGCATTTATTTTCGCTTTATTCTATCCATTATGCTTGCCTTTATACTTAACCACTGACAATCCCTTTCTTTCTTGATTGTCAATACATTTCCAATACAAAATCATTAGCAATGCATTTATTTTCGCTTTATTCTATCCATTATGCTTGCCTTCATACTTAACGACTGACAATCACTTTCCTTCTTAATTGTCAATATATTTCTATAGAAAATCATTAGCAATGCATTTATTTTTGCTTTATTCTATCCATTATGCTTGCCTTCATACTTAACCACTGACAACCCCTTTCTTTCTTGATTGTCAATACATTTCTATAAAACATCATTAGCAATGCATTTATTTTCGCTTTATTCTATCCATTATGCTTGCCTTCATACTTAACCACTGACAACCCCTTTTCTTTCTTGATTGCTAATAAATTTCTATAAAAAAATCAGTAGCAATGCATTTATTTTCGCTTTATTCTATCCATTATGCTTGCCTTCATACTTAACCACTGACAACCCCTTTCTTTCTTGATTGTCAATACATTTCTATAAAAAAATCAGTAGCAATGCATTTATTTTCGCTTTATTCTATCCATTATGCTTGCCTTCATACTTAACCACTGACAACCCCTTTCTTTCTTGATTGTCAATACATTTCTATAAAAAAATCAGTAGCAATGCATTTATTTTTGCTTTATTCTACCCATTATTCTTGCCTTCATACTTAACGACTGACAATCACTTTCCTTCTTAATTGTCAATATATTTCTATAGAAAATCATTAGCAATGCATTTATTTTTGCTTTATTCTATCCATTATGCTTGCCTTCATACTTAACCACTGACAACCCCTTTCTTTCTTGATTGTCAATACATTTCTATAAAACATCATTAGCAATGCATTTATTTTCGCTTTATTCTATCCATTATGCTTGCCTTCATACTTAACCACTGACAACCCCTTTTCTTTCTTGATTGTCAATACATTTCTATAAAACATCATTAGCAATGCATTTATTTTCGCTTTATTCTATCCATTATGCTTGCCTTCATACTTAAGCACTGACAACCCCTTTTCTTTCTTGATTGTCAATAAAATTCTATAAAAAAATCAGTAGCAATGCATTTATTTTTGCTTTATTCTACCCATTATTCTTGCCTTCATACTTAACGACTGACAATCACTTTCCTTCTTAATTGTCAATATATTTCTATAGAAAATCATTAGCAATGCATTTATTTTTGGTTTATTCTATCCATTATGCTTGCCTTCATACTTAACCACTGACAACCCCTTTCTTTCTTGATTGTCAATACATTTCTATAAAACATCATTAGCAATGCATTTATTTTCGCTTTATTCTATCCATTATGCTTGCCTTCATACTTAACCACTGACAACCCCTTTTCTTTCTTGATTGCTAATAAATTTCTATAAAAAAATCAGTAGCAATGCATTTATTTTCGCTTTATTCTATCCATTATGCTTGCCTTCATACTTAACGACTGACAACCCCTTTCTTTCTTGATTGTCAATACATTTCTATAAAACATCATTAGCAATGCATTTATTTTCGCTTTATTCTATCCATTATGCTTGCCTTCATAATTAACCACTGACAACCCCTTTTCTTTCTTGATTGCTAAGAAATTTCTATAAAAAAATCAGTAGCAATGCATTTATTTTCGCTTTATTCTATCCATTATGCTTGCCTTCATACTTAACCACTGACAACCCCTTTCTTTCTTGATTGTCAATACATTTCTATAAAACATCATTAGCAATGCATTTATTTTTGCTTTATTCTATCCATTATGCTTGCCTTCATACTTAACCACTGACAACCCCTTTCTTTCTTGATTGTCAATACATTTCTATAAAACATCATTAGCAATGCATATATTTTCGCTTTATTCAATCCATTATACTTGCCTTCATACTTAACCACTGACAACCCCTTTCTTTCTTGATTGTCAATACATTTCTATAAAACATCATTAGCAATGCATTTATTTTCGCTTTATTCTATCCATTATGCTTGCCTTCATACTTAACCACTGACAACCCCTTTCTTTCTTGATTGTCAATACATTTCTATAAAACATCATTAGCAATGCATTTATTTTCGCTTTATTCTATCCATTATGCTTGCCTTCATACTTAACCACTGACAACCCCTTTTTTTCTTGATTGTCAATACATTTCTATAAAACATCATTAGCAATGCATTTATTTTCGCTTTATTCTATCCATTTTCTTGCCTTTATACTTAACCACTGACAACCATTTTCTTTCTTGATTGTCAATACATTTCTATAAAAAAATCAGTAGCAATGCATTTATTTTCGCTTTATTCTATCCATTATGCTTGCCTTCATACTTAACCACTGACAACCCCTTTTCTTTCTTGATTGTCAATACATTTCTATAAAACATCATTAGCAATGCATTTATTTTCGCTTTATTCTATCCATTATGCTTGCCTTCATACTTAAGCACTGACAACCCCTTTTCTTTCTTGATTGTCAATAAATTTCTATAAAAAAATCAGTAGCAATGCATTTATTTTCGCTTTATTCTATCCATTATGCTTGCCTTCATACTTAACCACTGACAACCCCTTTCTTTCTTGATTGTCAATACATTTCTATAAAACATCATTAGCAATGCATTTATTTTCGCTTTATTCTATCCATTATGCTTGCCTTCATAATTAACCACTGACAACCCCTTTTCTTTCTTGATTGCTAATAAATTTCTATAAAAAAATCAGTAGCAATGCATTTATTTTCGCTTTATTCTATCCATTATGCTTGCCTTCATACTTAACCACTGACAACCCCTTTCTTTCTTGATTGTCAATACATTTCTATAAAACATCATTAGCAATGCATTTATTTTCGCTTTATTCTATCCATTATGCTTGCCTTCATACTTAAGCACTGACAACCCCTTTCTTTCTTGATTGTCAATACATTTCTATAAAAAAATCAGTAGCAATGCATTTATTTTCGCTTTATTCTATCCATTATGCTTGCCTTCATACTTAACCACTGACAACCCCTTTCTTTCTTGATTGTCAATACATTTCTATAAAACATCATTAGCAATGCATTTATTTTTGCTTTATTCTATCCATTATGCTTGCCTTCATACTTAACCACTGACAACCCCTTTCTTTCTTGATTGTCAATACATTTCTATAAAACATCATTAGCAATGCATTTATTTTCGCTTTATTCAATCCATTATGCTTGCCTTCATACTTAACCACTGACAACCCCTTTCTTTCTTGATTGTCAATACATTTCTATAAAAAAATCAGTAGCAATGCATTTATTTTCGCTTTATTCTATCCATTATGCTTGCCTTCATACTTAACCACTGACAACCCCTTTCTTTCTTGATTGTCAATACATTTCTATAAAACATCATTAGCAATGCATTTATTTTCGCTTTATTCTATCCATTATGCTTGCCTTCATACTTAACCACTGACAACCCTTTTCTTTCTTGATTGTCAATACATTTCTATAAAAAAATCAGTAGCAATGCATTTATTTTCGCTTTATTCTATCCATTATGCTTGCCTTCATACTTAACCACTGACAACCCCTTTCTTTCTTGATTGTCAATACATTTCTATAAAACATCATTAGCAATGCATTTATTTTCGCTTTATTCTATCCATTATGCTTGCCTTCATACTTAACCACTGACAACCCCTTTCTTTCTTGATTGTCAATACATTTCTATAAACATCATTAGCAATGCATTTATTTTCGCTTTATTCTATCCATTATGCTTGCCTTCATACTTAACCACTGACAACCCCTTTCTTTCTTGATTGTCAATACATTTCTATAAAAAAATCAGTAGCAATGCATTTATTTTCGCTTTATTCAATCCATTATGCTTGCCTTCATACTTAACCACTGACAATCCCTTTCTTTCTTGATTGTCAATACATTTCTATAAAACATCATTAGCAATGCATTTATTTTCGCTTTATTCTATCCATTATGCTTGCCTTCATACTTAACCACTGACAACCCCTTTCTTTCTTGATTGTCAATACATTTCTATAAAAAAATCAGTAGCAATGCATTTATTTTCGCTTTATTCTATCCATTATGCTTGCCTTCATACTTAACCACTGACAACCCCTTTCTTTCTTGATTGTCAATACATTTCTATAAAAAAATCAGTAGCAATGCATTTATTTTCGCTTTATTCTATCCATTATGCTTGCCTTCATACTTAACCACTGACAACCCCTTTCTTTCTTGATTGTCAATACATTTCTATAAAACATCATTAGCAATTCATTTATTTTCGCTTTATTCTATCCATTATGCTTGCCTTCATACTTAACCACTGACAACCCCTTTCTTTCTTGATTGTCAATACATTTCTATAAAAAAATCAGTAGCAATGCATTTATTTTCGCTTTATTCAATCCATTATGCTTGCCTTCATACTTAACCACTGACAACCCCTTTCTTTCTTGATTGTCAATACATTTCTATAAAACATCATTAGCAATGCATTTATTTTCGCTTTATTCTATCCATTATGCTTGCCTTCATACTTAACCACTGACAACCCCTTTCTTTCTTGATTGTCAATACATTTCTATAAAAAAATCAGTAGCAATGCATTTATTTTCGCTTTATTCAATCCATTATGCTTGCCTTCATACTTAACCACTGACAACCCCTTTCTTTCTTGATTGTCAATACATTTCTATAAAACATCATTAGCAATGCATTTATTTTCGCTTTATTCTATCCATTATGCTTGCCTTCATACTTAACCACTGACAACCCCTTTCTTTCTTGATTGTCAATACATTTCTATAAAAAAATCAGTAGCAATGCATTTATTTTCGCTTTATTCAATCCATTATGCTTGCCTTCATACTTAACCACTGACAACCCCTTTCTTTCTTGATTGTCAATACATTTCTATAAAACATCATTAGCAATGCATTTATTTTCGCTTTATTCTATCCATTATGCTTGCCTTCATACTTAACCACTGACAACCCCTTTCTTTCTTGATTGCTAATAAATTTCTATAAAAAAATCAGTAGCAATGCATTTATTTTCGCTTTATTCAATCCATTATGCTTGCCTTCATACTTAACCACTGACAACCCCTTTCTTTCTTGATTGTCAATACATTTCTATAAAACATCATTAGCAATGCATTTATTTTCGCTTTATTCAATCCATTAAGCTTGCCTTCATACTTAACCACTGACAACCCCTTTCTTTCTTGATTGTCAATACATTTCTATAAAACATCATTAGCAATGCATTTATTTTCGCTTTATTCTATCCATTATGCTTGCCTTCATACTTAACCACTGACAACCCCTTTCTTTCTTGATTGTCAATACATTTCTATAAAAAAATCAGTAGCAATGCATTTATTTTCGCTTTATTCAATCCATTATGCTTGCCTTCATACTTAACCACTGACAACCCCTTTCTTTCTTGATTGTCAATACATTTCTATAAAACATCATTAGCAATGCATTTATTTTCGCTTTATTCTATCCATTATGCTTGCCTTCATACTTAACCACTGACAACCCCTTTCTTTCTTGATTGCTAATAAATTTCTATAAAAAAATCAGTAGGAATGCATTTATTTTCGCTTTATTCAATCCATTATGCTTGCCTTCATACTTAACGACTGACAATCCCTTTCTTTCTTGATTGTCAATACATTTCTATAAAACATCATTAGCAATGCATTTATTTTCGCTTTATTCTATCCATTATGCTTGCCTTCATACTTAACCACTGACAACCCCTTTCTTTCTTGATTGTCAATACATTTCTATAAAAAAATCAGTAGCAATGCATTTATTTTCGCTTTATTCAATCCATTATGCTTGCCTTCATACTTAACCACTGACAACCCCTTTCTTTCTTGATTGTCAATACATTTCTATAAAACATCATTAGCAATGCATTTATTTTCGCTTTATTCTATCCATTATGCTTGCCTTCATACTTAACCACTGACAACCCCTTTTCTTTCTTGATTGTCAATAAATTTCTATACAAAAATCAGTAGCAATGCATTTATTTTCGCTTTATTCTATCCATTATGCTTGCCTTCATACTTAACCACTGACAATCCCTTTCTTTCTTGATTGTCAATACATTTCTATAAAACATCATTAGCAATGCATTTATTTTCGCTTTATTCAATCCATTATGCTTGCCTTCATACTTAACCACTGACAATCCCTTTCTTTCTTGATTGTCAATACATTTCTATAAAACATCATTAGCAATGCATTTATTTTCGCTTTATTCAATCCATTATGCTTGCCTTCATACTTAACCACTGACAACCCCTTTCTTTCTTGATTGTCAATACATTTCTATAAAAAAATCAGTAGCAATGCATTTATTTTCGCTTTATTCTATCCATTATGCTTGCCTTCATACTTAACCACTGACAACCCCTTTCTTTCTTGATTGTCAATACATTTCTATAAAACATCATTAGCAATGCATTTATTTTCGCTTTATTCTATCCATTATGCTTGCCTTCATACTTAAGCACTGACAACCTCTTTTCTTTCTTGATTGTCAATACATTTCTATAAAACATCATTAGCAATGCATTTATTTTCGCTTTATTCTATCCATTATGCTTGCCTTCATACTTAACCACTGACAACCCCTTTCTTTCTTGATTGTCAATACATTTCTATAAAAAAATCAGTAGCAATGCATTTATTTTCGCTTTATTCAATCCATTATGCTTGCCTTCATACTTAACCACTGACAATCCCTTTCTTTCTTGATTGTCAATACATTTCTATAAAACATCATTAGCAATGCATTTATTTTCGCTTTATTCTATCCATTATGCTTGCCTTCATACTTAACCACTGACAACCCCTTTCTTTCTTGATTGTCAATACATTTCTATAAAAAAATCAGTAGCAATGCATTTATTTTCGCTTTATTCTATCCATTATGCTTGCCTTCATACTTAACCACTGACAACCCCTTTCTTTCTTGATTGTCAATACATTTCTATAAAAAAATCAGTAGCAATGCATTTATTTTCGCTTTATTCTATCCATTATGCTTGCCTTCATACTTAACCACTGACAACCCCTTTCTTTCTTGATTGTCAATACATTTCTATAAAACATCATTAGCAATTCATTTATTTTCGCTTTATTCTATCCATTATGCTTGCCTTCATACTTAACCACTGACAACCCCTTTCTTTCTTGATTGTCAATACATTTCTATAAAAAAATCAGTAGCAATGCATTTATTTTCGCTTTATTCAATCCATTATGCTTGCCTTCATACTTAACCACTGACAACCCCTTTCTTTCTTGATTGTCAATACATTTCTATAAAACATCATTAGCAATGCATTTATTTTCGCTTTATTCTATCCATTATGCTTGCCTTCATACTTAACCACTGACAACCCCTTTCTTTCTTGATTGTCAATACATTTCTATAAAAAAATCAGTAGCAATGCATTTATTTTCGCTTTATTCAATCCATTATGCTTGCCTTCATACTTAACCACTGACAACCCCTTTCTTTCTTGATTGTCAATACATTTCTATAAAACATCATTAGCAATGCATTTATTTTCGCTTTATTCTATCCATTATGCTTGCCTTAATACTTAACCACTGACAACCCCTTTCTTTCTTGATTGTCAATACATTTCTATAAAAAAATCAGTAGCAATGCATTTATTTTCGCTTTATTCAATCCATTATGCTTGCCTTCATACTTAACCACTGACAACCCCTTTCTTTCTTGATTGTCAATACATTTCTATAAAACATCATTAGCAATGCATTTATTTTCGCTTTATTCTATCCATTATGCTTGCCTTCATACTTAACCACTGACAACCCCTTTCTTTCTTGATTGCTAATAAATTTCTATAAAAAAATCAGTAGCAATGCATTTATTTTCGCTTTATTCAATCCATTATGCTTGCCTTCATACTTAACCACTGACAACCCCTTTCTTTCTTGATTGTCAATACATTTCTATAAAACATCATTAGCAATGCATTTATTTTCGCTTTATTCAATCCATTAAGCTTGCCTTCATACTTAACCACTGACAACCCCTTTCTTTCTTGATTGTCAATACATTTCTATAAAACATCATTAGCAATGCATTTATTTTCGCTTTATTCTATCCATTATGCTTGCCTTCATACTTAACCACTGACAACCCCTTTCTTTCTTGATTGTCAATACATTTCTATAAAAAAATCAGTAGCAATGCATTTATTTTCGCTTTATTCAATCCATTATGCTTGCCTTCATACTTAACCACTGACAACCCCTTTCTTTCTTGATTGTCAATACATTTCTATAAAACATCATTAGCAATGCATTTATTTTCGCTTTATTCTATCCATTATGCTTGCCTTCATACTTAACCACTGACAACCCCTTTCTTTCTTGATTGCTAATAAATTTCTATAAAAAAATCAGTAGGAATGCATTTATTTTCGCTTTATTCAATCCATTATGCTTGCCTTCATACTTAACGACTGACAATCCCTTTCTTTCTTGATTGTCAATACATTTCTATAAAACATCATTAGCAATGCATTTATTTTCGCTTTATTCTATCCATTATGCTTGCCTTCATACTTAACCACTGACAACCCCTTTCTTTCTTGATTGTCAATACATTTCTATAAAAAAATCAGTAGCAATGCATTTATTTTCGCTTTATTCAATCCATTATGCTTGCCTTCATACTTAACCACTGACAACCCCTTTCTTTCTTGATTGTCAATACATTTCTATAAAACATCATTAGCAATGCATTTATTTTCGCTTTATTCTATCCATTATGCTTGCCTTCATACTTAACCACTGACAACCCCTTTTCTTTCTTGATTGTCAATAAATTTCTATAAAAAAATCAGTAGCAATGCATTTATTTTCGCTTTATTCTATCCATTATGCTTGCCTTCATACTTAACCACTGACAATCCCTTTCTTTCTTGATTGTCAATACATTTCTATAAAACATCATTAGCAATGCATTTATTTTCGCTTTATTCAATCCATTATGCTTGCCTTCATACTTAACCACTGACAATCCCTTTCTTTCTTGATTGTCAATACATTTCTATAAAACATCATTAGCAATGCATTTATTTTCGCTTTATTCAATCCATTATGCTTGCCTTCATACTTAACCACTGACAACCCCTTTCTTTCTTGATTGTCAATACATTTCTATAAAAAAATCAGTAGCAATGCATTTATTTTCGCTTTAGTCTATCCATTATGCTTGCCTTCATACTTAACCACTGACAACCCCTTTCTTTCTTGATTGTCAATACATTTCTATAAAACATCATTAGCAATGCATTTATTTTCGCTTTATTCTATCCATTATGCTTGCCTTCATACTTAAGCACTGACAACCTCTTTTCTTTCTTGATTGTCAATACATTTCTATAAAACATCATTAGCAATGCATTTATTTTCGCTTTATTCTATCCATTATGCTTGCCTTCATACTTAACCACTGACAACCCCTTTTCTTTCTTGATTGTCAATACATTTCTATAAAACATCATTAGCAATGCATTTATTTTCGCTTTATTCTATCCATTATGCTTGCCTTCATACTTAACCACTGACAACCCCTTTCTTTCTTGATTGTCAATACATTTCTATAAAAAAATCAGTAGCAATGCATTTATTTTCGCTTTATTTTATCCATTATGCTTGCCTTCATACTTAACCACTGACAATCCCTTTCTTTCTTGATTGTCAATACATTTCTATAAAACATCATTAGCAATGCATTTATTTTCGCTTTATTCTATCCATTATGCTTGCCTTCATACTTAACCACTGACAACCCCTTTCTTTCTTGATTGTCAATACATTTCTATAAAAAAATCAGTAGCAATGCATTTATTTTCGCTTTATTCAATCCATTATGCTTGCCTTCATACTTAACCACTGACAACCCCTTTCTTTCTTGATTGTCAATACATTTCTATAAAACATCATTAGCAATGCATTTATTTTCGCTTTATTCTATCCATTATGCTTGCCTTCATACTTAAGCACTGACAACCCCTTTTCTTTCTTGATTGTCAATAAATTTCTATAAAAAAATCAGTAGCAATGCATTTATTTTTGCTTTATTCTACCCATTATTCTTGCCTTCATACTTAACGACTGACAATCACTTTCCTTCTTAATTGTCAATATATTTCTATAGAAAATCATTAGCAATGCATTTATTTTTGCTTTATTCTATCCATTATGCTTGCCTTCATACTTAACCACTGACAACCCCTTTCTTTCTTGATTGTCAATACATTTCTATAAAACATCATTAGCAATGCATTTATTTTCGCTTTATTCTATCCATTATGCTTGCCTTCATACTTAACCACTGACAATCCCTTTCTTTCTTGATTGTCAATACATTTCTATAAAACATCATTAGCAATGCATTTATTTTCGCTTTATTCTATTCATTATGCTTGCCTTCATACTTAACCACTGACAACCCCTTTCTTTCTTGATTGTCAATACATTTCTATAAAAAAATCAGTAGCAATGCATTTATTTTCGCTTTATTCTATCCATTATGCTTGCCTTCATACTTAACCACTGACAATCCCTTTCTTTCTTGATTGTCAATACATTTCTATAAAAAAATCAGTAGCAATGCATTTATTTTCGCTTTATTCTATCCATTATGCTTGCCTTCATACTTAACCACTGACAACCCCTTTCTTTCTTGATTGTCAATACATTTCTATAAAAAAATCAGTAGCAATGCATTTATTTTCGCTTTATTCTATCCATTATGCTTGCCTTCATACTTAACCACTGACAACCCCTTTCTTTCTTGATTGTCAATACATTTCTATAAAACATCATTAGCAATGCATTTATTTTCGCTTTATTCTATCCATTATGCTTGCCTTCATACTTAAGCACTGACAACCCCTTTTCTTTCTTGATTGTCAATAAATTTCTATAAAAAAATCAGTAGCAATGCATTTATTTTTGCTTTATTCTACCCATTATTCTTGCCTTCATACTTAACGACTGACAATCACTTTCCTTCTTAATTGTCAATATATTTCTATAGAAAATCATTAGCAATGCATTTATTTTTGCTTTATTCTATCCATTATGCTTGCCTTCATACTTAACCACTGACAACCCCTTTCTTTCTTGATTGTCAATACATTTCTATAAAACATCATTAGCAATGCATTTATTTTCGCTTTATTCTATCCATTATGCTTGCCTTCATACTTAACCACTGACAATCCCTTTCTTTCTTGATTGTCAATACATTTCTATAAAACATCATTAGCAATGCATTTATTTTCGCTTTATTCTATTCATTATGCTTGCCTTCATACTTAACCACTGACAACCCCTTTCTTTCTTGATTGTCAATACATTTCTATAAAAAAATCAGTAGCAATGCATTTATTTTCGCTTTATTCTATCCATTATGCTTGCCTTCATACTTAACCACTGACAATCCCTTTCTTTCTTGATTGTCAATACATTTCTATAAAAAAATCAGTAGCAATGCATTTATTTTCGCTTTATTCTATCCATTATGCTTGCCTTCATACTTAACCACTGACAACCCCTTTCTTTCTTGATTGTCAATACATGTCTATAAAAAAATCAGTAGCAATGCATTTATTTTCGCTTTATTCTATCCATTATGCTTGCCTTCATACTTAACCACTGACAACCCCTTTCTTTCTTGATTGTCAATACATTTCTATAAAACATCATTAGCAATGCATTTATTTTCGCTTTATTCTATCCATTATGCTTGCCTTCATACTTAAGCACTGACAACCCCTTTTCTTTCTTGATTGTCAATAAATTTCTATAAAAAAATCAGTAGCAATGCATTTATTTTTGCTTTATTCTACCCATTATTCTTGCCTTCATACTTAACGACTGACAATCACTTTCCTTCTTAATTGTCAATATATTTCTATAGAAAATCATTAGCAATGCATTTATTTTTGCTTTATTCTATCCATTATGCTTGCCTTCATACTTAACCACTGACAACCCCTTTCTTTCTTGATTGTCAATACATTTCTATAAAACATCATTAGCAATGCATTTATTTTCGCTTTATTCTATCCATTATGCTTGCCTTCATACTTAACCACTGACAACCCCTTTCTTTCTTGATTGTCAATACATTTCTATAAAACATCATTAGCAATGCATTTATTTTCGCTTTATTCTATCCATTATGCTTGCCTTCATACTTAACCACTGACAACCCCTTTTCTTTCTTGATTGTCAATAAATTTCTATAAAAAATCATTAGCAATGCATTTATTTTCGCTTTATTCTATCCATTATGCTTGCCTTCATACTTAACCACTGACAACCCCTTTCTTTCTTGATTGTCAATACATTTCTATAAAACATCATTAGCAATGCATTTATTTTCGCTTTATTCAATCCATTATGCTTGCCTTCATACTTAACCACTGACAACCCCTTTCTTTCTTGATTGTCAATACATTTCTATAAAACATCATTAGCAATGCATTTATTTTCGCTTTATTCTATCCATTATGCTTGCCTTCATACTTAACCACTGACAACCCCTTTTCTTTCTTGATTGTCAATAAATTTCTATAAAAAATCAGTAGCAATGCATTTATTTTCGCTTTATTCTATCCATTAGGCTTGCCTTCATACTTAACCACTGACAACCCCTTTTCTTTCTTGATTGTCAATAAATTTCTATAAAAAAATCAGTAGCAATGCATTTATTTTCGCTTTCTTCTATCCATTATGCTTGCCTTCATACTTAACCACTGACAACCCTTTTCTTTCTTGATTGTCAATGAATTTCTACAAAAAATCATTAGCAATGCATTTATATTTGCGTTATTCTATCAATTAAGTGGCATCAAGAAAACAGAATTACGTCCATTATGTTCATATGCAAATTGTACGTGTAGATACACTTATATTTAAGGTATGTCTACGTTTCTGGGGAAGGACATGCACACAGGCAGAGAGGTATTTTCTATTATATATATATATATATGTATATATATATATATATATATATATATATATATATATATATACACCTAGGTGTATAGAGAGCGATACAGAGAGCGAGAGAGGGAGAGAGAGAGAGGGGGGGAGAGAGAGACAGGGATATAAATAGAGACAGAGAAGGGGTTACGTACTAAATATACCAAAATTCGTCACTTACATTTTATTATATAAAAAAACGGAAACATATATTCTTTGATTCCATATAAGTTTAGTTTTAAAAATCGATGAGGAGGGGAGAATCGAAAACAGCACACTCGATATTTTCAGTCTGAGACTTTCCCAACTAAATAATTCTGACATTTGTGAAGTTGAATTTTTAAATAACACTTATAAAAATCGGATATACATATCTGAAGTGAAATGGGGGTTTTGTTCAAATGAGTCACTTAGAAGTGGGGCCACATAGATATTCGAGACCATTTACATTGTTTTTCTTGGAGAATTTTATACATATCCTATGAATTTAATTAAAATAGGATATATGTTTAGCCCAAATAGCTTTCTTAAGTAAGAAGGGCACTTAAAGATTTGTCTTTCTGAAAAAATCTTGTAGATAAGATTTTAAATTTCATAAAAATAGGATATATTTTAAGTTTCAAGGGAATTATGTTCTCATAGTCCACTTATAGGTGCACATATTCGGTAATATTCCCATTCTGTTCACTGGTAAACTTTACATCAGAATACACTTTTAGATTTTATGTAGATTCACTAACCTTTCTTTCATCTAGAGAACACTTTTTTTTAACCTTGTCGAAGAGGGAGAGACTAGTAGATAGTGCACCAACCCAGATGTGGCAACAATACTCTATGCATGGGCGGATGGTGCTTTGTAGATATATAGGATAATGTCACGTGTGAGAAGTTTATTATCATCGTAGAGGAAGCCTACCTTCGTTGCAGAAGCCTTGGCAATGTCTTCAATTTATTTGTTCCAATTCATGTTACTTGTGAATGTTGGGCCGAGGAGCTCGAACGTTGGACACTTAGGTAGGGTGTTATTTGCCATTAGTGAAGAAAAGAAGCGCTGTCTTTGCAGCATTAAATCTTATCATCCATTTATGACCACATTCCACTACAGACTGGAGGTCACTTTCTAAGGATTCAGCCATTGCCTCGGATATATGCGCGTCCGTTTTGCCCACATGACGAAAGTAAAGCGTGTTGTCTTCAGAAAATATACCCATCTCAGACATAATGTCATCAGGGAAGTCGTTTATGAAAATCAGGTACAATGAAGGTCAAATGATCGATTCCTGGGGTACACCAGCTTTTATGTCATATTGTTTAGAAACACGGCCGTCGATGACAACCTGAATATTTCTGCTGGATAAGAAGGATCTGCTCATATTAAATATTCTTCCAGTAATACCATATGGATAAATTGTTATGAGAAGCCCTTTACGCCAGACCTTGTCAAATGCCTTGGATATATCAAGCGCTACCGACCTAGCTTCACCTGCCTTATCCAATCAATGTATGGTATACGCGTTCAAAGATCGGAAGTAGACTGATAGTGCGATAATTGTGATGATCAGTTCTATCTCCAGAATTCTTGAAGACTGGTACCACAGATGCAATTTCCAGCTATCAGGGAAACAAGATTCAGCGAGGCATTTGTTGTAGAGTTTAGAGAGGACAGGGGACAATTCAGCAGAGCTTCTCTATATTACTATTACTGACACGACAACATGCTTTGGAGGTGTCAAAGTTTTTTTATGATGTCCCTGACCTGGGATGGTGTGATGAACAGGTCATCAAGTGTGACTGCAGTCCGCAATGGGAATTTAAGTAGGGTAGTTTGCTGAGGCCAAAGTTGAGTTGAAGGCAAAACGCTTGGCTAGTAGTTCAGCCTTAACAGTTGTCGTGCAACTGGCATCATTGTGGTTTGATAGCGGGATAATTGTGGATTGCCCATTGTTCATCACACTATTGTAGATTTTCCAGAAATCACCAGTGCCTAGTTTCTGCGACTGGATGCCTTTTCTACTCATCTCTGTATATTTTCTGTTTGCTTCAACTATCACTACCTTAGAATTATTCCTTGACTCTATAAATGTATGTATCTTCGCAATTAACTTATGGCGGCCTAACTGTCGAAATACTTTCTGCCTCTGTGCAATAACAACTGCACATTCCGAAGTGAACCATTGTAGAGAGTAGGGTTTGCTGTAAAATTTTCGCATAGGGACATATGCTTCAATGCCTGCTTTGACACATTCGGTTAACTCATTTGCGCACTGATCAGCAGGGAGTGAAATGGGCGTCGCTGATGTGATCTCTTATGGAATAGAAAAATCAGCCTGCTCGTAGTACCTCGTCGTTTTGAGCAACAACTCATCAGCTTTGGGACGAGATTTCAGGGTGATATCAATCATTGCCACAAGGTGATCGGCGTTCCAGAGCGGGCTATGGTAATTCGTCACACAATCCCCAGGAAGTAAGATCAAGAACAGGTCGAGGAGAAATTATACATGGAGTTACCAGCTTCGTCTGTATCGCTGGAGGATACAATTAAAATCCCCAAATATATGTATTTGGGCACTCGAGTCAAGTGAGAGTGCTGTATCTATGCTTTTAGAGACAAAGGTAAACAGGATACAGTCCTTGGTCGAAAAGGAACGGTATAAGAAATATAAGTAACTAACACTGTGTTGTAAGATTAATCTAAAGCACATGTAGGTTTGGTCATCTGATTCTAACCTATGTTCTCTAGTCAAGGAGAGAGTGTTCCGAACATAAACTGTTAGCTCTTGCAGATGTTTGTCAGAGTCTTTACAGTTGAGTAAGTGGTAATCAGTCGCGGGAAAATGGTGTGAGTAGCTTGATGATTGTAGGTTTGTTTCACTTAGTGCTAGGATACTCGGGGAGTATATTAGAGAGAATGTTTCTACGTCAGTCCCCTGATATTTGTGAATTCTATCCTCAATGGCGGTAGGTTAATATGCTTATTTCGATTATTAGAGGGGCCACGCTTCTGTATTATCTTTCCTGTAATGCTATTGGTAATAACCCCAATATTCGATGGTCCAACGCCACTGGTATTCAGGTAATCACTAGAGTTTGGAGAGGACTTTCAATATCTGATATTCTCCTTATACCCTGAATTCTTTAAGGTCTTATTATAGAACCCCGAGTTGGAGTCGAATATGGGTTCATTAGAAGAAATGTTAGAGATTCTTCTGAAAATATTCGGCACTATAGAGTTTATAATTAGTTTGGGGTGATTAGATTCTCTATGGACGTAGTATAGTAGTTGGTTAGGTTTGTGATAGGGTTCATAAGTTCCTCTAGTGATATATATATATATATATATATATATTTACTTTTTGGTACAGAAAAATTAGTATAACATTAGTACCGTCGGTTTCAAACACAGATGGACTTAGCCACTCGGCTCTCTTCAGCTTATGTTGTCATCTCTGTTTCGGAAATGTAAAGTCACGTGTCACTCTCGTTTGGACGCGTTATTTACTTAGAGTGTTATGTATGTTTTTTAAATTTAGTGTAAGGAAGGTTTTATAAGTAGATAATGTGTCCAAAACGAGAGTGACACGTGACTTCACATTTCTGAAATAGATGACAACATAAGCTGAACAGAGCCGGATGGCTAAGCCCTTCTGTGATTGAAACCGACGGTACTAATGTTGTACTAATTTTTCTGTACCAATAAATATATATATATATATATATATATATATATATATATATATTACGCTCTTAATTTTTATTCTCAATTAATCGAGCACTATGCTGGGATTTTACCTGCTATATAACAAAAGAAGTCATATATATATATATATATATATATATATCAGCATTCCTTCATCCATATTTCGCTAAACAATACATACACATTATGTCTGTATATCTTTCGTTTGATCCTTTCGAGTTGCCAAATCTGTGTTCTAATTTTTATGTGGGACTGGCTGATGAACTTGCAATAGTGGTTATACACAATAGTAGTATAGGTATGCCATGTAACCGTCGCCTGGAATTAGAACATTCGTTAGGAAACTCGAAGGAATCAAACAGAACATAATTTGTCTGTAGTATTTAACTAAATGTGTTTGTATATGTATATATACATACGCACACACACACACACATATATATATATATATATATATATATATATATATATATATATATATATATATATATATATATATATATATATATGGGAATAGAAGGATGAAGGTAATCCGACGTGATGGTAAAATGAAAAAGGAAAACCAAAAACTGGATGTTTTTTATGTGTACATCAACGTTTCGTCTTTATTTATAAGACTTCATCAGGATGATGATATAGGGAAAAGATATCATGCAAGCACGGATACATGTAGGGTAGACATGTTGGGAAGAAAGATAAAATAAAATGAAAAATGATGGCAGCGTCTAGCTGGACGTCCGTACTTGTTAGAGAATGAAAAATGAGTGGGAGAAAAAAGGGGAAGGGTGGAGGGAGCAGGGACTACTGTGGCTGGCGATGCACTCATCACATCCTCCACTACTATCAAGCAGCGAAATGGTTTCTTTAACCTATCACCCTTAATAAGCAAGATCATCCTCACAGAACAAAGTCTTTTGCCTGATCATGGCTAACTTTTATTTTCATCTCTAACCTTATGACACTCTTCCATTCACCCACACCCTTCCCTTTTCTCCCTGAATCTTCTCTTATTTTTCCTCATTTATCTCCCTCACATTTTTAATACTACAGTCCAAATAAACTTTCTCATGTTCCAAATATTTCAAATATATTCCTCACCCACCCTTTCAATCACCCCCCTCCCCTACCCACTCCAATCCCTCACTGCTATCATTTTCCAAATATTTCAAATATTTCACACCCTATCACGACAAATCCTCCCTCTTCCCCCTCTCATCCATTTTCTCCCATACCTCTTCTTAAATTCCCTCATTTTCTTCAAACGCTCTCTAAGACTACAACTTTCGCCCATCCACCAAAATCACAGCCCCCCCTCCCTCTCTACCCATCCCCATTTCCCTGCATACACCCCACACACACAAACATTCCAACTCACTCTTCCTCTTCAATCTCGACCACAGCCATCTGGTCAAACACCCCCTCCCCCTCTTCCTCCAATCTCTCTCTGTCATCCATTTTACCCCTGCTCATCCCCCACCTCTTTCTCTCATCGCCAGCCACAGTAGTCCCTGCTCCCTCCACCCTTCCCCTTTTTTCTCCCACTCATTTTTCATTCTCTAACAAGTACGGACGTCCAGCTAGACGCTGTCATCATTTTTCATTTTATTTTATTTTTCTTCCCAACATGTCTACCCTACATGTATCCGTGCTTGCATGATATCTTTTCCCTATATCATCATCCTGATGAAGTCTTATAAATAAAGACGAAACGTTGATGTACACATAAAAAACATCCAGTTTTTGGTTTTCCTTTTTCATTTTACCATATATATATATATATGTGTGTGTGTATCTGTGCCTTGTTAAAAAGAGACCTTTCTATGAATCATACACATCTATGTAATATATATCTCCCTTGTCATGATCCAACGGTTCATTATTGGCGCCACTTGCAGCGAACCAGGGTTCTGTTAACATCACCCCGGAATGTGATGCGAGTTTAATCTGAGCGCTTTATTAAATCCACTTCTGAACCTAGATCTAATTTTAGAAGTTTGTGATTCATGTAAGTGCCTCAACATTTAAAGACCGACTTACCGAATACTCACACATCGATCGGAACCATTTTCCCAGCCAGACGTGTTTCGATATCTACCAAATTTTAGTGCACATTTTTTATACATATTTTATGACAGCAGAGACACGCAATCAAATATACATATTATATTCAATTTCTAAGATATCACCACATTGAAATTCGAATATGTCAGTTAAGGACAACATTGAATAGTATTTAAATTAAATATTCATTGCGAGGGCAGTAAGGTTACTACTACTAATACTACTGCTACTACTACTAATAATGATAATAATAAAAGCTCTTCGTAAAAACTATAAAATATAGATGCAAAATGGTAAGACGAATCCAAGGGAACAGATAACGCCTAAGTAGATACATGAGAACAATTTTATAATCTGGCACGCCCTTCATTGCCCCACAAAAAAGCATGACACATGTGAAATATTGGGCTAGTGTGATTTTGTTTATGGAGGATGACGGGTGGGGTTCGGTCGGGATAAGCTTAATGTATTCGCATGTCAGCTTGACATCCTGTGTGCTAGAAGCAGATGGGACATTGCATGGTCCAAAGAGACAGAGAGTGATAGGTGAGATGTTGTCAGTTCGCTTGAAAGCACATATGTGCGAACTTTGAGTTTTAAAGATGTCGGGAAAAGATATGATTAAGCAGTAATTATCGATCCCTCTATCCCCCCCCCGATTTACTGGTCAGCAATATCGAACAACAACAAAGCGAATAAATCAGTCGTTGTCTTTAACCGTTTGCCTTGAACTGGTCTTTGTGAGCAGGCGGCGTCCTCGGTCGCGCCAACTGACATTAAGGGACGAACGGTCAGCAAGATATTTTAGGAACGTTCATGTATTATAATTGATGGTGACTTGTGACACATTAGACCTTCGCTGAGAAGGGAGGTATATATAACAGCATCAACATGGTTTGTATAACAGAAAAATAGTTGTAGAGTACGTGAGCGAGTGAAAATACCGATATATGAGAAAAAATATGAAAATAAATTTATATAGTGAAGATTAATTCGACTCCACATATATATATATATATATATATATATATATATATATATATATATATATATATAAATAATGATTTTTTAGGGAGTACAAAATTTTATAATAGCAAGCATGAAGGGAAGACACATTTTATCGTTCATTATTAAAAGTTTATCAAGAAAAAAAAACGCCAGCTGACCGATTTCGCCCTCTCTTAACAAATGATGTATCGAGAGATTAAAGAAAACGAGGGATTTAAAAAAGGGGGTGAAAACAGAGCGTACAGAATATAACATAGCGTTATTATATATGTTCAATTATATATATATATATCTTGTCACGAATGCCGCCGGTCGGGATCACCGAAAGACATTACGTAACAACGATAAAAAAAAGTTTTAAAAAAGTTTTAAAAAAAGTCCGGAGTGGCTCGTGATATCCCAGGTTCAAATAAAACGTGTTAAATGATATGGGATGGGGATTTCTCCAATATAAGATACCGTCAGGAAACAAAACAAAAGATGCGAAGAAACGACAAAAGACATGATGAAATTTATATTCATTTATTTAATAAAACTGTATACTAGAAAAAAAGGGGAGTGTATCTATAAAACAAAACGAAATAAAACGTGAAAACAAAAGTATAGTCTTAAGAGGAGGGGGGATTGTCTATCCTAGCCCTATAGTAGCAGGATTCATTTCCACACAAAAATATACATATATATATAACAGCCCTAGGGGGCGAATTCCCGAGAAGAGATATTCAGGTTGTCACTTACAAGTGGATGCATTGTTCGATTTAGAGTCGATATTTCCGGCATGTCGTAGTAGCCATATTTCTTTGCACATGTAGTTTTGAAATACATTTTTCCTCAGGAAAAACAATTCCTGGTTGGTTACTTTTCCTCTGCTTAGTTCAGCGGGTCGTCTCGTCCGAGCCGAGGACGGCTATAATTCCATCTTCAAAAGGTCCCTGCCTTTCCTACGACACTATAGTTGCACATCTTTTCTTGTCACCGGTCGTTCGCTTCTTCTCTCTCGGGCAGACGTACTCCGAATGACTGACTGTAGTTGTCCTCAAAATATGTCCGCCTTAACCCGGTGACTCATCCTTCCTTGCCGGCATTTTACGTCCTCTGTTTCTTTCTTCTTCCTTTTCTCTCTTTTTATCTCTCGTTTTCTGACGTCATTCGAGTCGCATTATAATAATTTCTCGGTCGTGTATAAATATGCAAAAATGAATCCTATCTCTCTCCGTAAACTAGGGTCGTGAGTTCGAATCTCGATAGCTCTCCCTACATTTGTAACAATATATATACATATACATAAATAAAATACATTCATATAGTGATGATTAATTAGACTGAGCATTCATTTCCAAAAGCAGTATGAAGCTTAATATTTAATATTTTAATTTAAAATTTTAAATATCTAATATAGATATTAATAAAGTATTAAATTAATCTCATAACATTCTATGATTTAATGACCACACCTCCAGAGATTATGTAGAGAAATATTTATGTCAAATAGACGATCAGAGATTGTTAGAAAAAAAAATCAAACACAAGAGAGAATCCAGCAACAATCAATCAAATCAGAGCACATAATATTGTTCAGAATATTGCAGAAAATATAATATATAAGACCCAAGGACTTTACCATTTTTGCGTTGTGTTTGCTTTTGGTTCTTACGTGAATTGCTACGTGAATGTTCTCTTGGAGTTGTATTCTCCCTTCCTCTTTCTAATGAAGGGGAGTTGGTTATAACAGCCTTAATCACCAGTGATTGCTTCCCTACTGCTCAACTAAACATGTGTAAAAATTCTGAGTGATATAACCATAATTTAATACTTTATTTACTTATAGTCATCCATAGACAGACCGTTTCGCTGTATTACAGTCCTTTAGTGTGACTAGACAGACAAGCATTTCAAGGTAGAATCGAAACTCGACTATGTTTTTCGACAGTCGTTTATTTACACTGTCAGGCTATCGGTAAAAAGCCACATGAAGGTGAAACCCCAGTCATTATGTGAACAATATCTGCAACCGAAGAGTGTTCAATTCTTTTTTTGTGAAGACCTTTGCATTATATCTAATGGTAGCTGGTTATTACACTCATCACAAAGAGGCGGGAGACATAAATACTTTTTTATTTTATTTTACGACTCCTTAAAACGATTTCGGTAAAGCTAGTTTTATTTCCCCAGGGGGAAAAAAGTAATGGACTTCTGACAGTGTTAATTTATTCTTGTTTTATTTAATAAAATATTTAAGAGCAAATAGTGTCGGTGCTGGAGATAAAAATCTGTCTGGAATGACGTAATTTATAGCCGGAAAAATGTGGCATGGGGAAGTAAAAATTAAGTGAAGCAAATTAATACACACTCTTAAGGAGATCGTTTCTCATTTTGAATATATTTTGGTTTGGCACCTTTCATTCATTGTATTCTTCATTCCACTAATTATATTTATATAATTATTATTATTTTAATATCACAACATTCTTTATGAGAACTTTAATTGCCACTATTATCTTTCCTTATGTAAATAATTGTTTTCAATTTAGCTCTTGTAAATCATAGATATGTCCTAAAGAGATGGGTAAAGAATAAGCAAAGCGAATTCAAATCCTTTTAGGTATATTACATTCACTTATACATCTTTATATAAAAAAGTCAGTAGACGGAAGAAGAATGTAGTTTTGCTAATAATTAATATTGTGTAATAATTGTATCACACACACGCTAACTGGTTAAGGATGTAAATGGCATATCTCACGATCCCGGTAGATACCGTTGGCTGTAATAGTATCCACATCAAGAAACCGACAACTGAAATAGAATAAAATGTTGGTATTACATGAAAAAGTGAATACAATGTTTATTAATCCGGACTATTGAATCGGCAAACCGAGTTAAAATCTATGATTTGATTTATTGCACTTATACCGTTGTAAAATCGTAGTAACATTATTTTCTTTAAGCAAACCCTAAGATAG
>OY744527.1:78505571-78538071 GCA_963556195.1 Sepiola atlantica
CTATTTTTGTATTTCTCGATATCATTATATCTATCATAATTCACCATTTATATATAGCACGAACCAAATAAACATTATACTTGTCAGAGTCTCAGAGAAGTCATAATATAGGTTACTATGAAAGTGGGCTAAATCAAAATTGAAATCGCTGCAAAACTCTGGATTCGACTTTGCACTGTTAACCGAGTGATTGTCCAATTTATGGTCTCCGTTCAGTATTGAAAGACAATGAATACCCTCTGTAACGATGCCTTCACGTGTAATTGCGAATCAATGGGTGCGCAATCTTTAACACAGTTGCAAAAAGAAGTCTATGACTGAGATAAGCAGCACTTGGTGTACCCAAATGGTCATCCATTTAATATTGATCAGGCTGAACGTTGCTTAACTTTGGTGATTCAACGGGAATCGGTGTGTCAACGTGATTATGCGGTATGAGAGGGAAAATCTATATAATACTAAAAGTCTATTCTTGTATGTTTGCAATCAGCTTTCAGCTTTCCGGTTTTCAACATCCGGTTGCGCATGTGTAAATAGCATCGTCTTCAATCTGTTATTCCAATTCCGTTATTCTCTGATATGATTAACGAACGCATGAAATTTTTCATTCTGGAAATTTTTAAACAATTTCATTTAATTTCATCAAATAGTTTATTTGTTTTCTTCACGGCTAAAAACATTCAACGGGAGGACTTCGTAAAGTCTGTCGCAGTTTCAAAAAAACTCCTCCCTTTTAAAAAACAAAAACAAACAAACAAAAAAACAACACTCATTATTAATATCAGGCATACTAGCGGTCGGTGAACGAAACCACCTCCCACTTTCCCTCTCATAGATTTCACCACTCCTACTCCCTCTGTTTTCGTTACGTACGCGAGAATGCCTGCTGTACCCCCTTCCTTTCTCAAATCGCCCTAACCAACCACTTATAATTCAGTAACTCTAATTAAAAAAAAACCAATTATAATAAACAGAACGACTCATAGAAATCTATTTATATTCTTTTTTCATTTTAATATACTTTCATAGAAATGCTTCTGTTATGTAAAAGAAACCTATTTTCTTTATGCCACAAGTGTCACGCTCATACATGAATTCCATAGCTAATATAACAAACTGACCCAACGGGTCACGGGTGGTCTAGTAATCAATATAATCTCACATAGGCCGATCTTTACCCTCTGACAACAGTTTTCGTATTAATGATAATAATCATGTCTATTTACTTCTGTCATATCTGTGAATATTTATCAACGAAGGAGAAACAGTCCACGTGCTACATGAAGCTCGCCGAGAACCCAACAGACGGAGTCTTGTCGATTAAATCAACTATAAGAAATAATATAAGAAATAACTTTCACTGTCCAGTTTAAAATAAGTAATACTTCTAGAGAAAATCCAACAATCAAAGATATTCTTGAACGTGATCGAGAGATTTAGAAAAAAATATCTACGCTCGCAGACTTAATAATAGGCTACTGTTTAGAAACATATACGTCAGGAAACCTGTTTTGAACCTGTGATTAAAATAGTTACTGGCTGGGTTAAATCATTTACTCTAAGGCTTTTAGCAATCTTTCAGTAGAATCCTGTACTGGTGTGATACGCACCCTGGACGGTTTGAGTCGAATTTCTCCGAAGAAGGAAGTTTCTCGCGAATATTACCTTCACAAGCGGTCCACACTCGCAGGTGTATTCCGCTGTGGCGAAGTTATTTAAACATTGTTAGAATTTGAATGTTTTTTTATTGCAACGAGATTTCGCCGTCCTTCTACATACAGCGTCTGGTATTCACAAATGGTCATCCACCCGATACTTACCAGGCTCAACGTCGCTTAACTTCGGTGATTTAATGAGAACTGGTTTATGAACGTGATTATGCAGTCGAGTGAGGTCAGTTTGATCCTGCTCCTGGCTAAAGAAAGAATAACCTATACATATATCGTTAAGCATGGACACCTGTGATTAACAAAACACGGATATTTGCAAGATGCATCCGTCTAGTTTGCGCGTTAAGCAATTAAAATGTTATTTCATATTTACGCGTGACAGACGGGCGAACGGACGGACAGATGGACATGTGCGCTTATAGAGAATTGTAAACGCATCTAAGAATGCTATTTTACAATTTAAGCGTGACAACTCGACAAAAGAGACAAATGTAAATATCAGAGACCGACGGACCACCAGAAATTATATCTCATAGATAAGCTTCAGCGTATTTAAAATAAGATAGTATTAACCTCCCTCCCACGACAGGAAGATGTAGCACATGGTCGGAAAGTGGTGATATAAAGGCTAGCGCATCAGAGGTAGTGCATACTGGTCCCACAAAAATTCCTTAGCCGCCCTGTCAACATTCATCGATAAGGACGCCCCATGTGATTGAAAATAAACCAACCCATTCTCAAAGAGAAATGGTAAAGTCTAGGAAGTACACCACATAGAAGTACACATAACTATACTTCCACCCGAGAGAGCAGGGCAGCTGGTGCCGAGAGAAAGCGAGCAAGCGAATAAGCAGGCCAGCCAGTCACCCACCCATTAAGCCAGCCAATCACTTTCTCACACCTTTTTCTATTCTCGCTTATGCCTCTTTCTAGGGAACGATGTTAGTTAAATTTGAGAATTTAAAAAAAATAATTTATCAGTTTTTTATCAAATCACTCTTATTAATTACTGTTAATATCGCCGAAACTATTTCATATATATAGCAAAAAAAGACAATAAAATTACAAATGAATAGTACCAAACATTAATTCATTGTAAACTGATTAAATAGTTGTTACGTAAATTAGGCTTTCAAAAAGCTGTCTTTGGACTGTTCATCTCTACTATATATATATATATATATATATATATATATATATATATATAGTATTTCAAAATATGCTGTTGTATTATTGATTTAAATGACACTAACCCGATTTGATGGTAATATAGGAGTAATAAACGCATTTATGTATTTAGATTGTAGAATATTCTGTGGACAAGAATTCACCTGACACCACACACACATACACACATATATATATATATATATATATATATATATATATATATAATTAATTATTAAAGACAATATATGTACTACCATATTTTATCAGATCCTTTTATATTGTAGTCTCTTCTGAAGATTCAGCTCAATGTTTGTCAGTTATTGATAGCAGAGCAAAATATAGGACAGTTTTTATTATATTCCAATAACCATGGTTTGTTTTATTACTTTTATTTTTAATTTTTCACATTCTCAAAAATTTAAAATTTCTCACAGAAATTTTAAATTTTTGGAAATGAGAAAAAATAAAAATAAAAGTAATAAAACAAATCATGGTTATGGGAATATAATAAAAACTGTCCTATATATATATATATATATATATATATATATATATATATATATATATATATATATATTAGCATATTTCTATCAACTCAACGTTGTGGGAATACTCTTTTTGCCTACGCTAAGACGGTTGCATCATATTATTAACTAGTGCAAGAATAAAAACGCCCCATCAATGTAAGTTTTGGTATAAGACTCGTTTACCAATAAATGTTCCCTATGAAAGAGCCTTGCTGTACGCAATTTGAATGATTCGTAATACCTTTGCGTATTATTATGAACATACCTAAATATAATTTCGATTATAATGAATTTAATTGTTTACATTAAAAAGCAAACATTATTAACAGTAATAACTTATAAGAGCGCGGAATAGCAGGTAGCATAACTATTGTCGAAATTCTTTAAATCTGGGCCTGACTTATGAATTCAATGTTCACCAATCATTTGTTTATCTAAGAAGAAAAATCAATACTTATATGTGAAAGAACCAGATTTGCACCACTAACTCCTATAGATTTTCTAAAATGTTTGATATGTTTCCCACGTTGGAATGTTGTGATGTAAACGATTAAGATCAAACATTATCCGCAGGGTCTGAAATGTCTCGCTGTGCTGACTCAATTCTTCATCAATTACTATTATACAGTTTACCAAATGTTTATCTGCTTTCTTATTTCGTACAAGACTTAGTCTCAGCCAATTGTCCTTTAAGAATGAGATGGGTTAAGAAGTCACAGTGTTCAGAACTACGTATATTCTATAAAAGTGTAGATATCTGTAGTAAATTTAATATCCCGTGTATCAGCAAGTCCCGGGAATGTATACCAGAAAGAACAGTTTGAAATAAAGCGTAGACCATCTTCTATGACTATGCAATCCCTACAGCTACAGACCTAGAAAACGGAGCTGTTAAACCTGACATAGTGACATAAGTCAAGAGAGAGAAAGTAGCCACCCTAGTTGAAGTCAATGTCTCTAATGGCGTGGGAGAAGATAACGAAATACCAAGGCATTATGTACGACATGAAAAGAAACTGGAATCTTAGGAAGATCTTCATCACTCCAGAAATTATAGGAGTCACCAGGCTCATGAAAAAGAATTTCAACAACTACCTGGCGAATATATCCGGTGAACCAAGTGCAAAAGAGATGCAAGCAATTACGATGAAAAGGAACGGGTTGAATTTTAAAAACATTTCCCAGTTGGAGTCTCTGAAATAGCGGGTTAATGTCTGGCATACGGGAGGATGCTCAATCTATTGCTAAAGCAAAAAGGTAAGAAAAAAGGTTTATTTCTTAATATATATCCCTTTTAATTTATATGAAATGTTTTATATATACACATTTTCAGAAAAACATTTTTCTCAAATACAGGGTGACCTCCAATAAAAAGAAACATGCCCTGCGCACACTTTCTATCATTCTTTTCTTGCAGAAGGTGGCGATCGCAATAACTCTGAACATAGCCGAAGAAGTTCCTTCAAAGAATATTCTGCGTTAAACATTATTATAGGTGGTGCTTGTTCAAGAATATGCAAGACACTTTCGTGCATCAGTTCAAATGTGAAAACAGCTCTCTTTAAGAGGACAATGCAACGCTGAGTGGACTAGTCCGAAAACTGTAGGACAGTTGAGAACCGCACTGCAGCCAGTTATAATCGTACAAGAAATTTAAGACGCCACAAGAGTACACAGCTGAGCTAATCGATATGGTGAGAGAGTTAGTTCAGAAGAATATGAAACACTGTGTGCAAGAATGAGCAGAAGACTCTGTACCCGTCGCTTATTGTAAAGTTCTAGTTACAGCAAGAAAGATCAAGATCCTACACCTCCAATCTATCCCAGGATTGGCTGAAAGAGAACTTTAGAGCTTGGTGGCGAGTTTCTAGACTTATTTGGAGTAAACACCTCACAATCCAGACGTTAGTTTCTAAGATTTCCTTTTCTATGCCAATCGTAAAGATAACTATGTATGAAGACTCAGGATTATTACGGAACTGAAGTACGCCATCAAGAAAGATGCCAGAGTAATACCTTATTCGGTATTCAATGATGTTATGGACAAAGTTAAAGGGAGTTGATCTCAGACAAATGATTTTGAATAAAGAAAAAGAAGCAAAGTGTAGTATATGCTCTTATACAACACTTCTCTTGTCTGTCCTAGCTCAGTGAAGGAGAAATTCTTCTAGATTCATGCCAATTTATTTTTTCCCAATCCAGAGAGTCACTTTTTGTCAGGTTGATATTCCCCACATTAAAAACAAACCTTGTGTCTAACTCTACCCTCGTGGGGAGCCAAGTAAATAGTGACTCTCATATTTTGATATGATATCTTAAGTTATCATGAGGGTCTCATTTAATTCTTTCAGAATGAATAAGAATTGAGTCCTATTGAAAGTTGGGGCCTGTTTGCTGGGTTTCCCTGTATTTTTAAATAACAATTTGTGTTGAAACTGAAACTGAAGGCTTTATTAAGTGCACAAAAGTGTGCACAATAAAAGGCTGAAAGATTTAGTAATTAATCTCAGATTACAATAGATGGTTTTGTTTGTTTAATCCTTTGTAGCGGAGATCAACTATTTTGGTGGTTTGTTAATGGCGAAACAGAATACCTATTTAAAATGAGTCCTACTATACAATTAGTCGAACCGAATCGAGCGGTTTCATATTTAAAATGTTTTGGAATCATGAAGTTACATCGATGGCGCAACATTTCAAACTCTATTTAATATTTTGTTAGCATTGTTGTCTAACCTTTCTGAAAGAAAGTACAATCAACAATGGCATTAATAAAGTACAAATAAAACAAAGAAAATCACTTGCTTTAGGAAACCATTCTGAGCTGAAGAGTTCATCTTAATTGTGCGGTGTGTGACTCTTTCCGTCGACATGATTGGATCAATAGAGATCAGATTGAATAGTGAACTTTCTAGAGGAAACAAGATCTTTTGTGCATTGGTCTGATTTTACAACATATTTTATTTTAAAACGTTCACAATGATTATTGATTTTAAAGAAGTACCGATCAAAAATGTATTGTAGATTTTAGTTGGGTAAACTTACTATATAATTAACAGTCGGAAAATCGTACAGAAAACATTAAAAAAACAAATAATTTACAGCAAACGAAGAAGAATTAAATTCTCTATCGACCTGTATATTTTTAACGTGCGTAATTTTTTATTTAATTATTCCAAAATTTTATATCTATGAGCGTGTGTCTTATGAACACATGAACAACAACATACCGGCCGAAGTAATGGTTTTACCTTTCTAAATATAGGCGATTAACTGTGGTTTAACGAGGTATTTTTTTTGAAGGAGCGCTTCCATTCAGACTTAGGGTTAGTGAATTTAACCGAAGTAAGGCCTCATATTGTCAGCCATTTTTGTTTTAGTGTAACGATCAGCCACAGGAACATCGAAAACAAATTCTGAAAAAACAACAACAAAACAAACAAACTTACTAACACTATTATGACGCCGTCACGTAACGTAGTTGGTAGTCAATTACATTCTACTGTGTTTGGTATGAGTTATTTGTCGTCATTTTTGTTTACGATTTCTCGACTGTTAACTATACTACAATTTTACCCATAGTTGAAGTACTTATCTATATTGGATGAGAAACTATGAATATACTCATGAAGATTGTGTATATATGTAAAATACTAAGGTATACTCGGTACCGATAGTTAGACATGTGATAGCCAAATGCAAGTACGAGTCCCAAGAGACCGCTTGAATATTCTAACGCATTTCTGAGGGAACACCATACCTATTATGACGTCTATGTTTTACCATTCTTACGCCCTTTATTATTTATAAAATTATGAGTTAAACATAATTCGAAAAAGGATTTTTTTCGTAAATATATACTGGCTTTCATTAAAATTGTGATTTTTTAATGTATCAACACTACTAATGTGACCGATTGAACATATTATATTTTTCTGGTTAACAAGAAAATGTATGATTTAATACGGTCGAAACGATAGTTTGAGATTCCATCATTTTGAGCTCTAGTATTTTATATATTATTGAACTTTCAACCAACTTTCTCTGTCATCTCAAAGAATTAAAATAGTATACCCACACCTATATATATATATATATATATATATATATATATATATATATATATATATATATGTAAGAGGGTAGTGCAGTATTAGTGCAGTTCCAACGAGAGAAAAATATATATGTAAAGGAGTAAGACTTTGATTTGGCCATGGCTGCCTTTGACTCTGCGGAGACATCAGATCTTGTGGGGTTATTTATTTTATATGCACTCACAAATATATTTGATAATACAAATATCGGCCTATATAGAGATGATGGATTAGCGATAATAAGATATTTCAACAACGTCAAGGGAGAAAACTCCAAGAAAATTATGCATATGTAAATGAAAAAACAAGGCATAAAAGTAAAAGTACTGACTAACATAAGAAACTCACTTTATAGATGTCACGTTAAACTTAAATAAAACTACAGACGAATCATAGTTAAAAGATAAAGCCAATCCAATATGCGTAAACACAAAGTCCAATTACCCTCATCAATCATAAAACAGATTCCGAATTCTATCGAACGTAGGATTATCAATAATTCCAGCAATGAAAATGTTTTTAAAATATCAAGCAACATTTATAATACAGCTATAACAAAATAGTGGTTACCATAATATCGAAATTAAATATAAGAAACAGGACACCAATTATTATTATAAAAAAAAAAAGAAATATAATTTGGTATAGACAGCCATATAATAAGATGCTGAAAACTAAACTGGGCAATAAATTCTTTAATCCAATTGAAAAACACTTCCCTGTAACCAATCTCCTGCATAAAATATTCAATAAAAATTACCTAAAACTGTCTTACAGCTGCTGCGAAAACCTAGAAATGATAATTAAGGCACACAATAACAAAATACTAAAAATGAACAGCAAAGAGGAATACAAAATAACAAATTGCATAAAAAAGTGAAAAATATAGCAAAAATAACTCGAAGAAGAACAAAAATATAAGCAATACAAATAGAAATAACCTAAACCCTAATAGTAATCACCCGAATAGAAATGAAAAAGCTTGCAATGAAGAAGAAAAGATGTAACTGCATAAATCGTACACTTTGCCCGCTACAAAATAAATGCCTAACCAAAAGTATTGTTTAGCAAGCCACAATATTTGCCAAAGAAAGACCGAATAACAAGAATTACTACGTGGTTATGACCTCCCTAGATTTTAAAACCAGATATTATGACAAAAGCACATTTAAAAACAGAGAACGTCGAATTAAAACAACACTAGCAAACCACTATTGGGAGCTCAAAGAAAATGGACGCTCACCAATAATTGAATGGAAAATAATACGACAGGCCAGTACATGTAGAAATTTAGACGACCCATGTAGATGATGTCTGAATGAGAAATTTGAAATCGTAAACTTTAAAAGGACCCAACATCTATTAAACTGTAGAATCGAGATAACAAACAGCTGCCTGCACAGAATAAAATTTACCTTAGTCTAACAACACATAAATAAATAAGATAGAAAACGAAACTAAACTAAAACCTAAAAACTGAAAAATAAAACCTAAAATAAAAATACAATGGACCACGTGTTAAAATAAATTCACCACTTATATTGACATAACAAAGAAACAGGGAGAGGCCGCTCTATAGGAAACAGAACAATAGAATACGAAGTGAAACTAACCGGACCTTATTTGTGAGAAGCCCAACGATTGGCTAAGAGGACAACAAAGAATCTGATTGGTTAACTAGCTAGTCGTGTATATAAAACACCCGGCAAAACTAACTTCATGATTCCCCCGGGGATGGAACGCGGGAGCCTCTGTATAACTTAATTGCCATGAATATATTTTCATAACTTACTATATATATATATATATATATGAATTTAACACAGCGGTTGGAAGCCTAACAATGCGTGTTTTTTAAATACACATTAATTCATTTAAAAGTTCTAAATTTTCGACGTAACACGCCCTCATCGAGGAGGCAAGACACTTTGACCTCGATAATCGTCTTCGTCTAACAAGTAAATAACCGCCATGTAAATTCAGTTTTTATCAAATCACACATTTTTGATAAAGAGCAGAGTGCTGCTCGTAATATCAAAATTTAAATCATAAAAACACTTATAATTTATTGTCAGATATTTTCTATCCCAATTAAATAAAATAAAATATATTTATAGTTTCTTCTGGATGTCCAACCAAGAGCTGGATCGAAACACTGAGATAGAGGTTGCTGTATTCTATTCGGCTTGATTGTTTCATTAGCCGGTTCTGCATTCTATCTATCTATCTATCTATCTATCTATCTATCTATATATCTCCCCCCTCTCTCTCTCCCTCTCTATCTCCCTCCACCTCTCTCTCTCTCTATCTATCTATCTATCTTTCTCCATCTCTCTCCCTCTCTATCAATCTCTATCTTTCCTCCTCTCTCCCCTATCTTTCCCCCTCTCTATCTCACTCTCTATCTTTCCCCCTCTCTATCTCTCTCTCTCTATATATATATTTCCCTCTCTCTCTCTCTCTCTCTCTGTATATATATATATATATATATATATATATATATATATATATATATATATATGCGAGTGTCTGTTTTATTATGCGTGTGGTCTCAGGCACTCATGTGTGGATATCATGGTCTGATGATTGATGTGGCCTGAAACTTCCAATTACCATTGAAATGCAATTAGTGTATCTGTACTGATACTATATTGATCATGCTCAGTTCACTCCCCTGTGTATATTTCATAACATAGTCCCATGGTGGCCATGGTGGCCATGGTGGCCATGGTGGCCATGGTCGAAAACTTCATTTAAGATGGAAATGTGATTACCGAGTTTGAACTGCTGAGATATAATATCTATACAAACTCCAACTCACAAGCAGAACAACTATTTGAGCCTTTGTTTTCGTGCATGTGCTTGATATTCCTACCAGTATCACAGTGGAATATCAGTTCAAGTTACCATCGATATTTGAATACTAGATATATGGCTTCACACTTAAGTTGAATAACATATTTCATTCAATTAACACGGCTACAAGTTCAACAAATATTTGTGTGTTTGTATATATATTAATTATATATCGCCAGCAAATTTCGTCCCTTATCCATCTCTCCTGGATTACAAATATGCATTACCAAGATAGTTCACAATGGATCTATTCGTGTGACTTTTGCTTAATATTTTTGATAAAATAGACTTTTTGCAGACATTGTTGTGGTGTGATTTCTGGGTGCTTACGTGTATTTTCTGAAGAGATTAGAGGTTTCGAAAAACAATTTATGTTTCATTATACGACTTAAAAAACATTATCTTGAAACAGCTGAAAGCAACTTTAATAACTTTGTGCGTATGCTTTATTTAGAACAATGATTGCAAGAGGATTTAAATCCTCAAATATATATGTACTAGTCTGCACCTTCCGTCAAAAATGACCGAAACAAATTAAAACTCGCCAATGTCCGCACTCGCTATATATCTAGATATATTACTAATATATACTATTTAAGACATAGAATTACGTCACCTATTAAACTTTTCATATAAATTATTATTATCATTTATGGAGACCTAAAAAAAACACATGTCGTTGATTCTTTTCATTACCGTGTCGTAGATTTCTCTCCGAATTTATTTCAGGCGGCAGTTATCTTGCTTTATGTTGCCTTCTCACTTCCCATCACAACTTAAAATGGTTTAATGATTTGGTGTGTGATGTTTATATATATATATATATATATATATATATATATATATATATATATATATATATATATATATGTCTTGGAAATTTTTCAACCATTAAAACTATATGGAAGAAAACAAAACACTTTTAGTCCTAAGTCCTTCGTTGGAAAGCTACTTTGCTTGTAAGTCAATTAACTTTTTACAGTCACTATATTGGTTTGCTTCTAATCATTTACGCTAGTGTTATTTAAGGGATCATCAGTTTTTACCATGAAAAACGTTTTCGGGAATTTAAAAACAAAACAGTATTTTATCTCATTGCCTCCGAGACGAGTTGATCAGACACCACTTCACTGAAAAAAAAAACAAGAACGAAAACGTTTCGGATATTGGATCTTGTTTTCGTTTCAGATTAAGTTTTTGCTAACTTATTTTGTTACTAAAAATGGCTTCCTTATATATATATATATATATATATATATATATATATATATATATATATATATATATATATATATATATATATAACACAGTAATAAATTGGATTCCATTGCCCATGTAATTATTCATTCTTAAAGACATCCATTACTTTATTGGCCCGTTTCATCATCACTCAGACAAACAAAATACATATTTATGTATATGTGAATTGTGATGAGTGTGACTCATAGAAAAAGTCCAAATCGTGTCCTAAACATCGGAAAATAAAAAATAAAAAATAACACTCACATTATTAGAGCATTTATATATGCATGTTGATTAGGATATATATATATATATATATATATATATATATATATATATATATATATATATATATATATATATATAAAGATAAATGAAAGAAGAGGGATAAACATGTACGAATGACAAATCTATTTCAACTTCGATTGTTCAATGCAAGGTGTACTCGGTAAAAACATGTTTATTATTCTTTCCTTAAGCCAAGGCTTTTCAAAGATTAACATCTTATTATCAGAGGAATTACATAGATGGATAAGTTGGCAGTAGAAAAGCCAAAATTTTTAATTTGAAAGAATATTAAGTAATGGAGAGTGAGAGTGTGTGTGTAAAAAATATGGGGTCTTTTTTGAAAGGTCATTTAAAAAGTAATTTATTTTAAGAAGCAGAATGATGAACAAAATTAAAAAGAGGTTGTAAAATAAATTTTAAAAAGATAAAATGTTTTTCTTTCAAATAATATCAATATTTTTCAACGACTTTTATAATTGATATTAAATACAACATAAATTGTTGAGAAAAACCCCGAAAATGTATTTTTCTTTAAGAAACCCCAATCAATAAACATTGTCATCACAAAATTAATTATACTTTTAATCCTTGCTATCGGATAAAGTTAATTCTCCGAACAGAGCAGTTTTGCCCCAATTCTATGACCCCTTACGAAATATACAATTAATATAATAAGCATACGAAACCTTATGTCTACAATCATTTTTCCAATTTTTATAAAAATCCATTACACGATTTTGATTCTAGAAAATGTCCCACATTCAAGGCTTAACCTTGAGTAGTTTTAAGAAGTAATTGAAATTAAGAGAATCTTGCTTAATTAATGTCTTATGACTATGGATTAAATTCAATGCAACTCTGATATATTTGAATTTTCAAATGGGAGGTTGTGCTCATGGTGTGTCTTGTAAAAACCTTAAACCTTGAAATTTGTGGAATATTTATTAATTGATGTCTAAGACCTAGTGTACAAAATGTCACAAATATCAGTAGTATCTGAATTTTGACGAATGGATCCCCCCTTTTACTACTTTGTTATAAAAATAAATTAAAAGTAATGTAGCCCACATATTTACCCCTTACGCCAAGCGACATTCTTAATGATGAGTTAATTAGTTTTGGTTTACATTATGTACATAAAACTGTATAAACATATGAACATACCTAATTTTATTTCGATAGAAATATAAAAATTCGATTCTGACTAATTTGAGTACGGATTCAAATGTATACAGACATGTGGGATTTGCCGTAGTAAAATGTTATGATAGATTCTTTTTAATTATTTATTATCGTTATAACTACCACACACACACACACACGCACACACACACCTCTCTCTCTCTCACTTTCCCCCTCTCTCTCTCTCTCTCTCTCTCTCTCTCTATATATATATATATATATATTACTATTTCATGTATCCACATAAAAGCTTATAACGAGATATAATTGTTTATATATCCATTTTTAGTATTTACTTCAACAGTGCTAGATACGTAAGTAGAGCTAGGTAGTAAGCTATGATAATATATTTATGGCAATTAAGCTACACGCGTTTAATCCTCGGGGGAATCTTCAGGCTAATATGTATTTTAGCCTGAATATCCCCCACCCCGGGAATGAAACGCGGGAGCCTCTGTATAGTTTAATTGCCATAACTATATTAGCATAGCTTACTATATATATATATATATATATATATATATATATATATATATATATATATATATATATATATATATATACTAGCTGAACCTGTCCCCGGCGTTGCACGGGAGAAATAGAAAAGAATGAACTAAAATTCGTCAACATCCGATCGAACGCAAATAGGTAACATAGGAATGATATTCACAATAGTTAAAGTACTACATATTACATTGATTTATTTTCAAATGACTGCATAATAACGATTATTTGAAAAAATCCGGCCCGTAGTCCTCTTTTGCCCCCTCTCTCGTAGACATAAGTTTAACAATGTAAAACGTACTAAATAAAACACTTGTGTGAGATGACTGAGATCGAACCATAAACCTCTCAGGTTTTGGATTTATGCTGCTTACATTTCGGCCACGGAAGCGAGTATAAAATCTACAAAAATAGAAGCCAGTCAGTAGCTGTCATGCATGTTATCGTACGATGCCCCGCAAGGCGACCGAATGTAGGATCCACCAGTCACACGTTTTAGGTCATTTCTATACTAAGAAGTCGATGTTTTTTTCTCCAATTTTTAGATATTAGCAATGTAGCAATCAGAAAGCAATCAGAAAGTGTACACTTTATGGCCGTGTGAGTGTCTTGGCGTATTGTGACTTAATTCGGAAGTCGAGTCGTTGAATAAATTGTAGACGTTGTTTATTAATTCCTGGTGTCGATAGAGGGTGTCTTAAGTGTACTTAAGTGTTAGGTAGGAAAGTTTTTGCTACTACCTATATGGAGTCTGTTTTGAGGAGAGTCGAATATGATTGGCCAAAAGTAATATTTTGTGTTAGCTGGAGAAAAATAATAACAAATTGACTAAAACACGCTTCAGTGAATAAGCGTAATAGAGTTGTGAGTTTAGTAGTCTGTGATGCATGTGATAATTTTCCTATTCTTCAAGAAGATACAGGACGAAAAATCGTCTTAACTTATATATATATATATATATATATATATATATATATATATATATATATGTGTGTGTGTGTGTGTGTGTGTGTGTGTGTGTGTGTGTATTATATCCCCATGTGTCTCTGGAGAAAGGAACCTATTTTAGCAGACAAAACAAATCGTGTTTCTTTTGTCTATTCAGACAATGCGGAGAGAAATACGTGATTACATTCATCGTTCCCTGCTCAGCAATCCTCTTTACTTAGTGAACCAATTCATCAGTGAATGTTTACGTACAGACACCGTCGGCTGGTACGTAATTTTAACCCCCCCCCACACACACATATATATATATATATATATATATATATATATATATATATATATACAGAGAGAGATAAATAGATGGAGAGATACATAGATAGATAGAGAGATTTAGAGAGATTTTTGTTGCGTTCCTTTAATTCTAATGGCAAAATTTGACATCATAACTTTATCTAATATAAAAGACGCACACACACACACACGCACATATATATATATAAATATATATATATATATATATATATATATATATATATATATATATATATAATAAGAGTTTCATTTATGTGAACATATCATGATACACATTCAGTACATGTTTCTGTCGTAGCTTTAAAAGCTCGACATCTTCAAGCCAATATGATCATTCTTTATGATTTCATATTGTGATAAAGATGAGGGATTATTAAAGACCTGGTCAGAGATAGGTTAATATAAAGTCAATTTCTAGAAGCCGTCCAAAGCATGCCAGCATGAAAAATATACGTTAAATCTATGATGATGATGATGATGATGATGATGATGATGATGATGATGACGATGATGATGATGTATTTAACTGAATTTCATATCTATTTTAATATTGTATTACTGTTGTATATGCTCCCTGCAATGATTTTTACTAAGGTTTTACTGGAGAAGATGGCTAAAAAATGAAAAGCCCAAATCGCAAAACTAAAGAAATAGAATATTAAAGAACGTGTTGCTAAATTCATGAATGAGCTAGGATTGAAATCAGTAAGGAACCTTGAAGATAAAATGGATTAATCAGAACATTTCCTGACTTACATAATTTAATTTGCTTCCAGAAAAATGAAATCATTGTGTATCGCACGAACCTCATTAAGTATTGGTATTGTGGTGTTGTGTTTAAATCCTTACGAAATGCACGAGCTTGCAATTTTCAATTTGCATTTTTATGTTCTTTTATCGTGCGATCAGTGCATTCAAGATTGAGCATTGACGGTAGAACCGGACCATTTATATTGCTGCTCGGCCGTTCATACTTTCTATCGTTCACAGCCATATATTACTGACGATAAATATCTACTTACTTAGTTTTTCTTCTCTCTATCCATCGAGTTTTCTTTATTTCTCTGTCTCTCTGTTTCGATCTCTACCTATCTTTTTACCTCTCTTTCTATCCCGCTCGTTTGAAACACATACACACATACACTATATATATATATATATATATATATATATATATATATATATATATATATATATAACTTCTTTGCAATATAGCAGGAAAAATCCAAGCAGAGTGCTCGATTAATTGAGAATTAAAGTTAAAAATTAAGAGCGTAATATTTATTTATTTTGGTACAGAAAAAATTAGTACAACATTCGTACCGTCGGTTTCAAGTACAGAAGGACTTAGCCATCCGGATCTCTTCAGCTTTTGTTGTCATCTGTTTAGTGCAAAGAAGGTTTAATAAGGTTTGAAAAAAGGGGAAGGGTGAAAAGTAACAGTTGAGATTTAAACCGGAGAAGATTTAAAGAGATATAAAAACACTAAATTTAAAAAAAACATGCATAACGTTCTAACCAAATAACGCGTCCAAACGAGAGTAACACGTGACTTCACATTTCCAAAACAGATGACAACAGAAGCTGAAGAGAGCCGGATGGTTAAGTCTTTCTGTGCTTGAAACGGACGGTACGAATTTTGTACTAATTTTTCTATACCAAAATAAATATATATATATATATATATATATATATATATATTGATTTACGTAACATATGTGCATGCAATAGAAAGCTTCACAGCATGCTTGAGAACAACGTCCCGCTACTTATTACGGTCTTGGGTTAATCATTCAGTCGTCTGAATGATTAACCAAAAAAACCTCTAACATTGATACATAAAAAATTATATCTCCGTATAAAATGTTTTGTGGATACATGAAATAGTAATATATATATATATATATATATATATATATATATATATATATATATATATATATATATATATATATATATATATATACATTAATACGCAGAGTTACATAGAAAGACAGACACATGGATGTATGTCCGTATTTATGTTTGTAAATATACGCGCTTCTTGTATATATCAGGTTATAGATTTATTGGTCTCATGTTAATATGTAAGTATATAGATATACACGATAGGGTGATACAGAGGGGGAATTAGAAGCCTGTAAGTGTCAGAGGAAGAAAGGTGATGAGAAGAAAGAGGACAAAGACAGTGACAAAAACAGTGACTAAGAGGTAGATGATGACAGAAAACCATATATATATATATATATATATATATATATATATATATATATAAAAAAGAGAGAGAGACAACGAGTGAGGGAGAGATAAGGGGGAGAAATAAACATGAAGACAGCAAAAGAAGATGAAAGAAAAAAAGAATGAGAAAAATAAAAGTTAAAAGAACGAAAACAGTCGAGAAAAGGAGAAAGAAAATTAGTAAGATAAATAGAAAAGAAGTGAAAAATAGAAAAAAAAGATAAGCGAGTTGGGATAGTGATATCGATCGATAGATGGATTGATAGATAGAGAAAGAAGACGCAAAAATGCAACGCAATAACACACTAAGGAGGAGAAAGAAGAGAAAATGAGAGAAAACAGAGAGTTTGGAAGCTTATTAGGAAGTGTAGGAGAGAGATTAGACACCAAGTATTTCTAAGTATTGCACTATTGTTTTTTAATTTATTTTCTTCAAATCAATCATTCTGAGGAAGTCTTTTAAATTAAGACGAAACGTTGATAAATGCATAAATAATTTATGTTTCCATTTTTCATTTTACATTACGTTGGAATATTATTATCATATGTCTTATACATATATATATATATATTTATATATATATATATTTAAACTAATTATTTTCAAATCATATTTAAAATAAAGAGTGCGCACTAGAATATACAGCTGTTTTCAAACGACGCTTTCCTTTCAGTTATATAAAATAACACAACATTGGTTTGCACCGGCCTTATTTCTTTAGAACGGCATTCAAGAACAAACTCATTTGTACCCGAGAAAAAGAAATAATATTGATAATATATATATATATATATATATATATATATATATATATATATATATATATATATATATATATATATATATGCATGTATGTATTTATTATACTTTTATATATAAAGAGGGATTGCCAGACGAATTCACCGAATCATCGCATTCCTCGTGATTATGAGCACTCTTTCGTCAAAATATTTTTGTTTGAATCAGTCCATTAATTTCGATTGGTTCAACGAATTGTTCAGACGTTCGAATTCTTCTTTATAATTCCAAATCTCCGACTGTCATAGGTGACGGAGCACTTTGGTGAATTTCTGCCTTACGTTCACTTATTAGAAGTGGTTTGCACTTATCTGAGAAACTAGATTAATGTATATAGCTCTGGTTGCCTATATAAACGGCTATAATGTCTATTTTTGCAACGCACTCGTCACTGCTTGATGAATACCTTAGCACGAAAATGTGAGTCGTCGAGTGGGTACAACGGGCCGGCAAAAATGTTGTATATTTACAAATGCATGTTTATATACATGTACACACAGAGACCCAGACTTCCACAACTTAGAAACACATACTATGTTCTTAATTCTTTTTTTGGAATACATTTGCTTCCTTAATATGAATTGAAAGCAAAATGATATTCACCATCGTAAAGAAACACATTCCACTCTTGTACAGAAATGAAGTAAATAATGGCTGAAAATGACGTATGTTGCCTCTCATTCTATCTAAAGTATACATACACACAATGTTATCTGACACGTTCCAAGAAAGCCCATGGAGATTTGCATGCACACATATCTAAGTCACACACAGACACACACACACCAACTCATCACGCACATATTAATGAACATGAATTTTTTGTACTCCTTGGCTGTCTGGGTTTTCGGTTGAAGTATAGACATAATTCGCCAGGAGTGGCTATTTATCCGAAATGATTGACGGGGATGTCCTTGGGGTCAGCTAGAACCCGTAAAAGAACAGCTATAGTATTGATTAGTTTTAATGTGTGGCGTAGGATAAATGTACACTCAGATTCGGTTATTGCCTGAATTTTAGTTCATAGGGTCCTTGAAGATATAGGCGGTAGGGCCCACGCTCCCTCCTGTGAAAATGTTAAGCCAGAAGCAACTCCACTTTAAAGTAAAAATATTTTAATTACGTAAATGAAATAAGCTGAGTGTTGGAGTAATCGTCGTCTCCTTCGTCAAGAATCTTCCATTCAGTTCAAAAGACGAAAACTATGTGGAATATTACACATTTTAGCAATATGTATCACTATATACATACATACACCTATATTGTTATAAAGTTTATCTATGCATAAAACGAGTAAGCACAGAAATTTATAAATATATTTGTTTACTTGAATAAACGTTTATCGTTACAACATTGAAAAATAGCTAATGAAAAATTAGATAATTTTTTTTCTTGCGGACATCTTCTTTTAAGTAACATTAGTCAGAGAAGTATCGTTAACATTTTAGCTAAATATTGCATGTAAAGTATTCGAAGCTTTCAGATGAGGTGTTTAAAATATGATTTCTTACTGGAAGTAATACCGATGTGGTAAAAAGTTGGAGAGGGGAATAGAGAAAAACAGAAAATAAAACAAATAAACAATCTTGTTTTATATTGTAATAGGATTGCATATTCCCATGGAGACATGAAGAATCACAACACTCCCCTGATACTCGTTCATGTACTCAAATAAATCAGTTTATATATGTATATATATATATATATATATATATATATATATATATATATATATATATATATATATATATATATGAGGATAAAATACACGATATATCATAAAACGAAATGCCGTGCAGACAGACTGTATGGAGGTCAGACAGGAAAAAACAATTAACCACAAGAGGAAATAAAGATCGAACGAGAGATTTGACCGGTTTTGTTCGGAACAATGAGTGTCTTCAGAATAAAGTAAATTCTGAATTTATGAAGACGTTTGTTGATCCGAACGAAACTAATCAAATCCTTCGTTTTGTTTTTATGTCTTCCTATTTTCAATTGTTTTCCTTTCTGTCTAATATATATATATATATATATATATATATATATATATATATATATATATATATATATATTAGTATGCATTTTTATTTATACAAACATTTTTTGTTACATATGTGCATACATGCTTCAGCTGCGCCTTCTTTCGAGAGCGAGCTACCTCAAACCTTTAGAAACATGAATAGGTCTAAGTAAGCAGCTGAAACATGTATGCACATATGTAACCAACATGTTTGTATAAATTGAGCTGTAATTGTAAAACTCGTGCACTTTGTCTACTACAAAATAAATGACCAACCAAAAGCATTGTTTACCATGTTAAAATATTTGCCGAGAAAGTCCTGAATAGCAGGAAATACTACGTGAGTATGCCCCCCTAGATTTTAAAACCAAGTATTACAACCATAAAAGCAGATTCAGTAACAAAACTCCGACTCAAAACAGCACTAGTGATCTATTACTGGGAACTCAAAGAAGGCGGATGCTCGCCAATAATCGATTAGATAGATTACGATGAGCAAGTGCATGTAGATATTTAGAGGACCCGTGATTATTATGCTTGAATGAGTAGTTTGAAATTCTAAATTTTAAGGATCCCCAAAACCTACTTAACTGTAAAAGTTAAATAGCAAGCGATTGTACACAGAGAATAAACTTTACTTTAAGATAACAATACAAAAAATAAAAAATAGAATAGAATAAAATAAATGAATAAATAAGTAAACTAAGATAGCGCCTAAAATAACAACGAATAACAATTTAACTAGAAATAAAACTAGTCCAATTCCGCACCTGTTAAATGGGGTCACTTTTCAATTCGACACATTTACAAAAGGGTGCTTCACACTCATAGAAAACAACAGAAAAAGAGGTCAAGTAAAGGTCAACCGAACTTTTCTTTGAGAGAAGCTCAGCTATTGGCTAATGAAATCATTAACCCGTGGGAGGGAATAACAACGTATCTAATTGGTTCACTATCTAGACTAAACACCACGTGGATATATAAAAACAATCAGTAACCCGAATTCCATGCACATAGCCTGAATATTTTTTACGAGGATGAAAAACGGACGCCTCTGTTTGCTTAATTGCCATAAATATAGTTTAATATCTTACTACCTTACTCTACTAACGTATTTATTACTGTTGAATTAAATACTGAAAATTTATAATAAAGTATTATATTTCCTTATAATAGTATATATGTATATATATATATATATATATATATATATATATATATATATATGTGTGTGTGTGTGTGTTCCGAATAGTTCGTTGAATCTTTTTGATATTCTTCTGTCTACTGCCCGCTTCTTCTTTTAGGCAAAAATAGAACTTAATTTCCTATTAATCACGTGATAATTCATAGTAGCTTTGAGGATAAAGCGATAGCTTGCAGAGTCTGAAAATGTCACTTCCTACTCTGATGAGAGCAATAAGCTTGAAACGCTAGCCTCTGTAAGTATAATAACTTAATATTTATTTATAAATAGTGTTATATATATATATATATATATATATATATATATATATATATATATAGTAATCCAGGTAGGGTAAAAATCCACAGGGTAGACATCCAAAGGGAATCAAACCGGGCTTATAAAAGAGTGCTCAATAAAAATATAGAGCTGTATTGTGAATGCTTTTATTCAAACATGTCCAAGGTGTGCTACACTGGCATGTCGATGTTATCGATCTACAGCTCTCAAGAGCTGAGGTCTCATCAGGCAGAGAATTTTTTTATGTATTTTTTTATTATTTTAAAAATCGGTCACATGACTTTTATATATATATATTTTTCTCCTCTTCTTCTTTGCTTGACTTCATTCTTCCTGGAATTCAACGACCAGGTTTGATCATAAAAAAATTCTCTGCCTGATGAGACCTCAGCTCTTGAGAGCTGTAGATCGATAACATCGACATGCCAGTGTAGCAGACCTTGTACATGTTTGAATAAAAGCATTCACTATATATATATATATATATATATATATATATATATATATATATATATATAGTCGAAGCAAGTTCGTATATAATGAATACGCATGGGGAATTTTAGTCTGGTATCCCTCATGAAAGTCTTCTATTGATTTAAATATATCATGAGCGCAAACGTTCCACTTGCGTCTGGGTTACAAGTTCAAAGGCAATATCAAGCAGATGCCACTGTTTGTTATCATCGTGTGTGGTACCAACATGAAAAACAGGATAGTTTCCTTTAATTACTTTCATTCGAAAGAAGAAAGGAAGCAAAAGATAATGTCGGTTGGAGGTGCAGCCTATTTCGTGAGCATAATGCATTGCAACGCAAACATAAACACACTTCGACGTAAAAAAAACATTCCCACACCACGTCCAATTAGAATCGTCAATTATCAACAACTTAACATTCAAATGTGGGCATAATGCCTCGGTCGTATTTTGCAATTTCACACACAAAAAAAACAACCATTATATTGACTAGTATTATTATTCCGTTTATGTAATGAGATAATTATATTAGTATTAAAATGTATAACACGTTTTTATCACCTTTCACACCCATTAAAAATGAGATCGTTCCATCGCAAAAGATGAACTCCAAATAAACAATTGATGAGCATTTGATCTCGCTGTTGACTACAATTTTGACTTTACCCATTTTAAAATGGATAGCTCCGAAATCGACTAAAATGACATAAATAGAATTATTTGCTTGTCGTCAAAATTGTTCTAATTAGCCGCAATATGCCATAAACTCACAAGACGACACATCTCTTACTAATCTTCTGTCTATCACTCTTACTATATCTACCCGTATGTTTTTTTTTATTGACAAGTTTTTTTTAAATTTAATCCGTATCTATCACTCTCGCTCCGTCTTTCTCCCTTTCTGTTTATTAACAGTCAATGAACATAAAGTAAGGAAACAATCAAATATTGTAATAGTCTATCATAAACAAAGGGGAATATCAGCAAGATTGGTTATATTATTTAACTCATAGCTGTAGATAGAAAGAGAAAAATGACTACATTAAGCAGAAAGAGACTCATCTTTATTTTATATATTTTTATATTAATTGGCAAGATTAGTTATATTATTTAACTCATAGCTGTAGCTAGAAAGAGATAAAAAGAACTACATGAAGCAGTAAGAGACTCATCTTTTATTTTATATATTTTTATATTAATTGGCTTTGTAAACCCGCGTTTTTCTGATTCAAACAATCAAACACGAGCTTAACGGATGACGTAACGGTTAATATTATCTCTAAGATGCATCTATTTATTATTTGTCTGGTAAATAAATAAATATTAAATGCTTCCACTGTATTAGGGTAAGGGTTAGGTAAATAAATATTAAATGCTTTCACTATATTATTACTGCTTATATTCAACAAATAGCAAATACTGATTAAATATTATATCTAAATATTGTTCTGTTCGAAAAATATAATTAAAAGAGAATCTAAAAATTAAAATAAACTTAAAAATAAAACAAAATATTTTAGAGAGGTTGAATACGAGTAATCTTTATAACAATGTATCTTAAAACTTGAATAAAGAATCACACTCAGAAACATAAATGCACATCGAAAATTCAATTATTTCCCGGGAATGTATTTAAATATTCTTTGAAGAAATGTTGAATGTATTAAATATTCATATATATATATATATATATATATATATATATATATATATATATATATATATATATATATATATATATATATCGTCATTATTTAAATATTTACCCGTTATATGTTAGTATGCGCCTATCTCTTGGCTTGTTTACTTATACAATTGTATCCGTTAAAAGTACAACAATAGTGAACGCACTTGTCGATGCGCATGTTCGTATAATTTCTTGTCTACCGTTTACGAGAGACAGAGTTGGCCTCTTATGATCTTCATGTCGTTATTCCCGATTTTTATGCCCATCCTTTCTATCCCATGCCCCTTTCAATCACTTCCGTGCAATTTATATTGAAACGGCCCCTTCCCCCGCGCCTCCTCCTTACATTCTCATGTCACATTTCTATTTTATGCCAGACAGCTCGATACCTCATAGAAAGCTCCAAAAACAAAGACTGATATTACAAAATTGGTATTCTCTGCTTTATATGTCGAGGAATATTCAAAATCGTACTACAAATATACAATAACTTATCCGATAATAATAAACTATGCAAGTTTAAAACTAATAGTTTAATATTTTCGATATAAATATATATATATATATATATATATATATATATATATATATATATATATATATATATCAGTATTAATTTTAAGTAAATAATATTAAATTATTTTTACCTACATACGCTGGCGTTTCAAGATTTCCCTCTCATCAGTGTAGGGAATGATAATCTCAAACGGTCGTAAGGTTCGAAGCCAGTTACGGAATCACCCTAGTCTCGGCAAGCAAGCGTCATAACCAAATGATCACGAGACATTACCACGCCAAGAAAGGGAATTTAAGTTCTATTTGTGCGAAGAGAGGCATATATATATATATATATATATATATATATATATATATATATATATATATATATATATATGTGTGTGTGTGTGTGTGTGTGTGTGTGTGTGTGTGTGTGTGATTATTTGAAGGCTTACCAAAGATCAATCATCACCACAAAATACTTTTTCTTTCAAAGATTTCTTATTTATCATATATATTCAAATATAAGAGTTTTTTCATACACGTGTTTCACTACCAAGCAAGTATTTGTTGACAGATCATCAGCGAAATTAAGTACCTGGAATAAGGGTTTCAACAACTGACAACACACAATGTGGTGTTGCCTTGATTGGGGTCACTTAAGAAGAGAAGGAAAAAATGATTAAAAGAAAAATAGAAAATGCCTTAGAGAAGTAGCTCGTAAGATTTTAGCAGTATTGTTGCTACTAAGCAAAACAGCAAAAAATTAATCCCAAATGCATTAAAAAAAAGGGGCAATGTGTGAGAATACACCTTCTCGTCGGGCGGCACAGTGATGAAAAAGCATCCCCCCCCAAACAAAAGATTTTGCTTGTTTTCTGCTCTTGAAACAACCCGGAAAACTGTGAGCAACTTATACCTAAATAGATTTGGGAAGGTCCTACTAACCACCACACTTAGCATTTTTTCAGCAATCTCTGTTGTTTTTTTAGCACCCCCACATATTTTTTGTGAATAAAAACGTCAAACAATTGTCAATTATGTTAAGTAGGTTTTACACATAGAGTGAATGTGGTAATTTAGTGACTGAAACTAGTTTAGAGAATAGACCAAGATGACGATCGCGGACTCCCTACACACCCACACAATTTCGGCCTTGTGCCACAGAATATTTTATAAATAAAATTTGCTGTACTGTTAACTTTTTTTGCAAATTCAAAAAATAAATAAAATCTTAATTTAAAATTTGAAATATGAATTTGCATTTTGTCCATCTGTAAAAAGGTACTGAATCGGTTTGTAAGATCTTTCCAGCGCCGATTACTTCATATTATAAACGTTATTCAAGAAAGGAGGATGGTCACTCATGTTTTTCCATACATGATGCAATATAATTTCGGTAACTTTTATATAGGGTCGGCAGAATTTAAATTTCTGTTTCTTCTATTCTGTTATTATCCGGAGTTGAGAGTATGGATATTATTTTACCAAGATAGTCTTTATATAAAATAATACGTGTTGCGCCGGATCATTTCTTAGTGGTATGTATTGGCATCGTTGCTTATTTTAGATGTTGTAGACAATATGCGGTTCAATGTTTGATACTCTCTGGCTTATGGGAATCAAATTTGATGTCTTAACCGGTGAAGATGGACTTGCCGTATACATATGTTATAAACCTATACAGTGTACGTAATATTAATTCATCAAGGATGCCGAGCTGAATAGTTAGGGTAAAAATTTTGCCACAGTTTTCGAGCCAGACACAAGGCATCGGACGAAGGCTGGACAGAAAAACCGTTGAAACATTTTGCCAATAACAACCAAAATGAGGAAATCAATCTGAGAATTGTAAATGATAATGAAAATCTATGTTCGTACGGATATACACATAAAAAATTAGGCACTTTCAGTTATCAGTATCGTAAAAATATAAGTAAATATATAGTTCTATTTAAATACGATATGAATATTCTAAGTACAAGCGGTAAAATTGTTAGCTCAGTAGGGAGATCACCGGACGCTAATAACTGGGGTCCTGGATTCGAATGTCGTTACGCCTCGTCACATTGGTGAATCCTACAGACGACCAAACATGTATGTCAAAGTAAATTATATCTAATTGCAATAATATTCTCCCTTTGATCGCATATTTTAGATATTATATATATGACGAACAAGCATATACTATACTGCTCTTCCAACGGACAACATAATACCTTGAAGAGTGGTCTCATGAAAATAGAACATATACTATATTACCCCCCAAAGTAGATGATAATACCTGGAATGATGATATCATGACGACACTACATATACTATACTACCCCCTTAAAACAAGAGAGGGAAATATCGAGGAGTATGGTATTATGACCATAAAAGAGATACTACATTACACCTAAAAGAAGAATGTAACTCCTGGGAGGATTGTGTAATGACAGCAGTACATACACTACTATACCCTCCTGAATTGAGCATTCAAAGATACATTCGTATGAAATAGTATAGTAAACTGAATTGTGCATTCAAGGATAGTAATAGCATAGTTTCGGATTCAGCCATAGAAGTAATAGCACTTTCGCCAGATCGTAGTGGACCTATAATTATTTGTACTCACTAGGAGTTCTCACACAGGTCATCGTCAGTGATTGCTCACCGACAACAACCAGTGGTATTTTCTGGAGTCTGAGTGACAACAAGCATTCACAGATTTCCAGTATTCTTCAACTCTTTTCGATAACCACCGAAAATAACCCGGTGGTATCGCAACAGCCACTTACCATTGATTTCTCGCTGATAAGGATCATTGGTCTTCTCTAGAATTTGGATGCCAGCATCCGAGCATTCTCCTCACTATTTCAGTGGAGGTCTGGTTTGTGCTGTTCCGCCTCGGTCTTCTCATCCTCCTCGACTTCTAACAAATATTTTGTTTCGTGTCAGCATTATTATTATTATTATTATTATTATTATTATTATTATTATTATTATTATTATTATTATTATTATTATTATTATTATTATTATTATTATTTCATAGTAATCTAAACTTTTGGAGGTTTTAGTTGGAGTTTTTTTTTTTTGAACATCAGGTCAATTCCCTTGACTTTAGACATTCAAGCTGTACCTTAACACTTTCGCTGTTCCTAACAGGCAAGCCTTTTGTAGAATAAAAAGAAAATTGTCTCGTCAATCTGTTTAATCCATTTATGGTGATTTTTTTGTTATGATTCCAAGCGTTCCAATTACAACAGGAATCATTTTTACTTCTTTACATTTCCATAGTCTAACTAATTCCCATTTTAGATCTTGATAATTATTTATTTTTTCGTGTTCTTTCTCCGGCACTCTGGTATCGAAGGAGAAGGCTATATCAATGATTAAGCAAGTTCTCTTGTTCTTGTTTAGAAAGATTAAATCGGGTTTCGAATGTTCAAGAACCTTATCAGTTTGTATGCGCATGTCCCAAAGAAGTTTGACATTGTCGTTCTCCTGTACCACTTTTGGCTTATGCTCATACCACGTCTCATTGTGGTCCAATTATTATTATTATTATTATTATTATTATTATTATTATTATTATTATTATTATTATTATTATTATTATTATTGTTGTTGTTGTTGTTGTTGATAATAACAATAATAATAATAATAATAATAATAATAATAGTAATAATAACGCAATATTATAAAAATAGTGAGCACTCTAATTTCACTACCAGAAACCTTTGAACTTATACATACAAGCTAACATGTGCGCCCACTGAACCCATACATTGGCTAATTGTATTACACTGTAAATAGTAATTGAAACTTATATTAAACCACAGACAAAGTTCTTACCTAGACCGTAGATCACAAAATGTTTCATTTGTGTGGTTAGCCACCAGGGATACAAAGAATATACGCCAACATCCATGCAGACATAAGCATATGTTTGTATTAATTAAGACTTTAACATTTCCATATTAAATTCTTTTGATTATACAAATTGAAAAGCGAGTGTGCTCAATTAGTTTCGCAGACCAAATCTCTTGAGTTTCACAACTCTTTGCAAAAAATACCAAAGAACTCGTTTCAAAAACATTTAAACACGTATTTATCCACACGGTGGGAAGCTTTAGCATATTAATTACAAATAGTGAATATATATATATATATATATATATATATATATATATATATATATATATATGAACTTTGAGTGAAGTATCCTTAAGACAGATACATATTTACTTAATAGAATATACATTTGATTGTGCAAGATCTAGTTTTTGACTGCAATAACCGGAAATAAGAATATTAAAGAAACTGGTGTAATATACGTTGGGGACTATACATAAATGAAACGATACATTTTCTTTGCAATATAAATATATATATATATATATATATATATATATATATATATATATATAATATATATATATATATATATATGAATATTCACACTAACATGTGACACGATGAAAAAGCTGTATGTGGATTTAAAACAAAAATATATAGGACGGTCATATCTTGAATACCAATTTAGAGTAGAATTCTCCCCAAAAATGTGCTAGTGTTGAACTACTTTTAATTACTTATCTTTGATAAGTAGAGTAGCTCTACTCATTCTACTAACAGAACAGTTTTGCACCACTTTTGTGTCCTTATACGAAGATTAAAATCAAGATATAATAATAAACCTTATGTCGATAATAATTATTCAAATTTAAGTCAGAATCTATTACGTGACTTAAATTCTAGAAAATGTCTAAAATTACAGCTTTTGGCTTAAGGAGTGCTAAAAAAATCAAGTTGCTTTATTGGTGTCTAATTACTATGGATCCACTTCAATGGAAATCTGAAATATTTGGAATTCCAAATAATAAGTTGTGCGCATATCATACACCCGAAAAACCTTGTAGAGCATATTTATTAATTAATGTTTAATTCCTATTTTAAAATTTCACAAAAGTAAGTTTAGATGAATAGAGAATAAATGCGCCTTATCTTAACACTTTTACTATTTGGGTTAATTTTAAGGCTCTATTTAAAAAGATATTGAGCGTCTTGTGTTCTATAGTCGTCCATCGTGGTTGAATTCAGCTGCAAATAATATTTGTAAGCTAAATGTGTCAATTTTATTTTGTTATTACAATTAATTATTTCATTTGTTACTGTTTAACTTTTCTTTAAAAACAAAAAAGATGTATTATCTATTATGATGACTGTGAACACGTCTGAAATAAAATAAAACAAGTCGCGCGTGCGTGGTCCCCCTCTGTATGTGACTAGATGTGACGAGTGTAAAATGCAACAATAAATTTGGGCAATTTGGGGCATTTTTGACCCCCCTTTGACCCCCCTGGGGCGCGAACCAGAATTTTTCTGATGTTAAGAATGCTCATTTTATATCCAGAACAATTGCCTCTACATTTTGGCTAAGTCTCAGAAAAATTGAATCGATGGATCAAACGTTATGGGAGAAAAGGGTCATTGTTTGCCATTTTGGGGGCTTTTGACCCTCTGGAGCGCGAACCAGATTTTTTGCAAGGTCAGCGATACTTATTTCCTATTAGGAACAATTGTCTCCACATTTTGGCCAAGTTTCAGAGAAATTGAATGGATGGATGAAAAGTTATGGGGCAAAACATGTGATGTTTTGATATTTCGGGGCCTTTTGACCCCCTGGGGGGGGGCTAAACAGATTTTTTTTTTTAAATCGGAGAATGTCACTTTTTAACCTGATAAAAGTAACAACTTCATGCAAAATTACAGAGAAATTCAATGGATGGTTGCGGAGAAAAATCCGGACGGACGGACGGACATGCCTCAAAGCATAAGTCCCCCTGATTTTATAAATAAGGGGACAAATAATAGAACATTGTTGAATTTCTTTTTATATATATATATATATATATATATATATATATATATATAGGTCTCCATTTAATCTTGAGAGATAACCCCTGTAAGAGTGTCTGCGCGCGAGTCTATAGTGAAGAAAGGGTTGCGCAATCATTATCCATAATCTCTTGACCGGACACTGCTTGAGACCAGTGGCAAGGAGAAGTCCAAGATGACTAGAAACAATGCCGCGATAAGCAGAGAGCCTTTCCTCTATACACCACCTGGTATTTTCAAATGATCGCTTATTTAGTACTGACCAGGCTCAACATAGCTTATCTAACGGGAACTGGTATGTCAACAAGATTATGCCTTTTCTTATAGTTTAACAGATTCATTCTATCATTTATAGTTCCTAAGTTATAAATATTTAAAAGTATACACGGACTCTATTAAACGCCTAGTCTCTCAAACTTATGTCAGTTAGAATTGTTAAATATTATACTAACGCTTTATACAAGCAAAAGGTCCATGGAAAGTCTGCGTTGCTTAAAATTCACGGAAGACGGGTGAAATGTTAAGAAATGAGATAATGTAAGCTACGTAAAATGTAAGAAAAGTGAAATTCGGAGTGACGTACAGGTGTTAGTAAAGAGAAATTATAAACTACGGACAGGTGTTTCAAAAAGAATCGGAGCTAAGTTCATATGTAACGCTATTCAGAGCAACGTACAAGCGTAAGAAAATATGTTTTGAGAGCAAGGGACAGGGGTTAGGAAAGGGGAATTGTGAGCAACATAGATGTATAAGAAAATGAAATTTAAGAGCACCGTACAGGTGGTATAAAAATGAAATTATGAAATACGTACAGGTGCTTGAAAGAGGAAATTTGGAACTACATTCAGGTGTAAGAACATTGGGATCAAGAGTACAATAAGGACCCCAGTTTCTTAACACAACACGCGGAACATATTCCGGAAGTCACCGGCGTCTTCCGGTTGACCTCGCAATACACGTGGTCGCTATTTACAAAACAACTTGTAAATAAAATAAACGAAATATATACGCTTTTTTAAAAATCGGATGACTTGTAATCTTTCGTTTTACAATAAACAAAACAATTTATCGTTATTTTTGTTTTACTTTTATTTACTAAAAAAACAAACAAATTTTTAACACAGAACATTCTATATTTCGTGTTGTGTATTTTAAGAAAAAGTGTATTGCGAGGTCAACCGGAAGACGCCGGTGACTTCCGGAATATGTTCCTCGTGTTGTGTTTATGAACTGGGGTCCCTATTGTACTCGTGCACCGAAAATTGGAGTTGAAAGCAATGGCAAAACTTGGCTCAGGTTCGCTAATCTAAAATACACAAATTCAAAAATGTCACTTAGTAACAATGCCGGATTACTGGTTGTACGATGTTTATAAAGGAACAGACTTATATGTTTATCATCGTTTATAAGTCCGCAGTTTCTTTCGACTACTGTTTTCCTCAAGATTAGTCCATTCGTTTCTCACAGAATTTTACATTAATTTATATGACTATTAATACAAAACTCTGGTTTGTACCAAGGGGGGCTAACATGCTTTTAATTGACCCCCAGGCAAATGGCAATTTTTTGGCAAATATTTTAAATAACCTTTATTGGTTTGGTTCCCAAATCCACCAAAATGTAAGATTGATAATGATCTCGAAAAAAACTTCGTTTTGACCCTTATAAAGACTACAAAATGCACCTTAAATCTCACGCATTCCTGTGTATTTTTCATTTGCCATTCTGTGTAGCTGGTGGTTCCAAGTATTCTACAATATTAATGTGTCTGGTGCAAAACAGTTTGGAATCGAATTGAAGAAAAGTGAAACCAGCGCATGAATGTTAACTTTATTACATGAACCAATTCTTAGACAAACAAGAAAATGTATCCTATTAAATCTTTTCCACTTTTTATCGTTTTGAAATACCACAAAAGGAAATATTAAATGAAAGAAAGAAAGAGAGAGAACGAGTAAGAGAAAGAGAGTAAGATAGATAGAGTGACAGAGAGAGAGAGAGAGAAAGAGAGAGAAGGAAAAATAGAAAAGGAAAAAGAGGGAGAGACGTATGTTATAAAGAAAGGCGTGGCGAGATTTAAAATAAACAGATTCTTGGCAAACGGTTCCATTATTTGGGAAACTACCCACGAATAAATGTTTACGTTTAATAACGGATAGAAAATTACAATGGTAAGAAAATTGATTGATATTTTAAAATCGATCTATTTTTCTCCATTGCGAATTTACTATTTATTATAATGTATTTGCCTATATTAGTTACCATATGTGTCCATATACAAACATATAGATTAATGTATTACGACACACAAACATACAAAGAACCCTTTCATATATATATATATATATATATATATATATATATATATATATATATATATATATATATATATATTTATTTATATTTAATATAGATCGTAAGTAAACTTAATTACGACATAATCATTTACAAGAATTAAACATAAACAACAGTTTGTGTACGATCGTTTCTGAGACAGTTTTTATTGATATCAAGTGTCTTCATCAGCACAGGGTATAGACATTAACTTTGAAGCAAAAATATAGCGTCAAGACTGTAGTATAGTTCACTTTCAGTTTACAGCAAATTAGATATGATGA
>OY744527.1:78545571-78560571 GCA_963556195.1 Sepiola atlantica
GAGTTGGGGCACTCTGGTCGGGGTCACAAACATAGCCGAGAACTGACACCTCGGAATTCCCGGTAGGAGAGCCTCGGGCTATAGATAAGAAATCCTCCCCCCGAAGGAGAAGATCATTCATGGAAAGGTGCACCTCCTTGAGCCCAGCCGGACCATACACCATTCCGTCAAAAAAGCGTCTGATGGATCACGTCAGACCCTAAGTGCTAGAATGATGTCAAAGCGAACCTTTGTTGGTACTATCAAGAGGGGCGATATCAGACATCAGACTGTTGAGAGTCCCGATTTACTTGTTTCCCCACGAAGATATAGTTAGACACGATGTCAGTTTTAAATGTTAGAAAAATCCAGCTCCCTAAAAAGGGGAACTCTGCATAGGAACACAAATTAAAATTGCCTGAGTCTAGTATAGGAAAGATGAAGCGTGGTATCAAATAAGAGAAATTCTTTAGAATGTAAAGAAGGATAAATAATAATTCTGGCGTTTGGTATCGTTTTACATATAGACTAGAAGGTATCTCGTCATTTCCGGGTTATGAATAAGAACCCCCGAGTAAGCCATCTCCCATCCCCGAACCCCATATTATGATTTTCATCTTTATTTTTTAATTCCTATAATTTTCAATTCTTAAATCATAAATAGAATAAAATCAGATAAAGTTAATCGTTGTTTTTGCTATAGATGTCCGCCGCGGAAGTTGCCCTCCCTCCCCATTCCCGATATTATTGTAAAGCTCAATAATACAAAATTAATACCATCTCTTTCCGTTGGTCTTATATTGGAAATAACATTTACGTCTGTCACACTTAAGTTTTAGCTAGCATTCTCATCGCTAAACGCGCAGATTAAGTGGACGCATCTTAAAACATCTGTTATAGTTAACATTATATTAACCTTCTCTAAAATAAATGCATGCTTTCTTAAATATATTGTTTGCTTACATTCAGTTAGGCGTCGATACTTTTTCGTCTAAAATCGTACGATGCCTCGAGTTCGCCTGAGGGCTAACGAATTTAACTGTCTTCGAGCAGAAGTTTCTAGTCTCGTTTATACAAAGTACACATTTTATCATTGTCTAATCTAATTTACATATAGCCCGAAAGCCATATTCTACAACTGAAGCGTTGGATATTTCACATGTGTAAACTTTCTGGCATTTTTACACGTCGACCGATTCTTGCGATAACCGATGGTGGCGACTACGTATGGTTACGTTTGCGTATTTGGCTTAATGGCTATAAGCGGAGTCTGTGGAATCGGCAATGTCATGTTCTAATCTTAGCGGATCTACTATGAGCGCTTACGCACGAATACTGTTGGGGAAATATACGAACCTGCACTTCCACATGATCATATTTGTGGTTGAAATAATACATCGTATTTAATTAATCGTATGCGATATGTATTGTGTTTCAGCATAAAATGGCCCCCAAAAGGCTTCAATTTACAGCAAAACATATTGTCTTAAGAAACGTAATGAAAATAAAGAATGAAAACTGTGAAAGAATCCTCTCACGATGACGTCACTTCCGTAAAGAACCGGAACGATGAGTCAGCAATTTAGTTTTCCAAAATTGTCACCCATTTACTAATGGCTGGGATATGCTTTGTTTAATTTTAATTTACAGCAAATCACCTCGTCTTGATAACGTAATGAAAATGAAGAATTATAATCTGAAAAGAAATCCTCTCAAAATGACGTCACTTCAGGAAAGAACCGGAAGGATGAGTCAGCAATTTAGTTTTCCAAAATGGTCACCATTTACTAATGGCTGGGATATGCCTTGTTTAATTTTAATTTACAGCAAAACACCTCATCTTGACAATATAATGAAAATGAAGAATTATAATGTGAACAAAAATCCTTTTAAAATGACGTCACTTTCGAAAGGATGACTTTGCAATTTTAACAGTACTCGCCATTGAAAGTATGGCTTAGAAAACACGCGGGTTTATGAAGAAAATGGCTTTAATTAATTGTATGAATAATTTTTATTAATATCACCTTATCGGAAAATATTGTAAATACATATGTAATTTTGATAATAGCAGTTATAAGTTTATATTTGTAAATATGAATTTAATTGAGGGTTAAAAGGAATGACTTATGTAAATGGCACAACCCGTCTAGTGTCTGAACGACTTTTTGTACAGTATATAAGGAATTTGAAAAAGTATTAGTTTAAGTAATATTCTTGACACGTTTTCCGTTCTAATCGCAGTCTCGTCTTGAAATTTCGTTCTTCTTAGCTTATTATTATATTATATCTAATCTAATGTTATTTAATGTTATCTAATCTAAATTAATTGATTAATAGTTTCCTAATTCTAAAGGTATACGAATATTATGAAAGCTGGCGGACTTAATAAATAGTCATACTGGAGTTTCGGCTTCAAACAGACAGACAGACAGACAAATACATAAACTCCATTATTAATAGATATGTTCCAAAATCAACTTTAAGTACGCCATTACACGATATAAGTTTGGTTTTGTATTATTTCGAGGGATTCTTTAAAATTGAACACAGAGTCGGTATTCAATATTACACGAGAAAGACTTTTTTGGCTGGTTCGTTTTACTGCATAAAGTACTGTTGCCACATTTAAGGATGTGCCGCTCAGGGCACCCTCTCCTGCCTTGATAGAGTACATAATATACTTCGAAAAATAGTGGGGAGTAGACCCTTCTCTTCCCTAAAGAAAATACGTTGTTATCTTTATTTCCATAATAGGTGCTCAACTGAGCTCAAATCTATAGTTCTTCCTCTAAAACAGTTACAGAAAACCTTCGTCTAGCTACAACTACTGTAAAAATTTTCTTTTCTTCCTTCGTGTACCTGAAGTTTAACGGAACATGCATCTGACTTTGTTTCCCAGAACTGCCCATCTGTGGAACGCAATACAATGGAGCTGTCTCCCAGTTGACTACAGCATGATTGTTTTTAATGCAAACAAATTATTGTTGAGCTGTATTCTATCGTCTGAAATCCTCGAGGTGCTTGTCTATCTATCTATTTGACACACACTTATTAACCCTTGTCCTTGAGTGGCATTGTAGGGCTTTGATGAACGGTGTTTTTTATACCGATGATGACCAAATAGCTGGCATTCTTTTATGGACAGAACACAGCTGTTCGCCTAAATCGCTGACTCATAGTAGATGGCTCATTAGGTAGATGAGATTTTTACTATTGTAGTATGTAGCAGCTGAAGTTTCTGCGTCTTTTAGTTGCAATAATAATGTAATGAATAAAAAACGTCAGCAATATTGTAGCTCAATGGCTCATGTTCCTTGTTGCTGGATTCTTTTACAGCATCATGTGAGGTTCCTCTCGCTAGCTCCACGAAGAAGCGAACTAAACAAGAGCTTCGACCAACGTCAGAACACAGTCAGTACACATGTCAAAAGTGGCAGGCTTTTCTCTCTACTTCGTTACACCGTATTTCGGATTTTTTAGCACCCGCTTACATTTAACCGTACATTGAAAATACCGTTTTTAACATAAATTCCAGACACCGAAAATTCAATATGGCTACAATACAAGCTACGTATTTTACACGTAACTGACATTATGGGATTAGACTTTGCGTTACGGAATTAATGCGAAAGTGAACGTAATAGTGTTACAAAATGACGAACACCCGCGGATAATTGCGAAAGATTGGTACGATAGTAGGTATTTTGGGATACACGGGAAATGTTGACACGAATTAAAAAATATATTGTTTTGAATTTTCTGAGATAATTCACTCCCGTTTTTAGAACTACAGTGGACGTTGGGGAAATCAGAAGTTTTCATTGCTAGCTGGCTGACATTTATTGATGAGTGACGTGTCAGATACTCGGGGTAGGTTCCGTGGAAAAGTGATCTTGGTCATGACAACGATGGTAACGCGACAGATGTGTCCACTGCGGAACACCGCATAGGTTTCGGTTGAGCTACTCAGAGAAAAAGAAATATAGATGATTGACAGGATAAAACCCACCCAAGAGGCTGATTCTGATGAGTAAGTAACGAATTAAATTGCTTACTGAGTAAGGTAAGTAGAAATGGGTACGACAACGCCAAGTTACCTCTCAACGTGATATAAGGTGCGACAATCGCGACTTTATTCAGTTCAGAAGTTCAAAATTTCAATGCGGAGCAGAATTTCTATAGTTAGAGAAATTATTACCGTCGTCGACACCTCAAGAGAATTGCTTTTCTCCTTCCGGGAGAGAATAAACGCTTTTCGCCCAGTAAATCCCAAAATAGTAACCACCGACTGTCCAGTAAACGTAGCGATTATAAGTTGAAACCCAAAAGCATAGCTGTATTAACCCTCCAACCAGTGGAATAGTTATTGGTTATTGTAACTACAAATTTTAGGAAAATATATATTTTTTTATTTGTATTTAATAAAGAATTTTTGTTCGAGTTTATCGAAACCTTGCTTGTTTATTTTTTTTTATGTACTTCTCGTCACTCAGTTGACGACAAATTCTCTGATCGACTCCAGACTTCTGATCAATGAAGACAACGTGGGGGAGGTACGACCCGGTCAACCGACACACTAGGAGAGTGGAGACTTTGTTAATGCTTGCGTCTCGAGAATACATCCAAAAGTTGGCGACGTCACATCGAACAACACCCGATGGAATTCAACCGGGTCACGAGTAGATGCAAAAAGGCGCGAAGGCAGCATTTTTTAGGTTGCTGCGAGGGACTGACTCATTATAATAGAATTTGGACCCGGTTTGAAGATTTTTATAATTTGCATCGCTGTTCATTCTCCATCAACGCCCTTTATTTCTATATTTGAAATTGTGGTAATCCGATTGGTTAATATTAGTTGTAAACGACTGCTATTTAAACTTCAATTAGTTCATGATGTTAAATATTTGATGGTATTGAAGGGTGTAAAGCTGTATATAAAAAAAGTAGATGGCAAGTAGATAGACATAAAAGAATTATGGAAATAAAGAGGAAGAAAATAATTGTGTGAAGAAAAGAAAAGAAAAAATAGGAAGGAAACAGCATATAAAAAAGATAATTGAGAAAAATGAATAGAGCTAAATGTTAATCAAGAAAGATAAAGAGATAAATACAAAATGAAAAATGCAAGGGCGACAACAACCAAAAACGTACGTGAAGAAACGGGTTAAAACTGGAATAAAAAACTTCGCATCGATCATTTTATATGGGAGGTTTGTGGTCGTTTTAGATTAAAAGAAATTTAGCAAAAAAGTCAAACTTCATACAATCAATTCGCATAGAAAAAAGCCATAGATGAATATTCATGGAACGTTGCCAGATCGAAAAGGATTTCTATCAATGATAGAAATCAAATACAATTTTTGAGAAGAAAGACACCATTTCTTTATCTAATGTGAAAATTCTTCCGTCGAAAGACAAAAAGATGAATTAGACAACATGTCAGTTTTATAGTTTCATGTAAAAGGCTATAAATCAAGGTGTGTGTTCAAATATAACACATTTAATAAATACGTAGATAACAGATTTAATTTTGAGCAAGATAATATATATATATATATATATATATATATATATATATATATATATATATATATATCGATCAATAAATAGATATAATTACAATTGTGGGACACTACTATATGAATCGGTTAGACTAGGTATCCTGTGCGTATATTTTCCAGTGTTTCTGTGAAACCGGAGGTACCGATGGATGATCAAAATAAAGTATAGTGCCCATTAAATAAAAATATATATGCTCTTCCACATGTAATTGAGCACTCGTGTTATTTTTTATAACACTGAATTTCTCTCTCTCTCTCTCTCTCTCTCTCTCTATATATATATATATATATATATATATATACATATATATATATATATATATATATATATATATATATATATGTATGTATATATATATAGTTATCTACAGAGACGTATTTCATTGTCTTTACGACTCATCAGTGACGCTATATAAAGCGAGATTCAAAACCTGGACCACAGTTGCGACTTACGGTGTTCGAACAACGGAACTACAAATTGCAGTGGAAGAAAGTATATCGTATTTGAATGGTATTCTTCATTTACTAATATTTTTTTACAATACTGATAACCAAACGTACTCACTTATATGTAAGTTATGAAAATATATTTATGGCAATTAAGCTACACACAAGCGTCCACGTTTCATCCGTGTAAATAATCGTGAGACTAAGTACATGAAATTCATGTTGCTGATTGTTTTTATATATCCACGTGGTGTTTAGTCTAGATAGTTAACCAATCAGATTCTTTGTTATTCCCTCCCACGTGTTAATGTTTTCATTAGCTAATGGATGTGCTTCTCTCAAACAAATATATATATATATATATATATATATATATATATATATATATATATATATATATATATATATATATAAGCTATTGCTACCCACATACAAGGGTTCTGTTGTCTTTACGTCTCATCGATGTGGCTAGACATAGCGAGAAACCTGGACCTCAGTGGCTGGGTCTGGCGCTCTATCGACCGAACTACAAAACTGCTCGTGGGAGTAGGAGAAATTATATCTCATTTAAATTATGTTATTTATTTTATTTATTTATATTTTTACGATACTGATAACGGAAAGTATACAATTTATTTTACGGAGAGGTATTGCGTTGGCGATAAATTGCAATCATTATTTCGTTCAACCAGAGTGCATTAACTTTAGAGGAGCATAAAAATACATACATACATATATATATATATATATATATATATATATATATATATATATATATATATATATATATATATAAATAAATTTCAAAAAAACAAAACATGATGCCATTTTTAATGATAAAGTCATTTATTTTAGACTATGACTTTCAATTAATACATCTTTACTCAGAAGCAAGACTGTTTTCCTTTTTTTCTCTTTATTTTGGTGGTATTAACCCGGAAGGGTTGAATCAACCGTAGAGTCAGAAAAATACTTTAAACTAGCATCTCTAACAACTTGACGTATTTTTCTGACTCTACACTGGCTTCGAACCTCCGGGGTTAATACCAACAAAAATTGCAAAGAAGCTCTGTCATGAAAATTCAGCCTGACGCTAGGCACATGGAAAGAGAAAAGAATGTCTTTCCGTTGTCTACACAAGTGGATTAAATAAAGGGTTACATTATCAATTCCCGAAAAAAATAATGAAAAAGGACGGAGAGTGCAAAGATGAAATGTTATAAAAATGTCAGCAACGAAGCCGAGGAATAATGGCCGAAACATAAAATACCAACACCGTAACTCAGAAATATCATAAAAGAATAATATGCTATAAAAACTACAGCAATGTTGCTGTAAAACAATTTACGTTCAAGTGAAGAGCCTGATGATGATGATGATGGTTGAACCAGAGGACGTACAGACTGCATCATGCACACTACTGAATTCGTCTTCTTGTTCCTGGCGTGTTGACGGTATGTTTTATTTACTCCTCTCCAGGACTTAGGCACACGGCCAGTTTTATCTTACTCCCACAAGTAAGATGTGACCCAAGATCGGGTCGAGAAAGTGGGGTTTGAAAAGCCAGCGCTCGAGAGGTGAGCACTCTGGCCATTTAAAAATTGCCTGGGCAGCCCCGTCGGCATTCCCCGGTATGGGCGCCTCAGACCGTAAGCAATAAACTTACTCCTCCCCAGAGAGGGGAGGCAAAGCCTGGGAGGGTGGACCTCCTAGAACTGCACAGGACAGGCGTGCAGTATCCATCGGAACAGATACTACACTTTGATCTTAGCCAAAAGGCCAATTCTATACCTTTGTTTATTTACTCTTCGCGGAGTTAGGCACAAGGCCAGTTTTATCTTACTCCCACAAGTAAGATGTGACCCAAGATCGGGTCGAGCAAGTGGGGTTAAAAGCCAGCGCTTGAGAGGTGAGCACTCTTACCATTTAAAAATTGCCTGGGCAGCCCCGTCGGCATTCCCCGGTAGGGGCGCCTCAGGCAGTAAGCAATAAACTTACTCCTCCCCAAAGAGGGGAGGCGAAGCCTGGGAGGGTGGACCTCCTAGAACTGCACAGGACAGGCGTGCAGTATCCATCGGAACAGATACTACACTTTGATCTTAGCCAAAAGGCCAATTCTATACCTTTGTTTGGGACTTGACGGTATGTGCTTGCGAGGCTGAATTTATTACTTTTATAAACAAGGCTCACCCATTCCTAGCATGATTCGGGATGTCTCCTGATATTTTTTGGCTGCATTTTGGGGGTAAGATGTTATCATTAGTTTTATTGGGTTTTTTTCCTGAGCTATTGTTTTCACTGTTGATATTTCTACTTACACGAAACTGTACTATTCAACACCAATTTAAATTGTAAAATAATCACTTAAAAAGAATTATACACCCAAGAAGAGTGCAGGGTTAATCCTCGAAAATATACTCGAAATATAAATACAAAAAAAATGTTCTGATATGGTACTCCCAATTAGATTTATCCGGAATAATTTTGTCTTTTACTCGCGCTTATCACCTTTAGAATCAGTTATTTCTTCCTCAACTCACCGAGTTCATGTTTTGACTTCCTCTGAAACATCTAGCATTCATATTTGCTAATGGATTTGATGTAAATCTTTCAATTCAATTTTTGAGTGATGGTAAGTCCTAGGGTCTTGTCAAAGTACGGTACTATCTCAAGGAGAGAGCCATTTATGTCTACTGGGGGAAAACGATGATCTGAACATTGGTGGTGAAAGAAGAGGAGCTTGATGTTAGAGGTGTTAAAAGTAACACAACTACTTTTCCCCCTTTGTACCACGTGCTCAAGATAAAAGAAAGATAATCAGAATGGAACTGATCACCAGTGCTCTTTGAAGTGCTGCCATAGATAGTTGTGTCGTTTGCGTAGATGCCAATGAATGATCTCAGAATATGATTTGGAAAATCATTGATGAAGATCAGGATGAGTATTGACCTTATATGGATCCTTCAGGCACGCCGGTATTGATACTATGTGCTTCAGACTTCTGCCTATCAAGAACTATGCATATTCTGCAGAATGAAAGTGTACACACAGTATAAATATAATATAAAAGTTAAAAAGCAAAATAAAATATACATAAGTAAATAAAATACAGAATTCGACAGGTATATGATATAGTACGGCGCCAGTGTTCATTAAAGAAATCTTTCGTTTGCAAGGTTTACATACAAGCGAGGGCAGCTCTGTTGATGAGTACCGAACGATCTGATTTTATTTTATTTCCATGTCATGTTAAAAGATCTTATTTCTACTCAATATATTTTTCTACGATTTACCTTTTATGTGCCATTTTTTTTCTTACCGAATTTCATTCTCAGAATCTTTTATTCTCGGAATCTTTTTATTTCCTTCCGTTTTTTTATTATCGTTTTCCTCTAGTCAATCTATTTGCGTTCCTGTCTGCCATCTGTCGGAGAAATGTCGATAAAATGTCAAGAATTTCTAATCTGGGTTTTGTGCCTTCAATGTACCACGCAACACACAAAACTTGAATCATTGGAGATGCAAATAAAAAAAGAATAATTGTTATATATAAATTAAAAAGAAGTACGTTTCGAAAAAGTGTACAATGTTTGTCTTCTCCGATGTTGCGAAAGGGTTTTGTTATCACGCCGAATACAGAAAAAAATCAAACACGAGGTGTCTTCAAAAGCGGTCGAGATTTCCAGGCTTTTTTTGCGGGAGAACAAAAATGAACAATGAATAAAGGTGTATTATCTTAAAATACGAACGATGTTCAACACGTTTCGAGAGGGGCACTGTATTTGTTACGACAGAAATTAACAACGAATTTGGTTCTCTTCTGATTTTGAGAAGTTTGTTTTCTTGTTATATATATATATATATATATATATATATATATATATATATATATATAGAGAGAGAGAGAGAGAGAGAGAGAGTGTGTGTGTATCAGTGTGTTATAATAAAAACAAACAATTATTTTACATAGTTCCGATCGATTCTTATGGGGAATCATATTTCAGCGCAAAAATGAATGCCTTGACTACGGACATTTTTTGGATACTACTTGAATTTGTGATTTGTTCAGAAACACGTGTTAGCTTTTCTTTGCTTCGAAATTGACAATAAATCACAGTATGACATTAATTTGATCTGTCAACTAATTTATATATTAATATATTTATATATCAGTCTACAAGTCTGATAACATATACATCTATCAACACACACACACACACACACACACACACACACACACACACACATATATATATATATATATATATATATATATATATATATATAACTAAGCAAGCGTTGTTCAACGTCACGGGATTTTCGCGTTTGTATATCTTCTTCGTGAGGTTCTCAAACCGTCGTGCCATCCTTCTGGTTTCAGGTGGCAATCCGTATAGTACTTCTCCGATAGTTCTTAATTCGGCGATTTTTTTCGACGGTTTGAGAACCTCACGAAGAAGATATACAAACGCGAAAGTTTCGTGACGTTCAACAACGCTTGCTTAGATAATGACTTGCTATATACATATATATATATATATATATATATATATATATATTAATATATATATATATATATTAATATATATATATATATTAATATATATATATATATTAATATATATATATATTAATATATATATATATTAATATATATATATATATATATTAATATATATATATATATATTAATATATATATATATATATTAATATATATATATATTAATATATATATATATATATTGATATATATATATATTAATATATATATATATATATATATTAATATATAGAGATAGAAGAAAAAAGAGTGATAAATATGCGACGATTGTCCAAATTTATTTCAAATTTCAATTGTTCAATGCAAGGTTGTCAGTAATAAACTAGTGTTTATTTTTCTTTCCTTAAGCCAAGGCTTTTCAAAGATCGAAATCTTATCATCAGAGGAGAAATACAGATGGATAAGTTGGCTTTCGAAAAAACCAAAGTTCAAATATTTGAAAAATATGAGAATTATTATTAAAAATTATTAAAATAATTTTTGTCAAAAAACGTATTGAATTGTCCCCAGGGAGAGACCCAGACAATACAACACCACAAAAAAAAACCTACACAATTTCTTTAAAAACTTCGGATTAACCATAACCATAGAACCCGAGAAAAGAATATCTAATTTCTTTGACCTAACACTAGACCTTAACTCCGAATCATTTAGCCCTTAACACAAACCTAATCTAACATTATTTTACGTACATAAGCACTTTAACCACCCTAAATCCATAATTAACTCAATAGTCCCTTCAATTTCAAATAGAATTTCGAGACTTTCAGCTAATAAACCTATCTTCGATCAAAATTCTAGTTTCTATAATAACGCACTTCTTAACTCGGGATACACTGATAAAATTAAATATGAAAATAATCCCCCCCTCCAGGAGAATAAACCTTTAAATGTTATTACCTACAAAATGGCTACACAAGATAGACAAAGAACTAGCACCACGATACCCAAGAAACCTAAGAAATATGCAAATGGACATACTAAAACTATTAATATAGTTAAAACAGCTAACCCCCAAGAACACAGTGAAAAAAAAAAAAAAAAAAAAAAAAAACTAGAAGAAAGGATAATATTTGGTTTAATCCACCCTATAATTGCAATGTAAAAACTAACATAGCTAGGGAATTTTTCAAAATTTTAGATAATTCGTTCAAGCACCCACATAAATACAGCACTATTTTAAACAAGAACTCTATTAAAATTTCTTACTCCACAATGCCCAATATAGCACAAACCCTCATCACATCTAATAACAAAAAAATTAAATCTGCCCAACAAACAGCACCTACCATACACCCCACTAATAACTGCAACTGCCAAAAATCCAGAGAATGCCCATTAAACGGTGATTGCATACAAAGTAACGTCATATATTCCTGTACTGTTAAACAATACACCACTACACAGATTAATACCAATATGCAAAATAATGCCAACATACAATCTCCCCCTTTTCCCCTCAACCATCCCCATCAACAACCCCCTCCACTAAATAACATTCTCCACACTGACCAACAACTACCACCAACTAATAATGGATCCGATCTCATCCCCCAAGACACCCTACCTTCCCCAACTAATAACCCTAACTTAAACTTTGACTTGAATCCGAGTATACAAACCGTAAGCACCCCCAATAATATAAACAACTCAAATAATACAACAATAACCCCCCACAAAATTCATACCTATATTGGTGCCAGTGCCTTCCCCATAAAGACTCGAATCTCTAACCATATCTACTCTTTTAAACACAATAGTAATGGTACCACTAGCACTTCTCTTTCCAACCTAATAAAAAGCTTTCACATCAAAAATACCCCCTACTCCCTAAGTTGGTCTATATTAAAAAAGTCAAACTCATATACTCCTGGTTCTGCATTCTGCCAACTATGTACCTTGGAAACTTATATGATAGCTACAGCACACAAGAACTTAAATGTCATTAACTCCAAAAATGAACTTATTTCAAATTGCAGACACAAACGAAAATTTAAATACATTAATTTCATCACTCCCTCTGACACTCCTCCTCCCAACCAATAACTCCCCCCATTCTTTAACATCTGACAAATCTCTAAACTATATCCCAGGGGAACCTTGTAACTTCTATTCTTAACGCCCCTAATCTCACTAATTAACCCTCCCAATAATTTTTTCATCCCCATTACACCTAACAACTACATCTACCCGGAACACTATTAGTAGATTGAACTAACATTATTCCTCCAACTTTCCACCGATCATTAACATACCTAATATCTAGACTTATATACCTCTCCTGCAATATAGCTCCATTTATCCTTTTGCTTCAGCTCCACTCCTAACCCCTTATATTTATCTCATTATTTCTCCTGTCCGTAATCCCACCTACAAACTCCTTCTTGGCCTCTCTTTCCCCCCCCCCCTTATTATCCCCTACACTTCCACTATATCCTTCTTTATATTTGGGCTCTTCCTATTTGCAACATATTCCCCTGTAACTTCCTTTTGTTATTATTTTAACTACGACATTTGAATTCCCCTCCAATTGGGTCCATTAATACCCCCCTGTTATTCTTATCAGCTCTCTAACACACTAGCTTCTAAACGCAGGTCTGCTTAATTTTTCAATCCAACCCTGGCCCATAACACTTATATTATATAAACTGTTACTAGCATTTCTGTCCTATCTCCTTAATAGCCTCCATAACCCCTTTTGAGTAATCTTTTTAACTATTTGATTGATTCGAGCTAGTTACATAACTACTTATTTTGGCCTATTTTTGAATAATCCTAATCCCTCTAAATACTCGCGAGCCATTTTCTATCGGCCTATTCTCTCTTTGTTCAACTTATCTTATCTTTGACCAATTTCACTCCCCCCCTCCCAAATCATATGTTCATACTACTTGGAAACCCCTTGCAAGTTTCCCTTATATATCTAATTAAATTTAAACTGTAACTGTTAATTGTTACCCTATTACGACTCACTCACTCACCATTTAAACCATAGATTATAAAATTGACACTGCACTCAAATTTTTGATTGAACCAACCCAACTCCACCCCTATTACTAGAAATCGAAACAAATTGTTTCTAACAATCTATCCTTATCCCTTACATTGTTCCCCTCTCCTAAATTTCAATATACCTGAGTAGAACAGACTTGACCTTTAATTTCACTAACCCTTTTCCCATTAATTTATCCCCCCCTTATCTCCTTGGTCATTTAATGTCCCTCCAAATTATTCATCTAACCCTTAATTTGGTTTTAAATTAAAAGTAAATAAATAATTTTTTTAATTAACTATTCCCTAGCTTTTTAAATTTTAATTTTAATTTTTTAATTTTTTAATTTTAATTTTAATCATCCACTCTCTCACATTCCTATATTCATTATACCATGCTTTCACTAATTCTACTTTATTCTTTATTCTTTAAACACCCTGAAACCATATCTGATAACTACAATTCAATCTGCCTTTAGCCGCCTGAAATGTTGGAAGCTCACATTTTTTTATTTCTATTTTTAGAATCAACTATTTCTATACCCATTCATCACTTAAGATTAACCCCACCCCCAAAACCTACACCCTACCGCTCGCCCGCACCCTTAACCCACCTGTCACTTTAACTACATCCCCATACCAACCCGTCCTCCTTTTCTTTTTTCCCCCAAATTCACAAAGCGACTTTTTAAACTACCCCGTACCTCCTAACCCCTCCCATCCTGACCCCAAATCTGAAACTTTCATCAACTTTGGCTTTTTTTGTCCCATTCTGAGTTAATCCTTGTATGAGATCCTACTGTTTTACTAGGCCCGGAAGTAAATAAAAAAAATGGCCTGTTTTCCTCTTCTCAGCCTCTTTTAAGTGCATCTGGACTTATCTACTTTGAGCACCTTCTCCAATCTGCTCCCATGCAAAGAGTTTTTCTTCACTTTCTACAATTTCACCGAACTTTTTCAACGGAAACTTACCACCCGGACAATTTGCATATCTTTTTCACGGAATTTTTCTTTTCATTCAATACGTTTTTTGACAAAAATTATTTTAATAATTTTTAATAATAATTCTCATATTTTTCAAATATTTGAACTTTGGTTTTTTCGAAAGCCAACTTATCCATCTGTATTTCTCCTCTGATGATAAGATTTCGATCTTTGAAAAGCCTTGGCTTAAGGAAAGAAAAATAAACACTAGTTTATTACTGACAACCTTGCATTGAACAATTGAAATTTGAAATAAATTTGGACAATCGTCGCATATTTATCACTCTTTTTTCTTCTATCTCTACTATTGCTCTATCTCGTATATTGAGCTAATCCTTTTCACAATAGGTTCCATCTACTAAAAGTTTTCACTTTGGTTTATTTTGATCCTATATTAATATATATATATATATTAATATATATATTACTATATATATATATATATTACTATATATATATATTACTATATATA
>OY744527.1:78568071-78575571 GCA_963556195.1 Sepiola atlantica
AAAAATAAAAAAGGTCTAATCATGAATGCGAAATCATCAGTGAAGAGATAATGGTTTTAAACGGTCGCAATATTCGAACCCCGAAACAAGAGTCACCTTTGTAACTCTAAGAGAGAGAGAGAGAGAGAGAGAGAGAGAGGGAGAGAGAGAGAGAGAGAAAGAGAGAGAGAGAAAGAGGGGTAATTGTATTAGTTATTATATTTATAGTGTAGAGTGTTTAATTAGGTGATAGTGCTTGTGTGGATCTAAATCTGTATACAGTGAACATCGTTGTTTATTGGCCTTGCATTCCTCCGACCACTTGATTTATTCGTAAAACTTTTATTAGGAATTTCTCTTTAACATTGTAGCATCACTAATATTGAGCACTGCATAGAGTGGCATTTAAGTGAAAATCAATCATACCTCTGTGGTTAACTTGCTATTACACATGCACACAGACACATTGCGACTTCTGTTCTCTTCCTGCCGCTACTAAATCTGATCTTGTCCTCGTCTGTTTTTGCTACAGATATGAATTCAACGCTTTATAAAGACGTAAATAAAAGCCCACCGATCTGACATGTAAGATTTATTGAATTTTTGGTGTATTTTATACTAACAGGTCACTGCTAATCAAGTCCTAAAAGTCACTCAATGAAAAGGGTTAATGGGTTTTTCTCAGATCAATTGTGAGACAAACACATTGAGAATTGCAGACGATCGTTAGATCTGGGCAGAATTTTATTATCAAACAAGAATTTGTTAGCATTGAACTTGAAAACAACTGCGTTTTATCAGCTGAAGAACAGCCGCTTAGTATTGCGTTGCACAGAAGAGTAGTAATTGGAAATAAACTCTGCACATGGAAGTTCCGTTTAACTCCAGGTACACAAGGGGAGAAAGAAAAAATATTTTTACTGATTGTAGCTAGACTAAATTTTGCTGCGAATGTTTTACGGGAGGGAGACCACAGATTGTAGGTCAGTCGAGCATCTACCATGAAAATAACTATGGAGTAGAGAAAGACTAGCAAGGTCTCTTATGTAAGAAAGAGACTGTAGGGAAGAAAAGAGTACATGCCTCACTAGATTTCGGAGTCGATTTTGTACTCTTTCGAGGCAAGAAGGAAACAGAAAGAAGAGAGAGAGAGAGAGAGATAGCACTTAGCTGTACCCTCTAGACGTGGGAACACTACTTCCTCTAAGAACGTATCCGGCTCTTCTGGGTTATTGTATGTTGATGAATGTTTTAAATGGCGTTTTAATTCACCCTTGCGTTTCCCAACCTTGCATGATATTTTGTAGTTTTACTTGATTTCCATTAGACTTCACATAAGAGTTTATAACATAATTTTATAAACGTACTCAGTTACATATTTTATAAAGTTATAACTGGCGTGCATTGTTTCTGCCATAACGAATCTATAACCGTTTCATGCAGGACGTTTCAGTTCAGTTTGTTTAAACTCGCCAAAGCCTCGAAAATATTCTCCTTTCTCATTCTGATAATTGCCCTCCACGACCCTCTATCATTGGTTTCTTATCGATCTGAGAATAGTGAATGTGTACTTTTAACCCTGTTGCGTACACCCAACGATGACAGATCTTTCAGCTTTTTGCCACGTTGAAAAGTGTCGAGGTAAGCCAACTATATTCTATGAAGAACCAATGAATTTGCATCCGAAGAGGAACTTGTTCCTATCATTTTATACAAATGAACTTGAGATTTTACACTAAATTAGTATCTCCTAAAGATATTTCAGCAGAAATATATGGGTTATATAACTCTCAGTGGTCCTACGGCGCTCGGACAACAGTCTATGTATATGTATGTCCTCGATAGGGTGTAGAGATATTACCTGATTTGATTACATTAAGAAGACGTGGCCTGGATAGCCTGAGTGTAATTTCATGTCAGTCACTGAGTGAATAACTGACACACAAGGTTGACCGGGACTTATGCAATGTACTTATCCGACTGATAGAAGAAAGCATTCATATTTAACTGAAGCATGCACAAAGAAATAAGAGAGCAACGGAGCGTAGCAGATAGAGAAATAAAGGAAGAGAGGGACAGAGAGAGAGGAAGAAAGAGAGAGAGGAAGAAAAAGAGAGAGAAAGAAATAGAGAGAGAGGAAGAAGGAGAGAGAGAAAGAAAGAGAGAGAAAGAAAGAGAGAGAGGGAGAAATAAAGGAAGAGAGGGGAATAGGGAGAGCGAGAGTGGCATCAGTTACTCAGATTTTAGCTGTAACTTGCCTTTCCTTGCTTATTTGTATGGAATAATAGACGTAACTACTACAATCCTGTTGTGTTTTTTTTTATAAATATAGTTCACCCCAAACAAGACAAGACGCCACTGTAGACGTAAGGGGCTACTGAGAAAAAAGGGAGAAGGTTTTTTTTGGGGGGGTCAACCTAAATTGGGAGCTGCGCAGCGAGATGTCTGTTTACATTAGTTTTACATTAGTTTTACATTTCTGCATGTCAGTACCGTCGGGGAAACAGGAGCAGAGAGGGAGTTCCAGAGGCCAGCAGCACGAAGCAATAAGCTATTGGAGTAGAAAGCTCCCCGGCATCTGGGTACCTCCACAGTGAATGGATGGGATTTAGCTGATTATCGAGTTGGTCTAGTGAATTTACGTCGAGAGGGCACCAGAGTAGCCAGTTCATCGGAGCATAATCCATTGAAGTATTTTTAAAACAAGCACAAGGATGCTACATTGCGGCGATGGGACAGGGACTGGAACTTGGTTGACAGTGAGGGACCTATAAGGTTGACGACTCTTTTTTGGACCTTGTCTAGGTTGGAGAGAGTAGTAGATGATGCACCAGCCCAGACGTAGAAAACAATACTACATGCATGGGCGGATGGTGGCTTTGTAGAGATACAGGATTATGTCAGGTGTGAGGAGTTTACTAGCACGGTAGAGGGAGCTCACCTACTTTGCTGCAGTCTTGGCAATGTCTTCAATGTATTTGTTCCAAACTTCGCTCGAACTTTTCCTGTGAGACGTTCTCAAAAGAAAAAATAACTACTTAGCAAAACTCCGTAGTATCGTTGAACTTAAGGAACACATCCGAGCTGACATTGCTCAAGTGCTGTTGGAGCTGCACATAAAAGTATGCTGTAAAGTTATTGAAATATTAGCAAATTGCATTGAGCTCCATTGAATACAGCTTTAATAAACATGTGCATTGTTTGCAATTGTATATTTCTTCAATGTTACATTTATTATGGTGAAATAAAATTATATAATTACTTATGGTGGACCCAGTACATACATACATACATACATACATACATACATACATACATACATACATACATACATACATACATACATACATACATACATAGTGTAAATGTGTGTCTAATTAAGCTCACCCAAGTAAGCTGAACACATATTTACTATCGTATGTGATGTTTTCCTTTTTAGAGAGACACACACGCCCGTGTGCGTTAATTTAATCAGTTTTAGTTTATGTAGTGAAAGCTAAACTTCGTTAAAGCTTATAACTACAGTAGAATGGGCTCTATTTTTCACAGTTTTCACCATAAAAGTACGTTCGATTGCTTTGAAAGTATGTCAGTATTATGTACCCACCCTAAGACGGATACACCCGTTATTAACAATCCAAGTTAATACCCTGTTGAATAAAATCTACCCACCATAGGACGGATAAACCAGTTATTAACAATAAAATTAATACCCTGTGAAATAAAATCTACGCACCCTAGAACGGATATACAAGTTAATACCCCGCTGAATAAATCTATATAAAGAAACTGTAAAGAGTGTCATGTTTATATTGTAGTTATTATGTATTGTTTAGCGTTTACATTTGCTTCACTCATAAATGAATAACAATAACAAATACATTTATGGTACTAATATTAGTATTTTATCAGAAGTGTGTTATTATATACATAAACATTTTTTTTCTCTTTTTTTTAACTAAAAATACTTATATTTATGATAGTGACAATACATGAATGAATACTATTTTGTTTTTCTGACACGACAGGGGCGCATTAATATGAGTTCTTAGGTATGCGAACTGGGCTGGAGATAGGTACATATACAGTATGTGCACCCTTGCAGAGATAGGTAAGTATATAGTATGCGAACCAGGGCGGCGATAGGTACGAATATAGTATGCACTCCGGGCCGGTGATAGGTATATATATATAGTATGTGCACTGGGATGGCAATAGGTACATATATAGTGGTGCATAGGGGTAGCGATAGGTACGTATTTAGCATTCACACCAAGGTGGGGATAGGGATGTATTTAGCATTCACACCGGGGCAGCGATATGTACATATTTAGTATTCGCACCAGGTCAGCGATAGGTACATAAGTAGTATGCACACCGGGTCGGCAATAGGTACGTATATAGCATGTGCACATGGGCGGCAATAAGTATGTATATAGCATGCGCACCGGGACGGTGATAGGAATGTATTTAGCATGCACTCCGGGACAGCGATCGGTACGTATACAGCACGCACACCAGAGCGGCGAAAGGTACATATTTAGCATTCGCACCGGGTCAGCGATAGGTACGTATTTAGCATTTGCACCGGGGCGACGATAGGTACGTATTTAGCACGTATATAGCATGTGCACATGGGCGGCAATAAGTACGTATATAGTATGTGCACCGGACCGGTGATAGATATGTATTTAGGATGCGCTCCAGGGCGGCGATCGGTACGTGTATAGCACTCGCACCGGGGCGGCGATAGGTACGTATATAGAACTGGCAATGGGGCGGCGAAAGGTACATATTTAGCATTCGCACCAGGGCAGCGATAGGCACGCATTTAGCATTCACACCGGGGCGGCGATAGGTACGTAATTAACATTCGCACTCGGGTGGCAGTAGGTACATATTTAGCATTCGCACCAGGGCGGCGATATGTACATATTTAGTATTTGCATTGGGTCAGCAATAGGTACTTATACAGTATCTGCTCCCAGGGCGGCGATAGGTACTTATATAGTATCTGCACATAGGCGGCGATAAGTACTTATATAGTATCTGCACCGGGTTTCGATAGGTATGTATATATTATGTGCACTGGGGCGGCGATAGGTACATACATAGTATGCGCACCAGAGTTGTGATAGATACGTATATAGTATGAACACCGGGGCGGAGATAAGTACCTATATAGAAGGCGCAGACAGAGGTGGTATTTTTTATAGAAATATGTCATACTATTGCCCTGAGAAGCGTAGGATGTGGGGAAGAAACAGCTTTCGCAAAAGGACACATTAGAAAGTAGCGGTGAAAGGGGCCGACCAGGGAAGGGAAAAGTAAGAAAATAGAGAGACGGCTATAGAGAGAGGGAGAGAAATAGAAGTTTGAATATAACGATTTTTCTTCAATTATCTGTTTTTATGACCCCGTGCAACGCCAGGTAGCCCCGTTAGTCTCTTATATAAAGGGCACTTGTCTGTATGTATGTATGTATGTATGTATGTATGTATGTATGTATGTATGTATGTATGTGAAGCTTCTCCTCAAAAACTTCGCGGCGACATGTCAAAAAGTTGATATCTTCAGGGCCGCACATATCCTGGAATCATAATATCTAAGAATCTAAAAAAAGATTCACTTGCTGAGGGTCAACCGGACCAGTTTCCGACAGAGGGTAGCAGTTTTTTTCGTATTTCTCAGACTTTTTTCAATGTTCATTAGTAGTAATTTGGAAATTATCTAATGTATTTATGTAATAACTTTATAAGAGTGCAGCCTCACTGAACATGTGCCATAATCCCTTGCCGGATGTGTCCGGTCTTGCCCTAAATTTTGTCCGGTTGCATCAAGGGCTTTTCAGTTATTTTTCATTATATTTTATAGTAATTTGAAATTGCTTAGTCGTATTGTAATTTAATTACCTAATACCTCAAGTTCATTAAACAATTCATGGTTTTTATGACATTTATTTGTTAGAGGATAGCTAAGGAAGAACGATAACTCACGTTTAAAAACACACTTTAGGTTTTTAAAACAAGGTTAGAGAATATACATTTAATATAAAAGTGTATTCTTAAGTAAAATTCACAGAGTAAGATGATGAGAGCATTCCCGAATCTATAAACTCACCCTTAAGGGGGCTATGGGGCATATTTCATCAGTGGTGTGGGGGGGGGCTTTTCAGTTATTTTTCATTATATTTCATAGTAATTTGAAATTGCTGAGTCATATTGTAATTTAATTACGTAATACCTCAAGTTCATAAAACATATAAAAGTGTATTCTATTGCAAAATTCACAGAGTAAGATGATGAGAGTATTCCCGAATCCATAAACCCACCCCTTGGGCGTCCATGGGGCATATTTCTATCAGAGGGGCCTTATCAGGTTTTTTTTAAATTATATTTTATAGTAATTTGCAATTGCTGAGTCATATTGTAATTTAATTACGTTATACTTTCAGATAACTTTTAATTTTATTTAACGTTTCTTAGCGTCAATTCTATTTACATGAAGGGGGAGTAAGAAACTATTGAAAGTCCGCCACTAGCCGCCACTACCCGCCACTCTGTACGTACACAAATACATGTACATGTACATTTTATAATATCTTATATAAGAACAGTATTCGGCGTTGTCCGGCAATTATACCTCAAGTACATAAAACAATTCATGGTTTTTAATGAAATTTATTTGTTCGGGTATAGCCAAGGAAGAACGATAACTCACGTTTAAAGACATAATTTAGGGTTTTAAAACAAGGTTAGAGAATATACATAACATATGGGGCATATTTCATCAAGGGAGGGCTTTTCAGTTATTTTTCATTATATTTTATAGTAATTTGAAGTTGCTGAGTCGTATCGTAATTTAATTACGTAATACCTCAAGTTCATGAAATAATTTATGGTTTTTAATGAAATTTATTTGTTAGAGGATAGCTAAAAAAGAACGATAACTCACGTTTAAAAACACACTTTAGGTTTTTACAACAACGTTAGAAATATACATAACATATAAAAGTGTATTCTTATGTAAAATTCACAGAGTAAGATGATGAGAGTATTCCCGAATCCATAAACCCACCCCTTAGGTGTCCATGGGCATATTTCTATCAGAGGGGCCTTATCATTTTTTTTTTCATTATATTTTATAATAATTTGAAATTGCTGAGTCATATTGTAATTTAATTACGTTATACTTTCAGATAACTTTTAATTTTATTTAACGTTTCTTAGCGTCAATTCTATTTACATGAAGGGGGAGTAAGAAACTATTGAAAGTCCGCCACTAGCCGCCACTGCTCGCCACTCTGTACGTACACAAATACATGTACATTTTATAATATCTTATATAAGAACAGTATTAGGCATTGTCCGGCAAATTATACCTCAAGTAAATAAAACAATTTCTGGTTTTTAATGAAATTTATTCGGATATAGCTAAGGAAGAACGATAACTCACGTTTAAAAAAGCAATTTAGGTTTTTAAAACAAGGTTAGCGAATATATATAACATATAAAAGTGTAT
>OY744527.1:78585571-78595571 GCA_963556195.1 Sepiola atlantica
ATTATTATTATTATTGCTGCTGTTGTTTTTGTTATTATTATTGTTGTTTTATTATTATTAATTATTATTATTATTATTAAACTGTTGTTGTTTTTGTTATTATTATTTTTGTTATAATTGTTGTTTTGGTTGCTGTTGTTTTTAGTGCTATATTTTTGTTTAGTTCACTAAATAGTATATTCATTAATTCGTTTTATATTAATATTCCTGTACAGTGGCTACTTTGCTTGCACTCGTGCACCCATATATCTACTATATAAAGTTGACTCCCTTTCCCTCTGTACCTTTGGCGAAAGTAAGAAAATAATCACATGCATCATTCACTACTAGAATACCCACTGCAATACTCGTATTCATTCAAGCGTGTTTGCAGAAACTTTCGCATAATTTCATCAACATATATTAATTATTATATTTATTGCTAGATAATTCACTCTCTCATCTACAACATCCACAGAGACAGTGGTCACTATACTTACTCACTGCAAATTATCTACTGTACCCGCCACTCATAACAACGCCAGCCTTTTATTTTATTCGGAACTGTTAAACAGAAACACCGCCAAGTACAGATTACGGGAAATAATTCCTCTATTCCGAACACATAACATTATAACGGTACGGAATAACGGATTACATTAAAAGAAACACATATCACGCAGCATAACAAAAGCACTCCCAACCTTAGTAAGTACACTTCTTCATTATATGACATTAAAAATAAACATAATAAGAATATTTTTATTTAATACATGTTACATTCGACAATATTAAAACATATTTCTTTCGGATTAAATATTATACGCGTTACGTCTTCGTTTTCATTTCGGTTTCATGATCGCTAGAATTATAAATGAGCAGGTTGCCACATTACACGACCATCATTTTTTTACCATAAGTACTTTCGGTGTTTTACAATGATTGATAATTGCATATTCCTTACACATTTTGCCCAGTAACAAACAGCACATTTATAGTTGTGACGTATTAGAACGATTTAGTGAAAACACTAATTCTCATTGAACACTTTTCTTAATAGATATTATATACCTGCCCCATACGTAATCATAATAGTTTCGTCTTTTTACACTCATACTTTCTTTAAATAGTATTTAGTGACCAACACATTAGATTTGTTTTGCTTTTCTAGCTCCATACGAATATGAATTTACGTGACTAAAATAGTAATTACATACCACGTTCATGTGCTCAATTCAGACCAGAATTGATTTCATTTCCACACTACATATGATACCATCGTATTTTGGTAAAATATAATTTACGTGAATAAAATAGTAATTGTTGACCCCATACATCGGATACATTAGATACATTTTTTTTACTTAAGTTTCCTTTGTACTTCTAGCTTATTAAGTGCTTAAAATAGAATTTATTTTCGTTAAACATGGCACATAAATACGCTATAACAATTGTTTTTTTTAATTATTACACAATATATATTTATCTTGCGTGCCTAAAATAGAATCTATTTTCGTTACACGGGGCTCACTTTCAGCCAATTAATAAATTGTTTTATTGGACTTTTGAACACTGTCGTCATTTCTATTATTGTATATAAGGCTTCTTAAATCTTTCTTTATACGATTTCCCAATTTAGAACTATCCAATTTACTTGACCCTCTACGAGGGCAAAGTTTGACACAACGAAAGTTCTTAATGTGGCAAAAGTCAACCAACGTTTATTCTATTTTCTTAAGTAACAACATAAATAAAAATTGCCGCAGTCTAGAAACATTTGTTTTAATGACCAACGAGAGAATAGATAACAGATCGAACAAATATACCGGCCCGAAAGAAGAACCATTTTCCATAATGTAAAGGAGATATCCTTCTACACTGTGCCAATTTTTATTTATTTCCACTTAGAATTAATCAATTTCGTAGATACATGGATTTTCCAAAATTCAAAACCAACAAAACTATCAGATGTGACCCATTTGCGTTCTGTCAGCTGTTTACAAATTATAATTCATTTTTTTATATTTCTCACGGGCAACGCCGGGAGACATATATATATATATATATATATATATATATATATATATATATATATATATATATATATATATATATATATATATATATATATATATATAAGGTTAGTGGGAGAGAACTTGAGCAGAGTGCTTGATTATTAAGAACAAATCCAAAAATAAGAGCATTATATCAATTTATATATGTAATTACGGACTATAAATACAGCATCGGTATCGTTGGTTTCAAAACCGGACAGAAACAACCTATGCTGGACCCTCTTTAGCCTCTAGTTCTCAACAAAAACAACAGGTAACAAAGGCTGAAAAGTCCAGCATAAGAGCCCATTTATAGGTTCCCTTTGTTACGATTCGAAAGCGACGGTACCGATGTTGTCTTTATCTTTTTTAATTACACACTCTCATATATAATATATATATATATAGAGAGAGAGAGAGAGTGAGTGAGTGAGAGAGAGAGAGACAGAGAGAGAGAGAGAGGGATATTTTTAATTACCTACTAGACACTATCCTCGAGTGTCTTCGGTCTCTCTATGCACGGGTTTGTCAGGACATGACAATACTTCACAATATAAGTAAACTCTGATCAAATATTCAAAATAACATAGTATTTGAAGCCCTTGCACTTAGCATCAACTGTATCAACTGGTCAATTTAGGAGAGGAAAATTAATGTTCTTTATTTCTGTACTAACTCAACGTTTGACAGGTAAAATAGGACTTTAATGGAATATTCGAATATCTATATATCTAGAGATAAAGTGAGAACTTCGACTGAAGTAAAATAAAACTATATATATATATATATATATATATATAATCTGGGCTCGTCGCCCTGCGTTGCTTGAGAGAAATATAAAAGAATGAATTAAAATGTGTCATCATTCGACATAACGCAAATATGTCACATCGGACAATTGTAATGTTCGGTTTGGAATTTTGGATGGGGGATAGGAGTAAGAAAGGAATGATGGAAGGAATAAAAGAAGGAAGGAGACGCTGTTGCAGGAGTTTTCTTGCTCATCCTATGGTACCGTTATTTTGTCAGATTTTTTCTTTGATTCAACACCTTCTCTGTCCATGATAATGGGACTTTTTAAAATAGGTCAATAAAACGAAGCATCGTAAGCAGATATGCGTTTTATGTTACAATACGACAAAAGACGATCAAATTTAAGGTCCACCAGTCACACGTTTCGGGTTATTTCTATACGAAGAAATCGATGTTTTTTTTTAATCTTTGAGAATTATGCGTTTGAAAAGTATTTGATTAAGTAAATGTCAACTTTATGGGCGTCAGTCGAATATCTTGGCGTAGTTTGACTTAATTGAGAAGTCGAATTGCTGAAGAAATTGTAGAAGCCATATTAAATGTTGAAATACTGCAAGGAACTATGCTCGTTAATTGCATGCTCTAAAAACCGGAATGAGTATAAATCTATACGTAATAGATAGAAGCAACGTAATCCGATATTATCGAAAGTCAACAGAATTAGCGAGAGCGTCCATTAAATGTGCACGTAATGTTTTGTATTATGTCGTAAATTAATAACCGACAAATAGTAAATAATAACGGACAATATTTTGAAAAGTAGATCTCGTTTATTATTTCTGGGTGTCGATGAAGAGAGTGTCAGTACTAAAGGGTTATGGGGAAAAAAATTTGCTACCACCTATATGAATTATGTTAAGAGGAGAGTCGAAGATAGTGAGCCAACAGTTATATTTAGTGTTAGCTGGAGAAAAATAATAACACATTTACGAAAACACGCTTGAGTGAACAAACGTAATATAGTGGTGAGTTTAGTAGCCTGTGATGCATGTGGTTATTTTCCTATTCTTCAAGAAAGTACAGGGGCAACATCGTCTGAACTTCGTATATATATGTATATATATATATATATATATATATATATATATATATATATATATATGACGTTTAAATTAGTATTTCAAGTTAACATCACTGCACTGTTGTGTATTTTGTTGCACGTTATATTTGTAAAATTCGTAATGTGAAAACCATGTGTTTGCAGTTGTTCCAAGGAAAAAGTCCTGTTTAATGATTTTTCACTATATGAAGAAATCATATTGAAGATTATATGAGCTTAGTGATCTGTGGATATTCTTTTACCAAAAAATAAGGAAAACACATCGAAACATTAATCTATTGATACTTCATGCGTAGGTTTTCCAAATGTATAAAAATCGGTCTCAAATACAAACAAATAAACAAATATCTGATAAAAGATCTTTTTTATCTTTTATTTTTCGATAAATCAAAACTATTTCTGTTTTTAATGTTTTCACAGGATTAAAGGAAAACAATCATGAATTATTATCATTATTATTTTGCGTTGGTTCAAACAATCCTACTCACTCTTCATATTGGCAAATACAATATATAAAAAAAACCAAGCCATGATCATTTTTCTAACGCAGTTGAAATAATAACACAGGGATTAGAGTAATCTGTTTTTTTTTATACATATCAATTTTTTCCCCCCCCCAAAAAAAACAGATTAAATATAAATAAAAGATAAATATAAAAAAGGGAAACGGAGACATCAATACGGAAAGAAGGGGAGTTCAAACGAAAAAATGAATTTTAAATCAAGAAAAGAATACATTAAAGATTAATTCAGGAAGATATTATTATTAAAGAAGAAGATATTATTCTCCTCATAATTATATAGCTTCACACCCAGAACGGTCTTAACAAACGAATTTTTGTTTGGCATTGCGCAACATTTTTACTATCGCAATCAAATATTTTCTTGAACCAAACTGAGTGCTTATACCCAAAATTGTCTCAACATTATTCCAACATTAAGACGTGCTAGCAATAATACTCTCCCTCTGATCACATAAACCTGCTAGCACGTTTTAATGTTGCCATAATGTTGAGACACTTTTGGGTATCAGCGCCGAACATATGCGACATTGCCTTTCAAAGAAGGAGGAAATATCTGGGGGTGATATCATTACGAACGAACATATATTACATTATTCTCCATAGAAAAATAAAGAAAGACTGCCTGGGGTGGTATCATGACAAAAACGTAACTGCTACACTACCTCCCCTAAAAATGAAAAGATACTCCCTGGGAGGATTGTATAATGACAAATAAAAAAGAAACAGATAGTAAATTACTCGCAACTGAAAGAAGAATAAGGCTATGACATCAGAACAAATACTACTATTCCCCTACTCATGAATTGGGCAATGAACGATAGTGCATTGATCTGAAATAGTATAGTATTGAATTGAACAATAAAATATACTTCAAGTATAGTGTCGGCTTCCGATGTAGAAGCAGTATTATAGTTCCAGTTTCAGATACACATATACCAAAACCTCTATTAGTAATAGAATGTAGATTTCCTATTCTAAACTAGTTCGTAACAACAGTATTACTAAATTATCCATTTGTTACGGATTTTCTTGTTTGTTGTTTTAGATACTGTTAATTTTTCTGACAAATCCAGAATTACAGTGATCACAATTACGATTTTTAAAATCGTTTGTATGCTAATATATTCCGTATGATTTCACCAGTAAACTAAATATAAATGTAGTATCAAAGGTAATTGCTGCCCGTCTCACCCCTTTGATTAATGATGGAATGTTCTACATTCGTGTGTATATTAAAAGTGAATATTGAATACTATTTGTCTCAGTAGCAACGAATAGTTAAATAAAACTTATCCTAAGTTATGTTCGGCTTCCTGTTTTTATTACATCAAATAACATTAGAATACTTTTTTTCTATTAATAAGATGTGCGGAAAAGCGAGGATATCGTAAACGAGAATGGTGATATTACATACAAGAAATTTTGTTTGCTGGTTATGATGGCGTCGACTCTCTTTCTGTACTAAAATGAGGCTATTCCGCTCTGTAATTTACAGTGAAGTTGGCCCGAATACGATGTGTCTTTATTATGTAAGATCTGTCATCTTCAACATTAATTGACTTTATAGTTCATGGCATTTGCTATTTGCTTATTGTTTTCTTTTAGTTCTGTCGCTTATAGAATCTATTTGAAGCTGATGGTATGATTGACTAAATTAGCTCGGCGTATACATCGTTCTACTTGTTCGGTAGATTTAACTGCAGCATTCAAAAATAAAATTCTGACTTACTTTTACACTTGACTAAGTAATTTGGTGTTTCACGCTGTTACTTACACAATTATTGCTTCTTTACTTCATTAAAGTGTCTCGTTGAGACACAGCGTTACTTGGACTCTCCATCCTACATGTACAATGTTACCAGACTTAGTATTGGAGTTGTGGTAGTGCAAATAGCACTGTTTTAGGAGGCCATAGAAACCCAGCGGACGACCTATTTATGTTCCATGTCTGAGGGCTATATTCCTGACGTAAGAGAACAATAATCTTTCATTTAACCAAAAGGAAAATACAAAAGATTATTCGATAAAAAAGAGCGTGATTTTTATCTTTAATGTAATTTTCCGTCAAACTCCTTTGTATATGTTAAACTAAAAAAAAACAGTTATCTCGATACGCAAAAAAAATCTTATGCATAATACGACAATAAAAGGAACACACACATGTAAATAGGGTAGCTTTAACTAAGATATATTAGCAGAAAATAAGTGTTTCGACCCGAAAAGCATTTTTTGAGATCGAAATAATTAATGTCTGATAGGTCAAAATAATTATTGTCTTTAACGGACATTTTTTAAAAACTTTCCATCGCTTAGAACATCTGTAAGGTACATATTTCACGTTGTGCACCCCGACTCTAGCGGCTTTAAAAACAATTCTGATTACTAAAAACATCAGAAATATATATATATATATATATATATATATATATATATATATATATATATATATATATATATATAGAGAGAGAGAGAGAGAGAGAGAGAGAGAGATAGAGAGAGAAAAGAGGGTAGTGCAGTATTAGTGCAGTTCCAACGACAGAAAAGTATATATGTAAAGGAGTAAGGCTACCAACATTTGTAAAATGTTTTTTTCAACATTTATTTATTATTTTGTTATTTTATCATGTTATAATTGTATATAACGTGTTTCAAGCGGTGGTCCGCTTTCATCAGATATGTGAATCCATATTTTATGATAGCGGACCACCGCTTGAAACGCGTTATATTATCAACTGATAATATAAGAAAATAATAAATAAATGTTGAAAAAAACATTTGACAAATGTTGGTAGCCTTACTCCTTTACATATATATATATATATATATATATATATATATATATATATATATATATATATATATATATATATATATATATTCAAGTACTGACGTGGGCGTGTGTTAAAGACACACAATTTTCCTAGCGATAACTTCTTCTCTCCTCTCCTAGTTAAACGAACCCCACGTGCACCTCGTGAGTACTGCTACGTCAACGGGCTCAATTGTCAACCGCAAGTGTTCAGTGCTGTAAAACTTAACCCTCACTTCCTTGTAGGCTAAGATGTTTGACACAAAGTATAAGGGTGAAGCAAATCTTACAGAAGCCTCTAGAAGGGCTTAGTTCCTGTAAGCTGAAGCATGCATGGTCCTCTAGCCTGTCGATCACGCTCTGGTGCCCAGCAAACTGAATCTCAGCCGTACTAGAAAGAGAGATGACCTCCATAGCTTAGGTTCATAGTCGCCGACACTTAGAGAGTAGTCCTCGTGTCGTACAATTGTTAATCACTATAATTCTGTGGCTGAGCTGGTACTTTTTGCGTATGTGATCCATATGTAGATACATTGCATTTGCCTAACTTAGCGAAATGAATGTAATGAGTAATACGAAATTTAACTTGAAAATCGCTTGTTGGAACGTCAGAAACTTACTTGATCGTTATACTTCTGACCGACCGGACAGACCAACAACACTTATTGGACAAGAATTGTTGCGTATCAGCATTGTAATTGCAGCCTTGTCAGATACAAGATTGTTGGAGAAGGGAAGTCGTATAGAGGATGGCTTCGAATATGTATTACACTAGATCGGGAAAAAGGAAGGAGAACAACACGACCCTGGCGTAGGATTTGCACTGAAGAAATGGGTTGTTTCTAAAATCTAGAATCTTCCTTGTGATCTAAATGAGCGTATTATGACCTTACGTTTGCCTTTAGCTAGTCAGCGGTATGTAACTTCTGTTCATGTCCCAAAATTGGACAGCGCTACCTGAGCTAAAGGTTCTTTTCATGAAGATCTTAAAAGTGTTATCCTGACTGCCCCGCAGAATGATAACATTTTTGCTGGGGGATTTCACTGCGAGTGTCGGTAGGGGATAGCGCCCACTTTGACGTTATGGAGTTGAAAGTATGAACACAAGTGTGTCGCGTTTACTGCAAATGTGTTCCGAGCATTAAGTAATGATAATTAATACGTGTTTTCACCTGAAACCAAAGTATAGGAACACCTGGTGGCACCCACGATCAAAACAATGGTATTTGATCGATTACATCATACCCCGTAGAGGCGAACTGCAGGACGTCTGCAAGGTTCGAGAATTGTGTCTGATTGTTGGCGAGCGTATGATCGCCTAGGTGCCGAAGGATTCCATCATTTACGCGTGAATCACAAATACAATTTTGTTGATCCACTAACAGGTGCCATAACTAACCACATAGAACGAATGTGGAATGAGGCGAAGAAAAGAAACAAGGTTGAATGTGGCACCCACACGCAAATGGTGGAATCGTATATAGCCGAATTTATGTGGAAACAAAAATTTTGAAAGACCACTGCATTGGGAACTGTTTTCCAACAAATTGCCGAATTTTACCTAGTGTAAAATTTTTCAAAATAATCATATTTTTCAAAATCATTTTATTTTTGATTTGATTTTTGATTTTTTAATAATTTCAATAGTAAAATTCATTTTCAGATAAATCGTGGTTGAAACTTGACACTAGAGTTCTCTCCCCCTTATTGTACTCTCCTCAACTTAAAGATAATTTATTTTTCGGACCTACAGTTCACAAGCACCCAGGAAATGTATTTACCAGAATCCTGTTGAATCGCCTGAATGCCTACATTTGTCCTTTTGTGTTTCCTGAGAGTCAGTCTTGCTTTAGAAGAAGCAGGAATGCTACTCATATGATCTTAACTGCGCACCAAATACAGGAAAAGTGTATTGAACATTGTCTAGACTTATATCAGGGCTTTGTTGATCTGACGAAAGACTTCGATACATTTAATCGGGATGCGATGTGAATAGTATTGGTTAAGTTGGGCTGTCCTCTTAACTTTGTTAAACTCCTTCGTGAACTGCTCGACAACATGAAAGTACGTGTCAACTACAATGGCTGTCTCTCTGAACCCGTTGCAGTTCACAATATTGTTAAACGGGGTAACATACCTGCCCATACTTTCTTTTCCATCTATTTTGCTGCAACTCTATCATTGACTTTCAATAACTGTGACAAAGATGTGCATCGTCGATGACGCACATCGGGTCCGCTGTATAACTTACAGCGTTTAAAGTCTGTGTAAAGAACATTATCTACTCTTGTTTGAGACTTGCTTTATGCATACAATGTGGATCTCGTAGCTCACTCGCAGAATCATATGCAGGATATTACGGATAGTTTTGCATGAGCGTATAGAATGATGGGTCTCACAATAAGCCTGTAAAACAAAAGCAATGTTTTCCCCGGCCCCTGGCAACCTATATCAGGCACTGGGTATATATTGTGAAGGCCACAGACTGTCTGCAGTGGATCTGTTTATGTATTTGGATAGTGTTATTTCGAGGAACGGGTCGTTGGATGCTGCGATAAGTAGACGTATTGAACAGTCTGGTGTGTCTTTCGTTGGAAAAGCGGGCGTGGAAACATCATGAGATCAGTCTGGAAACCAAAATATCTGTATATGAGGTCTGTGTGGGTTATCAACCTTGTTATATGTTTGCGAGAACTGGTCAACTTACAGGGCTCATATTCGCCTGCTAGAGCATTTACATCAGAATTATCTAAAGCACTTG
>OY744527.1:78600571-78625571 GCA_963556195.1 Sepiola atlantica
TCCTTCTCCTCCTCTCACATACCATCTACCACCTCCCTCTTCCTACCACCATTTATTTTCCCATGATCTTTTATTCCTACATTGTCTAAAAATGTTGAAATTAATTCAATAAAGCAACATTACCAAACGAATATGGTCGAACCAATCGAGCGAAATATCCTGGTTTAGCTTTAATGAATTGTTTGTGTCCGTACTTTTTTTACTGGCAGGTTGCCTTGCTTTCCCACATTTGCATAATATATTATATATATATATATATATATATATATATATATATATATATATATTTAAATGTTTAATTAAATTAATGATAATTGAATTATCGTTTCATAATAATCTATCGTGATAATATAAAGCTCAATATATTGAATAGAGCAATCAATTCTTGAGATGAATAATGAGAATTTAAAAAAATGTAAAGATACAATATTTCTTAGAACATCAGGAAGGAGCTTCATATCTTTGACCCATCTTTCATCTCTCTCTCTCTCTCTCTTACTCTCTCTATCTCTCTCTTTATTTATATATATATACATCAGGTCAGTTAAATTGGATTTTATGGTTTGCATTACTCCTATCAGCTCTTGGAGACTCTGAATTTGGACATTATAATATTCAACACCAAGTGAGTTTTCTGAACTTTTCATATGATTAGTTTTCTCTATCGTTTTTGTATCGTTTTATTAATTTGCATACACCTTAAATACAATTTAAACTGTTATCTACTGCATCGATAGCAAACGAACTTCCCATCTGGATAACATTTTTAGTTTTTGGACCACCATTCACCACTTGGATTATTTTTTAATCAACCTCTTTAATATCTTGCCTGGAGCTATATTGGACCTGTTGACTTGGATGAACTGTATAGTTTTACTAAAAAGTATGTTTTGGGCCGATATATTTGATGTTTTATATATCTTTTTCATATATCTTTATGTATTTTTATATATATATATTTTTAATATATTTTCAAAGTTTAATTTTTATTACCTGCATTAATTTCATTGCGGTAATGGTCCTCTGAAGAGAAGATTTTATTTGAAAACTCATGAGTTAAGGACTTTAAAGAACTTTGCCTGAACATTGAATTGTAATAAAATTTGATTCGTACCTTATTTTATTCTTCCACTTTATCTATTGCTATATATATATATATATATATATATATATATATATATATATATATATATATATATATATATATATATATATATATATATATATATATATATAAAGAGAGAGAGAGAGAGAGAGAGAGAGAGAGAGAGAGAGAGAGAGAGGTTTTTAGCGTGACACATTAGTGGAATAATTAAAACGATTTATTATTGTTGTTGTAGTTGTCTACCCTATTTCGTAAATATCTGGACTCTTCCAGACACTATCTATAGAGGAGATTGCAACGAAGTCTCAACGCAGTATCAGAGCAATCTTTTTGTAATATAATGTTCTGTACTTCTGTAAATATACCACCGTTTTGTCTTATTTATTATCGGGGTTTCAAGTTCACAACAATTCTTCTTCTTCTCCTTCTTCATATTATGATCATTATTATTATTATGATCATCATTATTATTTTTATTATTATTATTATTATTATTATTATTATTATGATCATCATTATTATTATGATCATTATTATTATTATTATTATTATTATTATTATGATCATCATTATTATTATGATCATTATTATTATTATTATTATTATTATTATTATTATTATTATTATTATTATTATTATTATTAAACATAGCTAAATAATTTTAATTACGAAGAGTAATTTGTAAAAAAAATTCGTTTAGATATACTACTAAGTTATGTAATTTACTTTATGTAGAACGGTTATTAGCTAGTAACTTAAAAAGAACTGGCATACTTTAGACAAGGTCCATTTAATATGCGTGCTTATGGGCTGGTGTACCAACTACAAGCCTATTTCTCTTGGACTTAGTGCAAAAAGGTATCTAACCTAATAAGCCTCGCACTATCTGCAAATGATCTAGTCCCTCTCACATCGTGACAGTGTTGCATCCTTGTGCTTGTTTTACAAGCGCTTCCAAAGAATGTGCTTCGATAAATCTATTGCACTTCTTCCCCTCAACGAAAATATCTCCGATCAACCTGACTAACAGAAAAATCACACCACTTCACTGTAGAAGTCTCGACAAGCCGGAAAATCTTTTACTCTAATAGCCTCTTTCCTCGGATCGCTTTCCTCAGCAATTCCCTACCTGCTTCCCGTTTCCCTGACCGTACCAACATGTAGAACTTGAAATGTAATGTGAACAAAGATCTTGCTGCACCAAACCCCAGCTAGATTACCCCTATATATCTGGCCCCAACACACTAACCTCTTACGTTTAAGTGGTAACATGCTTTTCTTTGGATGAACAAAGGTAGACAAAATATATTTTTAAAAAGTATTTTAAACTTAAGCATAACAAACTAATGAACTTGCTATTCAATTTTAAGCGTGACAGACCGAGGGCAGACCAAAGAAAATATTTTTTTAAACTTGAGTTTGAAAAATTGTTGAAAATGCTATTTCAAAGTTAAGTTTGACAAACCAAATAAAATGCTGTTTCAGACATGAGTTTGACACACCGACAAAAATGATTAATTTGACAGACCAAAGACAATGCCGTTTTAAATTCGAGTTTGACAAACCGACGAATATGTTATTTAAAACTTAAGTTTGATAGACCAAATAAAATGTTGATTCAAACTTTAGTTTGACAAACCGACAAAAATGTCTTTTCAAAATTAATCTGGTCAGACCAAATAAAATGCTGCTTGAAATTTAGGCTCGACAGAGAAAAAATACTGTTTTAAACTTGAGCTTTAAAACTCAACGAAAATGCTGTTTAGAACTTCAGCTTGAGAGACCAAATAAAATTCAGTTTCAAATTTAGTCTTGACAAACCAAATAAAATACTTTTAAACATAAGTTTGACTGGTCAAAGAATCTCGACTTTAAACAAAAATACCTACAAACCATTGAGTCGAATTAACCCAAATTTTTGATAGATAGTCAGCGCTCGTATTGCAATAGACACACCAAGTTTCATAATGTTTGACTGTGTAGTATTCAAATATTCAGATTTATTGTCAAACACGTAAGCGTGACAGACTGACCGACCTACAGACGATTTAGATACATAGTGGACGCATTTGAAAACATCCAAATCATTAATCCCTTAATCCGGTAATCCGTCCTACGTATATGTCGCAATGCATAAAAATTAACTTGGCAACTTTCAAAATAAAAGTTTTAAAAAAAATGATGAAATGAAAAGAAGATTCTGAAAAATGAAGGCGAAAAGAAAATAAGCAGAAAACCGATAAATCCATTATTATTATTTTCGTTTAATGTGCGTTCATGACGTTTTTCGCAATGGATTAAACACAACAATAATGAATAATAATGATTATTAAGTAGGGTTGGGTGCAAACAGTCCCACTGACTTTTGATATTCAATATTAGAAAAGAAAGCCATTGTTGCTTGTGAAATATTTTTCCGGATCAGAAATAGAAATCTTTTTCAGAATATGTTAAGAAACAAAAATTAAAAAACGGGAAATGTTGTCAGAAATGATGCACGACTTAAAATAATCTCTTTTTAATGAACATTCACGTATTTCTCGCGCACCCTTCCGTTTCCCAATTTACCGGAGGACATACATTCTGATCTTATGGAAATCTGCTTACAAAAAATGGAGGATTTCGTGTTTTGCTGTAAGGACAATCCTGTCAATTTAATATATATCTACGGCAGTAGGTGTATAATATTCTTATGGTCCGATTTCGGTCATTCGCGGCACCCGCAAAGCCTTGTCACTAATTGAGTTTTGAATTAAATTTTATTCGTTTTTTTACTTTGTAGGACCCCATCAAAGCTACATTTTAACATACAAATATTGAAATTTGGTCCAGTAGAAAAAAAAATACATTAAAATATAGAATGACAAAAAAGAAGAGTAATGTTCAGCTTCATCTTAATTTTTAAAAACATTTTCAAAGTAATTTATATTTACTTTTATCTTATATGATAGAACCATCAAGCTTTAATTCAAAGTTATTACTTATTTTAAAGCAAACTGTACTTTATTTGAACTTAAAAGATAGAAAATTGCATGAGAAACGTGATGGGTTAGGTTCCATTCTACGGGAAATTGTACTTAGAAAGATGTAAGGTAAAACATTGCAGCTAACGTCTAAATTTGGAAAAAATAGATTATAAAACAAACTAAAAATAGATAATTATGAGTTAATTGTTTATTTTTATTTTTAATTGTTCTCCAAATTGAGATTTTAGCTGCAATATTTTAAGAAGTTTTAAGAAGTTTATTGTCCTTTACTTTTCAAAGATTACTAACTTAAGAATATTTCTTTTCACGCGTCCACATTGCCCCTGTAATATGATATATATATATATATATATACATTATATATATATATATATATATATATATATATATATATATATGTACCTATATATATATATATATATATATGTACCCATATGTATATATATATGTATATATATGTATATATATATATGTCTGTATATATACATATATATGCATATATACATATATATGTATATATACATATATATGTATATATACATGTATATGTATATATACATATATATGTATATATACATGTATATGTATATATACATATATATACAAATATATTTATATATATATATATATACATATATATGTTTATATATATATATATATATATATATATATATAAATTATATAGAAATTATGATAGTATAAATTAAATTTATATAAATCAGATTGATTAACGAAGGGGTGGAATTCCAATTCCAAAAGACAAGTTCAATATTTTGCATTAAATAAGACATATTTATTTCACGATTTTTGGTTCGCTATAGAGACGTATTTTAATATATTAATTTATTGCAAGGTTTTCTAATTACTGTACTTTTTGAAAATATATACTTTTAAACTATTATAAAGTCGATGTCTTACTTTAAGTATACATTATGATTAAACGGCGTAATGATAAATCTTAATATATATATATATATATATATATATATATATATAAATATAATATATATAAGGTTTGTATTCACAGATTAAATTAAAGAGAATCTTTATTGTGTTTGTATAATAGTGCTCAATAATAAATAGAGTAATTGGGTATATTTTACGACGCTCAGCAGAGGCGCGAACGGGGTCCAAAAAAAGAACGAGAAAGGGTTTAAAAACATAAATTTGCAACAAGTGAAGTTGACCTGCGACGAGAATAGATATTTTTCTACTTACCTATGTAATTTGTTTTTATTTTTACGTATTATAAATGGTTTTTTATTAGATGTAAAAAAAAAAGTTTCTTGTTTTTTTTCCAAGGTTTTCACAAATTCAATATGGCGGATTTACGTGGTTTTTTACCAAATGCCCCCCCCCCCAAAATCAGCCATTTTCTTCCCATTTTCTTCCCATTTTCAGCCATTTTCTTTGATTTCTAATAAATAGCCGTTGTAACGGTCTAAAAATACAAACAAATGCCACAGGCAAGTTTGAAACTAACTTTTACAGCCTACAGTTACTTTTATTTGTTGTATATTTGTTTTTTTAGCGTTTTTACTCTGCTAAGCGTCGTAAAATATACCCGAGTAATTTATATAATAGTTATATTTATATAAATATTTGGCTACATATTATGACAAATTTCAACTGGAGCTCTTGTACACCCAGTATCTTACGACCGGAGGAAAAAGAATATATGTCAGCATTTTACATATTCATATATAATGCAATAGAGCTTCAATTCTTAAAAGTCACATGATCGAATTCAAATTATAATCATTGTTCATGCAAACGGTTTTTGAATTTGAGATTTTTCAACTCCTTAAAAAAGTAGCACATTATATTCCTTTTTATATCTCGAGAAAAAGTAACAACAAAACTATTGAAGACAGCAGAGGTTTATTCGCCTTGTTCTTGTTCCAAATAACTGATAAGTAGAATAGGGGAAGGACAGAAGAGATTCATAATTACTGTTTAATCACATTTTATCAAGATATTTAAAAAATAAGTTGTTTGCGTTCTCGGTTTCTAATCGAACTGACAACTTGCTTACTTTCTCTTTGAGCCATGTGACGTTACGTCCGTTTCTATCGATTCTTACAGTTTAGCTGATGCTACCTCTATGTCACGAGGTTTACCTAAACTGAACTGCATTTAATGTTATTTTGAACTAACAAAATAACATACTAGCATGTCTACGCGCCTAATATTTAACATACAGATTAGAACATAACAAATTATCTTGTTCGATGCGATTATAAACTATTATTTGCGATCATAAGACACTAACAGAAACTGATAAAAGATCCTTGTTACTTTTCTGTATAGATTTGATATTGAGTGTCGAAGGGAAACACTTTGAGAATGTGGTGTGAAATTCTATAAACCTTAATTATTTGTTGTACACGTACATCTTTGAACACTTCGTTAAAAGTTATATTCGATTATAAGTATATTTCGCAAATATATTTAAACAGAACCGAAGTTAAGCATTAAACACTGCCTATATATTTCCCTCTTAGTTAAATAAATAGAAGAAAAAAGTGGAGGATGAATATAAAAGTAGAAACTTAAGGACGCGTATCAAATGCAGAATTAAATATTACAAGATAAAAATGGCGATATTTCTATTTATATTAAGTTAAGTATGTTTATATTAACTTACTAGCAAGGTACCTGGCGTTGCTCGGGGACATAAGAAACAAATTAGAAGTTAAAAAGTGTGTGTAAAATCTTAATATTATACCTCCTATTTCTCTACCTGTATCAATCCGGCTCTTTATCTTTCTCTCTTTCCTCCTTCCCATTTCCACATCTCTCTCCTCCGTCTTCTTTCACTTCCGCTTCTCTCTTGTTTTAATGTATTGAAAATAATAATAATGTAAGCTTTCAGTTTTAAAGTTATTACTTCCGGGCAACACAGAGTTTCTTCTCCATCCCCCTTTTTCAAAAATATAAGAACATCTATATTTGTTGTAATTTATTCCCGGGCACTGCCGATTTTCTTATCTTCCGCTTTCTCCTTAATAATATAATGAAACTAATATTTATTTTAGTATATTTCCGGACAACGCTGAGTTTCTTGATTTCTCCTTCTCTATCAAGCATACACCACATAAGAAATGTGCTACTGTATTATCACACACGCCTGCCTTATCTAGGGTATTTAGAACCTACTGATTCAGCAAATACCACTTATCAAGTGTAACCCTGTATTATTATACACACCGGCTCTTTAAAGCATATACCACTGATCAAGTGCAATAATATGTTCTTACGCTAACCTTCTTAATCTAGCGTATTGAGCACTTTCCGATTCAGTATATATCCCTTACTATTATATTATTAAACCCACATGCTCTGTCTAGAGTATTGATCATTATTTGATTTAGCATATATAAATTCCTACGCGTAATACTGTATACAATGTGCTAAGTGTCCTACTGTATAATTACATGCACCTGCTCTTTTTGGGTATTGACCACTATTGGATTCAGCATGTACCATTTATCACGTGTCCTACCATCTTATTTATTTATGGCTCTCATACAACACTGAATTACTTGTCTCGTATGTGTTTTGAATTAACTCATACCACTTAATATGGCATCGAGCAACGCCAAATATTTTTTCTTATATACAATTATATAAAAAAAACATTTCCATTGCAACGCAGCGTGTAAACACACCTGCTCTATTTAAGATATTGAGCACTGACTCCCAAGCAATGCAGAGTACCTTTTCTGGTATACAATACTATAACAAATATATAGTGAAAATCTTTCTCCCGGGTAACGCGGTGTTTAAATACACCTGCTCTATGTAGGATTTCTCTATCCAGCATATTGAGTACTTTGGATTAACTTATACTATTTAACAAATATAATACTGTAATATTACTATTTTGACTCCCGGGCAACGCTCTATCTAAGATATTGAGCACTTTGCATTACCTTATACCACGTAGAAAATATAATACGCCCGGGAAATATCGAGTTAACAGGTGAAGCTAAGGCGTAGCGCTTGATATATCCAAGGCCTTTAACAAGGTCTAGCATGAAGGGCTTCTCCTAAAACTGCACTCATATGGTCTCACTGGACAACTATTTAATATAATTCAATACTTCCTAACAAAAAGAAAGATCCAGGTTGTCCCCGATGGCCGTTCATCTAAGCAACACGACATAAATGCTGGTGTACTCCAGAGATCCATTCTTGGACCGCCACTGATCCTGATTTTCATAAATGACCTCCCTGATGTCATTGAGACTGAGATAGGAATATTTGCTGACGACACCACGCACTACTCTCGTCATGTGGTCAAAACCGACGCGCACATATCTGAGGCAATGGCTGAATCTTTAGAAAATAATATCCAGTCTGTAGTGGATTGGGGTTAAAAATGGATGGTAACTTTCCTTCAATAACTACAAGAAATCTCTTCAACCAGCGAATGTCATGGCAAATAACACCCTACCTGAGAGTTCCTCAATAAAACTCTTCGGCCTAACTTTCACAGATAACATGAATTGGAATAAATACATTGCTGCTACAAATAAGGTGGGCTCCCTCTACCGTGCTAGTAAGGAGGATTGTTGCCAATTGGGGCATCATCCACTAGTTTCTCCCTCCTTTCCTAGGTACAAAAAAGAGTCGCCAACTTAATAGGTTTCTCATTATCCACCAAGCTCCAGCCTCTGTCCCATCGCCGAAATTTTGCTTCATTTTTCCTGTTTTACAAGTACTTCACTGTATTGTACTCTGATGAATTTGCTGCTCTGGTGAACCCACGAAGTAAGTTCACTAGAGCAACCCGTCAATCTGCTAAATCCCATCCATTCTCTGTGGAGGTCCCCAGATGCCGAAAAGCCTTTTACTCTAAAAGCTTCCCTTTTCGTGCCGCTGGACTCTGGAACTCCCTCCTTGCTCCCTGTTTTCATGACGGTACTAACATGCAGAAATTTTAAAACTAATGTAAACAGACACCTCGCTGCACAGCTCCCAATTTAGGTTGACCCCTCCAAAAAACTTTCAACCTTTTTTCTCAGTAGCCCCTTACGTCTACAGTGGCGGCCTGCCTTGTTTGGGGTGAACTATGTTAAAAAAAGACAAAGATGTTATTTCTTCCGGGCAACGTTGCGTTTAAATACACCTGCTTTATCTAGGATGTTGATCACTTTTTAATTACTACATTCTACTTAATAAATGTGTAATTTTACATTTATCTTACATTTATTGGTCCCTTTTAGAGTGTTACCGACACTACCCAAATAAAACCAACGATGCTTCTAGAGCACTACTAAACCCACCTTTTCCGTTTTTTTTTGCCTCCTCCCTAGTCTGAAGAGAAGCTAAAGAAACGTTAAATAATTTTGAAACTACATAATTACATTGAAGTCAATGTTTTCTTTCCAAATTATGGCTGTACAACTTGAACGCCCACCGTTAAATCGGCTCCATAGCCCCCTCAGAACTGCACTTAGAGATTCAGGAATGCTTCCATTGTCTTTTCCGGGTAATTTTACATGGGAATACATTTTTAGAGTTTTTGTAGATTCTGTAATTTTTGTTCTTTATGAAACACACAAGCACATACATTGAGCTATATATATATATATATATATATATATATATATATATATATATATATATATATATATATATATAAATAGATATATGTACGTATAGGATGCACTCCTACGCTAATGACGCTATCATTATGAATTTTATAACACAGTTGAAAGGCTTAAGTGGTCGTAATGTAAGCTATACTCAGTTTAACTTACTTTCACACAAAAGCGGCAAAGACGGGGTGGAAGTTTTTCGGAGAAATTCAGATAAACCCGCTTCATCTAATAATAGGTAATACACACAATTCTATAAATATACCAAACATTTCAGTTTCTTTGGAGTATTTAAAAAGATTTTAGGGGGCATAATATGAGCACAACCTCCCATATTAAAATGTTAATATTTTTGATTAGGATTGAATCTTATCCATAATCATTATATACAAGTTAGTTAGATTTATTGGATTTTCTTTTCTTCTTAGGACCCTTTAAGCTTTAGCCTTAAATCTTAGATATTGTTTAGAATAAAATCATGTCATGGATTTTGATTAAATTGGTAATATTGATTCTAAACATCGGGTTTAGTATCATTATATCTTGATTTTCATCTGCCAAAGGGGATATTAAAGTAGTGTAAACTGTTCTGTCTGAGGAATTAATTTTATCCGTCCTGGGACGGGTATTTCTCTTATTCAATATAAACGTGACATTCAATATAAACGTGACATTCAATATAAACGTGACAACGATATACACATATATTCCAAATTTATTATCGCAGACTTATCATTCCTAATTATGCTGTTTTTCTTTTTTTCTCCTACTGGCTTCTTCCACACCCTTACACTTTTTTACTGATTTTCTATCTAATGAATTTACAGATACGTGATTGAACGTACCGTATTTAAACCTGCATTTGATATTATATGTCTATAGCACTAACGTCTCTGTTGGTTTATTATAATTAGGCTGGGATACTTTGCAGGCAACACAAAGAAAATTATGTAATTTGAGCCATCCATAACTATAAAAAAAATTGGTATTTATAATAGGGGTTCTTCTAGGTTAGATATCCAAATACAAGCAAATACGTTTTGCCTGACTCAGATTCGATGCGAGAATAGAGAGCAGTCTAATAACAAGATGATTTCGATATGAGAAAGTGGTTCATGGTAAGTGCCCTGCAGGCAGTCTCTAATTACGCTACGAAAATGTCTGATATAGAGACTTGAGGACATCTACGTATCGCCTTTGACATACACGAGGCAGTAGCCTTCAATCGATCATTCTAGAAGTAGAATGCGCTCTTGAAGTTCGAAGTAATACTTGCTAAACAATCAGAGGTTAAATAGCACAAAAGGATTGGTGTAAGAGTGGCATTCTCGAATAGGATACGTCACATCACAATGGACGCTTTATCATTATCGCGAGCACAAATAAACAGTCTACCGAGAATTAATGATTACCATATTATCGAATAATGTACATACTATTGGGGGTACCCGTCTACAGATAGGTACATATTATTTAGTAAATTCTCCAAGGATGTCTAAGTATTAGCAATACTGAGACGCCCTCAGAGTAATTAACACGCAGAAGGATACCATACTAAAAATAAATGTAAAAAGAAAGTCAGATGTATACTTCAAAGCAATTGAGAATACACCGCTATAGTAAAAATCGTTAAAAAATGACATTAGTTTTTTTTAATGGAAATCGCTCCAGACAAGACATGAAGCAACTTGATGTAAGGAGCAAAAAAACACACAAAAGTGTTATCGTAAAGACATAAGATGCCTATTGACCGAGTCTTGAAAATACTAAAGTTATAGGAGGAAAACCGTCAACAGGACGAGAGTTCCACAAGCCTGAAGTTCTGGGAAAATACGAAGCTGTATTATAACGAGATATCAAAACAGCGAATTGGTTAAAACCTCTAGACCAACGAGTCAGACGATCTGGAAGAAAAAAAACAGGGAAGAGATCAGACAATTCTGAAGAACACATGCTATAATAGTATTTATAGAAAAGACCGAGACTATGTCCGTTAGTACTTATATGATGATTTCACTTTGCAGAGTAAACATTAGCACATACACTTGAAGTAGAGAATAGATGGTCGGCATTTGGGGACATACTCTCCTGTGAGTACACGAGCTAGAGAAAATGACGTCACACAAAATAGTCTAGGCGCGAAGACCGGGAACTCTCGGTTGGAAGCTCGAAACGACAGGAAGTGATAAGAAATAACTTACAGTATCGATTATAAACGAAGGGGTCACACTCCATTAATATGTAGCCCCCAATAAATATCCCCCCGCTAGCAGAGAAGAACGGAACAACAAATCTAATAAAATAGGTCTTCCCCAAATCCGGGATCTAGTTCTTTTCTGTTTTGTTTATGGGCCAACTTTAATACCATAGTGAGAAGTCACCCACACGAGGAGGTAGTTACGATAGGACAGCGAGAGACAATATTTGATCAAGTGTCCTCGGTCTCGGAGGAGCGCTGTGGTTGAGCGTTGAAGAGACAAGGTAGATTTAATATTACTGTTATGATTTGTTGATTTCCATTCGATAGCAAACAATGCAACAGTTATGAGCTTCGAAAAAGATGAATTCGTGGAGTTTTTTTATTATCTGGATTCAAAGAGGGTTCTTTTTTTCTGAAGAAACGTAAAATGTTTCTTAACTGATTTTTATGTACACCTTTATTTCATTTCATACAGTTCTTGTTTTACATTGATTTTAATTACAATTGAATTGGATTATACAAACTAATGCATCTGATAAAACAGCAATTTATCACTTAAAGTAGATGGGGAAACGGATTTTACTTTAAATATATATATATATATATATATATATATATATAATGACTTTTTTAAAGCACAACGTTAAAAAAATGTATATATTAAAATAAATATTTATTTATTTAAATGTCTTGAGACTTTCGGTATTAGAATCATCCTTATCAAAAATAAATAGGCATTTAATACCTGTTTTTCTTGTTTCTTCTTAATATTTCTTGTCCAATCCATATTGTCACAGGCGAGTAGGATTCCGCGTGGTGTGGTTATCATGGTTTAGGTTTTTAAATGTCTAGTATTGTGTGCGAGTTGGCACGTGTTTTTGAATAAAAATGGAAGGTTCGCACTTTGAAAACGTTGATGTATTTGCATGTAATCATTTTTTTTTACAGCCAAAGAACTACGTCAATATTTTTTTTTTATATTAAAATAAACATTTATTTATTTTAATGTATTGACACTTACGATGAATAGACTCACTCTTATCAGAAGTAAATTAGCATTTAATGATTTGTTTTTCTTCTCAATCATATATATATGCTAACCCGAGGAAACGTTGGACCATCGCACGCGTCATGACAAAATAAACGAACGCCGCACGGTTTGAGATTACAGTTTGCCCAATAATCCTTAGTTTTCTTCATTTGTTGACAAAGACCATACGACTGGTCGAAATATCAAAAAAGAAACAATTATAAGAAAAACAACATCGCTTTTAATGCTTCATACAGCACCAATCATCTATAAAATACTTCTCTAGGAGCACCGTGGAATAATAATCAAATTCATATATATATATATATGAAACAAATGTATATAAATAAAATGTGAATAAAGGTTACTATTTATCTATTTATGTGAATAAATATTAATGTTTAAATGAATAAAAGCGAATGATTTTGTCTTGTGGTTGCCAGGAACTTATGAATGAAATGTTTATTATTTAAAATTTTGGGTTTGCAAAACGATAGCGAGCTGGCTAACCCAATTTGTATATATATATATATATATATATATATATATATATATATATATATATATATATATATATATATATATATATATATATATATATATATATGTGTGTGTTAATGCTCTCAGTAAAAATATATTTGAATTGTCCAATTGTCAATGTCGCCAAACCAGCAACAAAATTACTATATATATTTTTTTTAAATTCCAATTGTCAATATTGCAAAAACAACAAAATGACTACATTCATATGCGATATATCTATTTACGAGTTTGCATTGCCCAGTCGTAAACGTTCCGATTTCAGTCACTCACCTCGCTATGCTTAGCCATGCTAATGAGCCGTAAACGGCGAAACACCTTTCCGTGGATAATTATATTTTATAAATATATACGCTCCAGCATTTTTTTGTTGAGATAAGAACGTAGAGTAAATGTAGACGCCGTAAAAAACACGTCAAAAATAAAACAGCTGTTATATTGGAAATTAGTGTTTAAAAAAAAACAACAAATTGTTTAGGAGTCGAAATGTTGTTGTTAAGAAGCTGAATTTTAGACGGCAGTTGGTAAAGTTCAATTCATCGTGTCTGTGCAGTAGTTCGATAGTGGAATAATACGTTTCACACGGTTCAGAATGAAGTCTGTCAATTAGAGTTCGATGTATATCAAAGTGTGCATTACGAGAACCTCTAACTCCCTGGTTGATCAGTGTTTCAATAGGTTACAGAAATGGATTGAGAGCCGATATTTTTCAAGCCGGTGTGGATTGAAAGTATTGCTTGTAGGCGATGGTGAAAATTGCAATTTTTGCTTGCTGGGCTGGGAATATTAGTGTTGGTTGGTGGTGGGGGTCAAGGTAACATATGCAACAGGGGCGTAGGGAATCAAAGAGGGATGGATTGGTAATTATACATGCTTATATATATATATATATATATATATATATATATATATATATATATATATATATACGTACATAAAATATATATACTACTGTATAAACATATCTTCTTACATTTTCTTTTTAAGTAGCTAACGGAAAGAGGGTAAGGGTATGGGTGATGGAAGCTTAGGTGGTCAGCGTCAAGCTGTACGGTATTTATGGTTGGGGGAAGGGAGTTATTTATATTTTTCCGAGGTAAATAAGTTTATATAGGGGTAGGGGTAGATTAGAAAGATATGAAGGGAATTTGAAGAAAATGAGTGCTTGTCTTGCGGTCCCCGTTTTAAAGGTCAAGGGCTAGAATTATTATTTTAAAAATTATCTTGAAAAATTTATTAAAAAATCATTTTAGGGAAATAATTATTAAACAAAAATTTTTTTCTTCAATTCTTGTTTATATTTTAGGTAGGTTTACTAAATGTATTTTCTGCAAGGTGATAAAGTCAGATTATGGTCGTATTAATCGTGAATTCATGTATTAAAGATGTAAAAGATAGTTAAATGTTTTTGGACTGATTGATGGGTAAATATTGATATGTACATCACACACGCATGCACGCGGGTACATACATATGGAGGTGTCATTTCGGACATTCTCTGACACAGGCAGGTACGTACATATACCCATTCGCACATATACACAGATACACACACACATGTATATATATATATATGTATTATTTTTATTATTAGAAATTTATGGAAAGCCAAAACGATATGTTTTTTTCTTAAAGAAAAATCATATCGTTTTTGCTTTCCATAAATTTCTAATAATATTCAAATGCTAAACGATATCTACAAAAGTACCATTATATTACTTATATTATTTTAAATTATTTTTGTCTGTATAAATACTTGGTACTTCTATCGATCCTGACCCACTCTCCGTGAACTTTGCATCGGCAGAGTTCGGGCATGCTACGGAAACACCCGAGAGATGACGAGCCGAGTGGTGGCAGCCGATATCTTCGATACGTTTCAGTTTTGTTTTCAAGAAAGATTGCAAAAAAACAAAAAAAAAAACGAATTAAACATAGCGAGATTATTGTTAATAAAAAAAATTTCGTTTTTATTTTTGTAACAAAACAATGCTAAACACCTGTTAATATATTATTATTATTATTATTATTATTATTATTATTATTATTATTATTATTATTATTATACTACTACTACTACTACTACTACTACTACTACTACCCCAAGCGGCACATTTAATAGCATTTCGGACAATTTTTTTTCCTGACAGAATGAAACGACTCCATCGCGAGATTCAACTCTGCTACACAGCTTTTCGTAAACGGTTGTTTTTCTTCTTTTTTTCTTTTTAAAATTTAACAGGAAATTAGCATGTACTGGCTTAGATCAATTGCGTCTGGCTTTAATCAATTTCAATACTGATTAGAAAAATTCACGGAGATTAGACCAGGAACAATAGTAGTGCGAAATACTTTATATTAAGACACATGTTTTGACTCATAAAGACCCATTCGTGTGACTTTATATAGAAGTCGCGTCGGTCTTATAGCTCGACTTCCGACCTCAGTCACGAATGACTATTAAGGTCTAACTACCTCGCTACATCGACTATATATATATATATATATATATATATATATATATGTGTGTGTGTGTGTGTGTAGGTGGGTATAAATATAATCAGAATAGTACAGTTTATCGGCCAAGTCGCTGTCAAGCAATGTTCACATGTAGACAAAAAGAACCGTTTCTTTCTCTTACATCTATTATTGCGTATTCAAGAGATCTCCGAAAACAATACTGCCACAGTTACTTCATAAATAGTTCAATCGCACAAGTGTATGCGATCATGTAACAGCTACACACCCATGTCACGTCTTGACTCCGGACTAATTTCAATGAGAAACGTTCGCTTCCACAGTCCTTATTTCCATCTGTAGAATCGGACACACAGTTGCCAATTTGGTACAATGGAAATATTTTATGGCAATTTTTTCCCTTCCTCCTTTTAATGGACATTTTTTTTTTATACATGTTTCGTTTTTTATTTCTTTGGTTTCTCTCATTCAAATCGGAGAAGGACTAATGCTTCACGCGGTAGTTGGAACAATGTCATGCCATTTGATACATAGACTCCTCATTCTGGTGTCCGATGGTAGGTAATTATAGCTTAAACCATTAGATCTATATTATTTCTTTTTTTCAATTTCTTCTTCTTTAGCTGTCGCTTATAGAGATATCTTTAGGCAGTATATATATTTAGGATTTCCGTCAATAAACCTTCCCTTGCATTGAACCAACTGCTTCGTAGGATGGGCAGCTTCAATTCTAATTATATACAGACACAACATCTCTCTCTCTCTCATATATATATATATATATATATATATATATATATATATAACATTCTAAAATTGTATGTTTGTTAAATTTTTATGCTTTGTCTGTAAACCACCGATAATAAATCGTATGCCAACCCTCTACTCTATTAAAAACACCAATGTGTATCCATCTATATATATATATATATATATATATATCTATTGAAAAGTAACGGTGTGTTTGAAGTTAGTCTATTCGTACTAAAATAGAAACATGTGCTTGATTCACAAAACCCGGAATAGCCAGAGTACACATTACAAAGGCCGTACCTTTAAGCTCCGTCGTTAGTGATATCGCCTGCCACTATGTAGCGTAATTCGAATCTCTTTGTAAATCAACAAATCGAGCTCGGTATAGGTACGGTAAATGTTAATATAAACATCATTGATTTATCACTTACCAACGGCACCTGTCCCGTAGTCAAATAGTTTGAATCGCCGACATTCAACTAAATCATCCTAGGTTCGATCCTAGCTTGAGATAGCTCCTACTCTTAAAAACAGTGATACTGCAAAACTATCTACCTAGATAACTATATATAGTTCACTATGCACTTATCTAACACTAGCACAATAACATAAAATCTAAAAGCAAACCATTCTTTTCTCTGCTCTCAACTTCGAAGAATTTTTGTAAACAACATAATTATATAAGTACATCAAACTAACAAACTTAGACTACTAATATTAGAAGCTCTACACATAAAAACTAAAAAGCTATCCATTAAAAAATAATTTATGATAATTTTGATAATAGTTGAACATCCTAAACTGATTTAAATACTAATGCTCTATTAAAACTACAAACAATCACACGGTTCGCACTAAAACTGCCATTCAACATTTAAAAATGAAGTTTCTTTACTAGATACTTAACCTCGAACATGTCTCCGAAGCAACCAACAGTACTAGGGTACATAACGACTAAAGCAAATACATCTGCCAGTCCGGTCCGAATTTAGAAAGGTTACAATAAAATATATGCAGACACAAGTTGTCTACGATATTTAATGATATATATATATATATATATATATATATATATATATTACTATTTCATGTATCCACATAATATTTTATAAAGACATATGATTTTTTATGTATAAATCTTCAGTATTTTCTTCAACAGTGCTCGATACGTAAGTAGAGCTAGGTAGTAAGCTATGAAAAGATATTTATGGCAATTAAGCTACACAGAGGCTCTCGCGTTTCACCCCCGGTGGAATCTTCAGGCTAAAATGCCTGAAGATTCCCCCGCGGATGAAACGCGGGAGCCTCGATGTATAAAATGGGAATACCTTACAAACTCTTTAATGGGTTCTAGAGATAGACTTCCATAACCCAATATATTCTGAGACTACATTAAACAGGGTACTTAAATAAGTATGTGTTAGTTTGAACACAAGTTGTACAATAATATCGTGGAATCTGCGTTGTCCCTAGACTAAATAGAATGGAAATATTTTTAAGCTTGGCAGATAAAGGATATCACTGTGGTATTTCCACGGGTCCCGCTCGTATATTCTATAGTTTTCTATAATTATATGTATTCGTTAGAGTATTTACTTTTCGTCGGATTTTCTGTTAAATTGGGTGCATTAGTAACTCATCTAGATGTTCACAAACGGTTTTGGTACCGCATTGGTTACTTGTATTTATTCGTTCTGGGAATAATTGCTTTGCAATTGGAACTTCTGTCAAACTCGGACATCCTCCAGGAACAATTTAAGTCCGACTTCTAAGCTATTTCTCTCCCATCATTGGAGCAGTGCAGGAAAACGCTGTCAATAGTCATTTACAGACTTCATGATTTTAAACTAAATTCTCGCCACAAATTGTACTTGCAGTTGCCTTGGGAATTTATTCCTTTACATTTCTCTTCCGATTGATTTGGTTATCCTGCAAGATAAAACTCAATCGAATTGTAAGAGATCGAATACTAACCTTGGAGTAGGGCAGGAACACATAGATAATGGCCGTGACCGGAATGAAGAGAATCCCTAGTGGCACAATAAAAAGCTTGACGATGAATGATTGGTGTTGAAACCACGGTACGTCCGCATACCATATACTCATTAAATGTTCTTGACAGCTGGCATGGGCAATGAACTGCAAAGAAAGAAGAAAACAACAACAAAAATTGAAGATAAGAAAAAGGTGTATACGCGCACACACACACATGATAGGCTATATATATATATATATATATATATATATATATATATATATATATATAGGGTGGGCCAAAATAAGGGTCCTATCTTTAAATTTGAATAACTTGAATTTGAATAACTTCCACAAAATAAAAGTTAAACTCACCAAACTTTATGTGTGTGTAGACTGACCCTTTCGAGATTTTTTTGAAATAAACAAAACAAATTTTAGCCGAAAAACACTTCTTAAAACTTACAAAAACTAAAGTATTGTTTTTTACACTGTTTTGAGTTTTTTAAGCAAAAATAATGTTTTCTAAATGAGGGTACGTTCCTTAGGGCTAATACGGCTCATGCTTACTTCGGAAGGGGTCCTTTACTTATTCTAAAAAAAAATTTTTTTTAAATCAATAAATAAAAAAGTTATGAATTTTTAAAAATAGGACCCTTATTTTTGCCCACCCTGTATATATATATAGCCTAACTGAGGAGCCATAATACGGCGAAACAGCTGTCAGTGGCTAACTCACACACACACACACACATATATATATATATGTATGAGTTATCCACGAACAGCTGTTTTGCCATATTACGGCACCTCAGTTATATATATATATATATATATATATATATATATATTCCTATACACATCGGCTTCGTCAGCGATTTCGGCCAGTTATAGGTATGTGTTTTCAAAATAAAGAAAATAGTTTCATTCAAATACTTCGATTTTTATATTTAATCTGACAGCTGTTTCTCCTTTGAGTATTAATTTCTGCGCGGTAGTATAAGTAATTTCCCCGCAGTACTAAGTCCTTATCCTTCAATCTGTCACACCATAAACAGATATAGAAGAAATCCAATTGGAGTTACTTTTTCGTATGACATCGTTCGTTCGCTCACTTGATATTAATCATTACGTCGACCAACGATTAAACGACTACTAAAACTTTACGCTTTCCGATAATCAACAATACAAACACACCAACAACCTACTTTTCCATGACGTTTTTAGACTATACATGAAAAAAAAAGACTCGTTCATTTCTTTGTTTCAAATTCAAACGTAATAAACACTATTCACTATTATCTACTTTCGTTTGTAACATATAGGTTTTCAGTATGATTATTGTTGCATATCGCGAAACAGATTTGTAGAGGGGCGAATAATAATCAAATGAATGACAAAAGTAATACGTATAAAAATATATACAATTTATATCCACAACAACTAAGCAAATATTAAATAATCCTCCCAAAATGCATTGCTTTAGAAAAGACGAAGGGTGACTTTTGTGTCGGATATTATAAAGAAATTCATCACAGTAGCAGTAACTTGCGTTGCGAGCATGCGTTCGTCCGACGCCGCATGCGGACAGTATCAGTACAAATAGGTCTAATTGTTGCCATAGCAACTGGATCAAGCGTGCGTATGCAATGTTTGGCTAGACTGATTTTTCAAACTGACGAATTTGTTCATATAAGAATTCTATTTCCGCCTAGTCGTCTGCGGGAATAAATTCAAACTTCTCTATTTTGAGATATTACGGGAAGTAACTTTTTCAAGACTGATGTCTGATACATGCATTTTTATATTTTATTTATTATTCAAATACAGAGTCTATATTGAAGGTGATATTCGGTTTAGTGCGTGCGTTCGTTCGTAAGTTGCCTCGCCACAAGAGACAGGTCTGATTATTGCCATAGAAAATGGGTCGAGCTTGCGTACACAAAAAAATTATGCTAGACTTATTTTTCAAACTGCAGAATTTATTTATATATGAATACGATCAGCTTTCAGCCATTGGCGAATATAACTTTAACAGTTGGGGAGGGGCGTATATTTTTCAAGACTCTGATTATCTGAAACAAATATTTTTATATATTATTTATTATTCAAACAATTCAATTTTGCACACGATATCTGCTTTATTCTATTAAGTGTTTAATATACACGAGTTCAATACTAACATTTAAATCTTGACTAAAATATTTTATTCCTATTTTCTTATTGTGCCTTGATATCTATTTAACCGCGTATGTTGTGCGTTACATAACATTTACATCTTATACAAATATAGTTAAATGATTTATCGGAGAATATATCAGCGTATTTCTATCTTAGCAACTATTCTTCATCACACAAAGTTTAGAACGGTGGAAATGCTGCAACCGTTTTTATAATGAAAAGTTAAATAAATAAGATCAATAAAAATTTAAAATAACTTTTCAGGATGGAATCGAGTTGTAAAGGGCTGTGACTAGTTTCGAAAGATTTTATAATCATTCTTTTTCAAATAAAAAAGTTAAATCTTTTAAAATATAAGCTCTTTTTTCTATTAAGAATTAACCAATGAACTTAAGCTTACCTGCAGTATGTAGATATATGCTAGGGGTGCTTAATATTTGATTTATTTTGATATTATATATACATATTTATATTATGTAATATCCTAGGGATATCGTAACTATTTTAGTTTTTGAACTAAACTTTTCCTTAACATATATAAATATATATATATATATATATATATATATATATATATATATATATATATATATATAAAGTCATACACATACAGACTGTTTCGCTATTTCACAGCTCATCAGTGCGGCTAGACCAGTAAGTGCCTTAAGCTATATATATATATATATATATATATATATATATATATATATATATATATATATATATATGGGTGTGTGGAAAATGAAAGAGGAAAGCCAAAAACTAGGTTATTTATGTATTAGTCAACGTTTCGTCTTTATTGAAAGACTTCTTCAGAATAAAGAAAACAATGCAGAAATATCATACAGAATATTAATTTTGATTTGTCAGAAACTTTCCAAACTTGGGTATGGCTGTAGATGCGAATAAGCAGACAATAAAAATCATGATTTTGGATATGGCGTTATAACCATCAGTCTGTCTCATTCTAAGGACACTTGATATATATATATATATATATATATATATATATACAGATTTATTTTATTCTTAGGTTTAATTTTACTAAAGAATTGATGAATTTCAGTAACAGTCTGAGTACTTTCGGCCTCATTAGAGGCAATCCTGGACGAAAATAAACAATACACCAGAAATGCTAATGATGCGAAGATATGTATACCGGGAGAATAATTAGTTATGTTTACGGTTATTATTGTGTCCGAGTTGGCTGGAAGTAGATACGATCTGTATATGAAACATAATCCCTTAAAGTCCACACTCTTTCTGGGCCATTTAATGTCGATTGTCGGAACAATACTTACTGTAAGTGATTCATTGAGTTTTCCTTTGATTATTTCACTTGTCTGTCTTACGGCATATGGATTCCATTTAATGTTATTCAATGCCGAAAGCAAACACGTATTAGAAACGATTCGTTAAATAAGATTCATTGAACACGGTTTGCCGTTTCCGAAAGAGAATTAGAGTGTGAATCGATTGATACATTTCCAAGCATTATTAGTTGATAAATTAATCTAAAAGAATTGGGTGGATTTGAACACAGTTCGTCTATTCTATAACCAGTGTTGGCAAACAGTACAAAATTTCACCTCTCCCCTAAAACAGAAAGACTTTCAGGTTCTTTGTTTACTGATATGTCTGTTTACTGTTAAGAAAGACGATACAGAAGTGATAAGCGGTTTCAACCGTATAAATAATCAATAACAAACGAATGGTACACACGTTGGACTGTTTAAATTAAATTGGAAGTTAGCCATTTCGTAAAATAGACTAATCTGTGAGGAGTTAAAAGGAGAAAGGTCATATCTTTTAGAAAACCTACCAGGTCATTGCTTGAGACATAGCCGCACTTCACAGTTTAGTTTATGGATCTAGAATCTCTCAGCAGAGGAACTTGCTAAGAAGGTGATGAAAGCATGCTAGGATCAACCCATCAGCGCTTATGGTCCTCTTTAGGACTAGAATGATAAGTAACCCTATTTCAGCAACATCTGTCAAAGATTGGGGGTCTTTCAAATATTACACTCACTGTTTGATGTATATTTGCAACACTGATGTCTCAGTTTCCATTATCCTGTGAATATCTAGAGTTGAAATATACAATAAGTTTCATCTATTATTCAATCAAAAGTCTTTGCTAAGTAGTCCTTATAACCATATCACATTTTTATATAGAGTATCAATTAATGCTTTAACTATTATATAAAGTCTAGTAAATATTTGAAAATAATTTTAGTATACAAATAATATTTTGTTTACAAAATATTTTCAGTAATGAATTAAAAGAAAAATAAGTCACTAATCGAATACTTAATAAATAAAAGCGAAAGTTTTTTTCATTTATCACTCCTATCTAATAATCAAAACGGGTTACTGTTATTTTCATATATATTACAAATTAAACAGTTGGTATTCTGTATATTTACTGAAGATAAAAGATTTAGAGAAAACATTTTGACTGCCTAATTAGTATAACTAATATTTAAACCGTTTATAATTAAGTAACATTTAGTATTATGGATTTAGAATTGCATTTGATTATGTTCGTTATTTATATGAAATAGTTTCGTTTATATTAACAGTAATTACTTAAAGTTATTTAATAAATAAATCGGGAAAATACTAAAACACTTTCAGTTTAAACAACCAGCGCTCGCTCACGACCTTGAAGGTCGAGCGAGGCATAAGCGACAATAGAAAGAAGAGAGGAGTAGGAATGTGGCTGTCTCGCTAGCTTTCTCTCTGATCCCTTTCTTCGCCCTCTTTTTTTCAGTTGTTACATCTTCACTAAAAATAAATAAATAACTTAAGTTAAGTTAATGTCTTTATTATAAAGTTAAACAATAAACTTATTGTTTAATGTTTACAAAGACCTTATCACTATTCTGATTGAAAAATGAAAACAGTAGTTTAGTAGCACTGTCCGAATTGCGAAAAAATATTGATACATATTTTGGTATGATTGAAGATAAACATCCTCTGCTAAATAACCCCCTATCCACCCCAAAAGTATTCTACCTGTTTTAGGCGATCACGTGTGAACACCCTGAAAAACTCCATGGACATATGAAAAGAGAAAATAAAGTATTATTTTGAAATTAAAAGTGGAATAATTTTTGGTATATAAATTTACTGTCAAATAATCCCCATTTTTGGGGCCAGTTTTAGGCCGGTTAACTTAATTCTTTTTTTTCTTTGGGAGTTAAATCTGCTGCGTTTTTAGGGAGGAAGGGGAGCTACGTTTTTAGGCGATTACATATCGTTTTATGACCTTGCCACTGGGACGTAGGGTTAGTATTAAACACTTTTGCTAAGTTCCCTAAAAAGATAGAATGGCCCGGAAATTGGGATCATAGTACGTTTGATTATATATATATATATATATATATATATATATATATATATATATATATATATATATATATATATATATATACAACTGATCCTCCACTAAATTCTAAAATATTTGTTTTTCTTTATCTCCTCTTTCAGCGGCGTTAACACGCAATTGCCTAAAAAAAACAGAATGTAATTTTTTTGGGGAGGGGGAATATAAGAGGGTATTTATCTGCAAATTTACCCATATTTAATTTTTTTAAAATCTTATACATTTTTTAACTATACGTCCCTTTTTAATTTTTATTTTAAGCAATTGATTTTAGTTGTGTTTACTTTTCCCGTGAAAATTGAATAAAAAAATTTAAAATTATCTAACTAATCAAATACCTTATTTTTATGGTATAAGTGAAAATATTAAGTTTGGATATTATTGTAGATGAACACGCATCTTCCGATAAAATGAGATTCTACTTTTTAAGGCGACACGTGTGAATACCTTAAAAAACTGGCGCAAAGCGAAACAAAAATATTTTAGAATTTAGCCTGGGGGATTAGTTTCGCAAATACATTTAACGTAAAATAATCATCCATTATCGAGCCATTCTATTACTATTATTCTATTATGATGGCAGTTAACCATTTTTTGCTATTGGAGATCAATTCTGTACGTTATTGTTTAGGGCGATTGCGTCTGGTTTTACAAATTTGCCAGTCGAACTTGGCATTAGTGTTAAAATATATATTAGTTTAATGCCCTAATAATTTAGAATGACCGTAAAAAGAAGTATCCTATTTTTTAAGGGGTGG
>OY744527.1:78633071-78735571 GCA_963556195.1 Sepiola atlantica
AAACACAGCAGTGCATAATTGTAAAAATGATGAGAGAGAAAGAAAGAAAGAAAAAAAGAAAGAAAGAGGGAAAGAGAGAATAAGGGAGAAAGAGAGGAGAGGAAGAGAGAGGAAGAGAGAGAAAGAGAAAGTAACAAAGAGACAGAAAGAGAGAGAGAGAGAGAGAAAGGGAGAGAGAAAAAAACAAAGAAAGAGAGAGAAAGAGAGATAAATAGAAAGAGATAGAGGGATGAGGAAAGAAGGATAGTGATAGAGAGACATACAATAGCTTATGAATACTCTGCGTATGCTTTCGTCATATCGTAATATAATTCAAAGTAAAAAAGAAACTATGAATAAAGGTAAATAATTATAAAATATTACATTACTATACAGTAATAATAATTGAGTTCAGTTTATTCCTCAATAACTGTATTTTTATATACGTCCAACTGATTGAACAGCGAACGTTAATCCATTGAAACGACATCCCTCCGTCAAATCAGTATGGACGCAAGACGAGCGCGTTATTTCAAATGTAAACAAAACGCTGGCATTTAACCGTGTTACTTTAAAATGTTCTGAGTTTGTTTATTTTCTTAATCTTATTAGCCGTTATGTTTTAAAATCCAAATTTATTAAATCAAATTGTTTAATTAAAATAATAATTGATTTACAAACTAATGAGTTACGTAGTTATTTTATCTACGTCCAACTGATTGAACAGCGAACGTTAATCCATTGAAACGACCTTCCTCCGTTAAATCAGTATGGACGCAAGACGAGCACGTAATTTAAAATGTAAACAAAACACTGACATTTACTGTGTTACTTTAACTTACGCTGTTAAGCTTTTATTCACAAACTGTTCTTATTATTCCATGTTTTATTTATTAAAATAAAAGATGTGATTTTGTTTCTTTTCTGTTAACAAAAAATAATATAACTGATTTTAGAAACAAATTGTTTAATTAAAAAAGGTAATTAAACAAACACCCCCCACACACACATTCTAACGAATTTAATTTAGGTAAACTTTCTTTTCCGAGACCATTTACATAACTAATCGTGTTCACTGTATTTAATTTTTTGGTGCTTTTACACTATAAGACCCGCGCTAATTTTGACTCCGTCGTTAGGGTTGGGGTCAGGGTCAAAGAGGGGGTTAGGGTTAAGGTTTGGGTCATAGTCAAAGTCAGCACAGGTCCTACAGTAAAAGAGTACGGATTTTTTTTATTGTTTTATTTTATTTACAGTTTTCTTCCGATTCGGAAAAATATTGGGGGGGGGGCGGTCAAATATATTTTTTTCTTTTCTTAATTAAAAATATTCCTATGTATGGCTGTAGCAGTCATAGATTTACTTTGTAATGCGTGTCAGTGTCTCTGTGAGCTGGTTTGGCCAATCAGCTCGCAGGGCGCATTCATATCATTAGTTCCCTAAGGGACTACTTGAGTTCCCTTAGGATATGCAGACGCTCACCGGACGGTACCCTGGCACCTCGCCCACTGGACTCTCACGGAGGCTGTTATATTCGCCTGAAGATATTGTAACTTCTTTTTTCGGACACTGTCCTAAGTTTGTTTCTTCCTATACCAAAAGGTATAGGTAACCTTAAATATACGAATAAACAAACTCCTTTCGTTTGTTGTTGTAAAGAACGTTTCGTTTGTTTTTTTAGTTCAGTCTCGTTTCGTTAAATTAAGAATAGGGGATGACAAATCCTTTATCCTTACACCGCGACGGGGTTTGTTAGTATTAATTATAGTAATCTCTAGCTAGTTCGTCGTATCACATCACTTCAGTGTAGATACACGCAGCGAGTGTTTCAAGCTGAGACTCAACACTCGACCGTTTGGTAAACAGTTTAGACCTCTGAACCATACGATATTAAGTTCACACAGAATAAGTAAATGTAAAATGCTTGTGTTTGTTTACATTCCACCACTGACTGCTGAGTGAACTTAATTCTTTGTGCGACGAGAAATACTTTACAATCGGTAGCAACCATTAATTCCCCAACTACAAGTTCAACGAAGGAGTGAAGAACAAACATAATCATGCACACACACACACACACACACACACACACACACACACATATATATAGTGTATTAAGGTAGGCTTATCGTTAATATTATTTTATAAACATATTAGTGAACCTGTCACTTTTGATAAGGTAAAGGTGTAAACCTTTCGACAATCAAATAAACATGTTTTTATCGTGTGGTTTTCTTTTATTGTTTCTCAAGTTATGTTGTTATCCAAGAACGTCCGTGTCGCAATCCATTGAAATAAAGCAGATACTCTTCGGTAGAATTTCTGTTCTATAAGTCTTATACCCAGGAACATTCCAAATGAGATTTGTTCTTTTTTAAATAATGCTATTCACGCGAAGAATTATACAGGAAAAGATAATTCATTATCAAAAGTAAACCGTGGTGTTTCGTCCTCAGATATGTTTACAAGTTTCTTTAAAAAAAGTATCAGGTACACATGCAGAAATAACTAAATACAATTAAAAATATAAAATATTCGTTAGGTTAGGTTACATGAAATTAAACTAAACAAAATCAAGATCTATTTAAAAAATGTTATCAAAATATATATAGTATTTGTTAGGTTAAGTTAAATAAAATTAAACAAAACCAAATCAAGATCTATTTAACAAATATTATCAAAATATATATAGTATTTGTAAGGTTAAGTTAAATAAAATTAAACAAAACCAAATCAAGATCTATTTGTAAATACTTAATAAAAAGATATAAAGTATTTGTTATGTCAGTTTCAATCAAATTAAACCAAACCAAATAAAGATATATTTGTAAATACTTAATAAAAAGATATAAAGTATTTGTTATGTCAGTTTCAATCAAATTAAACTAAACCAAATAAAGATATATTTGTAAATACTTAATAAAAAGATATAAAGTATTTGTTATGTCAGTTTCAATCAAATTAAACCAAACCAAATAAAGATCTATTTGTAAATACTTAATAAAAAGATATAAAGTATTTGTTATGTCAGTTTCAATCAAATTAAACGAAACCAAATAAAGATCTATTTGTAAATACTTAATAAAAAGATATAAAGTACTTGTTATGTCAGTTTCAATCAAATTAAACGAAACCAAATAATGATCTATTTGTAAATACTTAATAAAAAGATATAAAGTATTTGTTATGTCAGTTTCAATCAAATTAAACGAAACCAAATAAAGATCTATTTGTAAATACTTAATAAAAAGATATAAAGTACTTGTTATGTCAGTTTCAATCAAATTAAACGAAACCAAATAATGATCTATTTGTAAATACTTAATAAAAAGATATAAAGTATTTGTTATGTCAGTTTCAATCAAATTAAACGAAACCGAATAAAGATTAATTTACAAAATATTATTAAAAATATAAACTATTCGTTAGTTTAGGTTAGTGAAATGAAACCAAACAAAATCAAGATCAATTTAGAAAATGTTATTCAAATTATAAAGTATATGTTAGATTAAGTAAAATGAAATAAACCAAACCAAATCAAGATTTATTTACAAATAATTATTTAAAAAATATGAAGTATTCGTTAAGCTAGGCGAAATGAAATAAACCAAACAAAAGAAAAATACTTTTACAAATATTTATTTAAAAACAAGATAAGCTCTTTGTAAAGTTAGGTTAAATGAAACAAAATAACAAAAGAAATATAATCTACAAATATTTCCCACAAAAGAGCAACACAAAACATATTAGTTATCCGATCGCTTTGTGTCAGACTTAACAAGAGTTAATTAAAATGTACAGTCGAATGCTAAAGTGAAATGTCTATCATTTTATATATCCATTTCTCAGTTGTAAGAAGTTGGATTTATCGCGTTGTGTATTAATAAATTAGCAGACAATTAACTGAAAGAAAAACAGTACGGCTGGAAAGTGGAGGCTGTCATAAGGTTAACATACATCTAACTCATAGAATTATTGCTTGCGTGTGGTTAAAAACAAGACCTTACACAAGGAAATAACAACATACTCTTTAAAGACAAGCTTAGAATATATATATATATATATATATATATATATATATATATATATATATATATATATATAATGTATGTGTGTTCGTGTTTCAATGTTGGAATACATTATGCTACTTATATTTTGTTGATGCTAATGATTTCGCGGATAATATCAATAAACAAACTATTTGTTTAGTTCGCGAGGCTGGAGATAAACAAAAAATACTACAAAGTGAAACAATTATGAGTCTCATTTCTCAGTTTGGGATATTCGTTGTTTATCCCCAACATCGCGGACTAAATGAATCGTGTGTTTAGTTATATTACCCGCGAAAAAAACATTAGCATCAATACAAAAAGCAGCAACGAATATCCCAAACTGAGAAATGAGACGCATAATTGTTTCACTTTGTAGTATTTTTTGTTTATCTCCAGCCTCGCGAACTAAACAAATAGTTTGTTTATTGATATTATCCGGGAAATCATTACCATCAACAAAATATAAGTAGCATAATGTATTCCAACATTGAAACACGCACACACTATATATATATATATATATATATATATATATATATATTTAAAGACGTTTAATGATGATACGAAGGGTAGATAAAAGTAAAGGGTAGATAAACAGAATTTGCTAAAGCGCATTACGATCTGTAGGTTAGGTTTGAATAGATGTTTCTAAAAAACTTTCATTGGTATCGTCTTTTAGCATTAAATGGCCCCAAAAGAATTGATATCCTCTCAAACATACCAACTGCCTCATTAAAATTAATATTATTTGGTCGAGAAGTGAGCATCTATATATTAATACGATATCGCGTATGCTCGTGTGTCACGCTTTTGACGTAAGCGTGACACACGAGCATACTAGATTTGTCAAAGCATTCAAGTCACCTAATTTCGTAATACTTTCAACTATTTCCCTTTAGCGCAACGGTTTTTGACGTCGGTTTTTGACGTCGCCCCAACTGGTTTATAATTGGATCCTAACTAATCTCTAAGATATTTTTCTATAATACATCGAAGGGGGGTAGGGAGAGGACGACCGGGAAGACATATATAAATACGATAGCGTATGTGCTATTTTGTGTGTCACGTTTACATCAAAAGCAACGACCTTCCGAATCTTTGTATACTACTCATGAATTGGAGCCAAATTTAATTTAATCTAAAGCATTTACAAAGTAAGGTTTAGTCGTCGAAATATTACCTTCACTAAAAATATTGTATATAAAGAAGTTTTGTAAATTATTTCATGTATTGTTCATTTTTAAAAATAAATATACAAGTCAAATCTTATCATATTTTATTCAAACATGTATAGGTTAGGAACAAGATAATTAATATTGAAAACATCATTTCGTGTAATTTACACGGGTCCCGCTTGTTCAGATTATTGATTTAAACCAGTACGTACAAAAGGCGGGCAGTTTTTTCATGTGTATGTCAACTATCTACGAAATAAAATACATATATTCGAAATTCCTGCATCAAAATATTTATTCAAACTCGCAGTAACGTATATTCTTATTCTTTTGCTACGCCTTCGCTACATTCTGTGAAAATGGGTTGTGTTATGAGTGGATGCATCGATACCCCTATGTAAAGGGGCTCTGACTTCTTAGTCGTATTTTGGTTGGTCGGTCACGTATAAGTTTGAAATAATGATATAATACAACATCGTGCTTCTTCCCAATAACTGCAAGCTTGTGGAACTCTCTTTCTGCAAATTATTTTCCTCTTACCCATAGGCATATCCTGTATTAGCGTTAATAATCTTTCCTTTTTTTTATCTTTTTACATCAAGTGGCTCCATGCCCTGTCTGGACGTGCAGACTGGTTGGTTGTTTTGTTTTACGGCACACTACTCCTTTTCGGGTTATTTAATGCCAAATCCAGTCAGTTTGGTAAAATCTTTATACTTCAAGTTCTTTATATGTTCAAATATTTACTGATGGTGTTTGGTTTTGTTGTTTGTAGAAGAAAATTGTTGTTTTTGTTTTTGGCTTTGCAGAAAATTATTGAGTTTTGCAAAGGGAAAGGAAAAAAAACAATAACATCAATGTTTTGTGCATTTTAGGCCAGGAAGTCAGTATCTTTAGACAGCCTGATCTGGTAGCACCTAAGCGCAGACCAAATGAACGAATCATGAAATATATTTCATTCTTTTGTATACTGCAAACAAACAAACAAACAAACAAATAACAATAACAATAATAATCCACGCGAACAGTCATTTGACAGTTGACAGAGTGAAAATGATACCGCTGGAAACGGCGTTGGCAATTAAAGTTATAGAACGATCACAGAACAAAGAATTGAATGAGACATAACACAGCATATATCTTTATAAGAAGTCACAATCATAGGAGGATGTAACCATGTTTCGGCTTGAGTGATGATTGGCGTCGACGATAAATACACAGACAATTGGCCAGTGTGCATTACGAGCTGTCAAGATCTCAGTGTTTGACAGATTGTTATACACACATCAATACTTTGTTTTAAGTTGGGAAAGAGGGGAAAACTGTAGATATAGATCCGAGTGTTTGACACATTTTTATGCAAGATATTATTATTTTGTTTTGGAAATAAATAACAAAATAAGTGTTAATATGCCACCGAAATGAGCATAAGTAACGGAAATGATTAACATTTATGTAATCTCTCCTCTTCAGTTGCCATTGAAGACGGGTTTATGCGTGTCACAAATTCTGTCTGCGGAATAAGTCTGATAAAGTGAACATAAATAATACAAGGAGTTATTCCTTGTATTATTTATGTTCACTTCATCAGACTTATTATAAAATATTTATAAATAAGATTATCAACATTAAATGAAGGCAGATAAAATATAATTTGGTATGCCAAAAATACGCATTTTCCGGTCAAGACTCAAAACGTTTTTGTAACTGTTGTATATTTATATACTATTATACTTAATGTTAATTGGTGAAAAAATATATTACTATTTGTTAAATAATTAAAAATATCTAATTTGCTGTTGTTGTTTTAGTACTGAATAAACGGTGCCGAGTGAAATAATTTTCACCCTAAATATTTCAACCAAGTGATTCATGGTAGCAGTAAAAGGACTTGTGACTGAGAGGGGGTTATCTTCTCCGACTACTTATACAACATTAGTAATCATAGAAGAATATGTCGAGCATACTTAATATAACAAGTATAAAACAACGATCGAAATTGAATTTTTCTGACTTTGTAGAACACGGGGCAATAAATGATGATAATGAATGACGAAATACAGTTTTATAGATTTTATTTATTAACTTATTCTAGAAAATACCACTTTACTTTATATATAAGATACCGCAATCGCAGGCAATACTGGCATTTCCGTAACATGCAGTAAATTAAATAATGTGGTTGATATTGCAACTAAGTATAGATTCCAAGATCAATATCAGAACTTACAGCACTTTTTCTTGTAATTAATAACCATGGCACTAGTTTTCAAACACTGGAATTTAAATTAAAATGACTTAAATTTATATGAGAAACTGATGTCTGACACGGAAGTCTAATTTATGTTTTTTTAATTACTATTTCACACATATTTAGCCAGGTTGTTAACATATAATCGTAAAAAAATCATAAAATAACTTCAATAAAATTGTAAAACTAAAAAAATCTCACCTTTTTTTCAGTGCACAATCAAACAGCTTAAGCATAAAGAGAAAATAAGTTCATACTGTATTAGTGATAATAGTAGTAGTAGTAGTAGTAGTATTAATACCAGTACTACTATAACTACAGTAAGCAATTTTTGTCGTAGTACTACTACTGTTTATTACTGTAGTGTGTATATATTTATATCTAATATATTTTTTGTATTCAGTTTCAAAATCTAATAGCATTGCTTAAAGTAATATAATAATTTAAGGTTTCAAACTAATAAACTCGAGTACAATCTATTCTATTGTTTAATATTACTATGCACATTTACTAGTTTAACTATTAGTTAAAACATATTTGCCTAGAAAAACCTCAAGTCATGTTGTAAAATAGATACTTCTAGACAAATATCCCGAATGGGTAAGGAAGGCGACTATCTGGGAGTCGTGAGGAAAGAAGTCCAATATAATCAGTCAGATGTAACATTATATATACGATAGAGACAGTAGCACTAGAATATTTCTGGGAATCTTAGCGACAGCTTGGATAAAACAAGACGTTTTAAAGTAGGATCACACAACATAAGCTAATGAAACAATCAGCTTAAAATATTCTCCCTCCTTTGACCTTACAGCTTACTAGACGAACATGGCGAATAAATCATTCATATTTTAAGAGCGAGTGATTTGATTACCGTGATTAATGTTGGAAGTACAGGGTGATTGGAAAGTAACTTCCTATTATTTAGTTCTCGTAATTGATAGCTGAAGTATAATTTTTACAAAAATTGAATATGATAAGAAAGTGTTTAGCATAGGGTTTTATTCAAAATTAGATATGGGTGTCAGCAATCGCTACCGGCTTCTAAAGATGCTTGGAAACCGCATCAACTGAATTCACAATGAACTTGTTTTTCTTTTTTCTTTTTCTGGATAATGAGTCTATACTTATCCAGGCTAAAAATCCACTCGATAATTAGGGTCAACAAGATGGATAGATTGACAGATGAATGGTGATGAATACTATGAGAGTATTGGGAACAGCAGCTGACCCAGAAAACAGCATTTTCCCGCATTATGAAAAAGATCGCTTGTGGAATGTAAAAACTAAAGGAAAAAATAACGCATAATTCATAGCACTTGCTCCTCTATCCATTTCTCGTAAGAATTATATTTCAGTAATAACTTACAAGTTTCACTTACAAGTATTAGGGCGTAACTTTCGTATCACCCTGTGGATCTAATGAATTATTATTAAACCTATTGACATTTTCATCAGTCAAGAAGAGCAATGCAACTCGCGTGATCATAGCGACGCCCGAGAAAACAAGACATGATTGTGAATTGATTGCAACACGATTTGTATAGAGATATCGTAAAATCAGTCGATCAAGGCATAATACCATTTTAATTATTTTAAATTATTATCAGTTCATTTAATTTCTGTTTACATAGTTTCTTTATAATATTTTTATTTACTATGTATTGCGTAAGATATTTTATTATATATTTATTTAGCATGCTATTTAAACTAAAAGTATTGATATAAAATGTTTTTTGTTTTTTTCTCTAGGACTTTAATTCCTAAGAAAGCCAGTTTTTCGCCTAGGTAAACATACACAGATTGTAAAATTGTATATACACACACACATGTATATATATATATATATATATTTGCATCTACAGAAACTAAAATAATACATGGAGCATATATATATATATATATATATATATATATATAGCATAATATAAAATGAAATATTAAAATAAGGTGCGAGTCAAATTTTATTAGAATACAATGTTCAGGCAAAGTAACTTAAAGTCCTTAACTCATGAGTTTTCAAAGAAAATTCTTCTCCTCAGAGGACCATTACCGCAATGACATTACTGCAGGTAATAAAATTAAACTTTGAAAATATATAAAAATATATATAAACATACATAAAAGTATATAAAACATCAAATATATCAGCACAAAACATACTATTAATGCTCTATCCAGTATATTGAGCTTCAGTTTTATCCTTACGTTCACTAATTAAATATATTAGTTGCCTCTTATATCTTTTGTTGGATAAACTTTATATATATATATGCATATATATATATATATATATATATATATATATATATATATATATATATATATATATATATATATTGAGAGAGAGAGAGAGTGAGAGCGAGAGAGAAAGAGAGAGATAAATATATAAATATATTTATATATATATTTATCTCTCTCTCTCTCACTCTCTCTCAATATATATATATATATATATATATATATATATATATATATATATATATATATATAAGCTCCATGTATTATTTGAGTTTCTATAGATGCTGATCCGTTGAAACTCCAGTGTTTATAAAACGTGCTCAATAACAAGTTGAGCTGTTCTTTAAGTATAAATCTTTATTTATACAAACATTATGGTTACATATGTGCATACATGTTTATGTTTCAGTTGACTCTCTATGAAGAGTACAACTGAAACATGTGTGGACATATGTAACCAACAATATTTTTATAAATAACAAAATTATACTATATATATATTGCGAGAGAGAGAGAGAGAGAAAGAGAGATATACTCTGGCTTTCTACGTATGTTAAAACTAGAATGACAAAATATTCGAGACATATTGATTGTTGGACTTGTCATTCTAAAATGTTATATGAATATATCACGTGATCCTAAGTACATATATGTTTTTGAAAGAACTTCTCTTTCATTTCCAGTTTTGCATCCATACTTAATAGTGGCCTGGGGAAGTTCAGTTAATTTCCATCTAAAACTGAAACATATCTGCAAATGTGCAGCTAACAATGTTTGTATCAATAAAATTGATATACCAAAATGAATGTACGGTGTTTGATAATTGAGCGCGTTTATAATAACACATTAATGATTCACTGGATTATAGCATAGCATGTATACATAATCTTATAAACCTTTCCGGGATTATATATATAAGGTTAATACAACAAAAGATTTAAAAGGCAACTAATATCTTTGATTAGTTAACATCAGGATAAAAATAAAGCTCAATATACTGGATAGCACATTAATAGCAATAGATGAAGGGAAAGAATAAAATAAGGTGCGAATCAAATTGTGTTACAATTCAATGTCCAGGCAAAATTCTTTAAAGTCCTTAACTCATGAGTTTTCAAAGAAAAATCTTCTCCTCAGGACCATTACCGCAATGACCTTACTGCATGTAATAAAAAATAAACTTTGAAAAAATATATGAAAAAATATATATAAAAATACATAAAGGTATATAAAACATCAAATATATCGGCCCAAAAATACTTTTTAGTAAAACTATACAGTTCAACCAAGCTAACAAATCTAAAATAGCTCCAGGCAAGATATCAAAGAGGTTGATTGAAACATAATCCAATTGGTGAATGGTGATCCAAAAGCGAAAAACAGTATCCAGGCTGGAAATTCGTTTGCTATTGATGCAGTAAATAACAGTGAAAATTGTATTCAAGGTGTATGCAAATTAGTAAAACGATAAAAGACGACAGAGAAAACAAATCAAAGAACTTTGCCTGAACATTGAATTGTAATAAAATTTCATTCGCACCTTATTTTATTCTTTCACTTTATCTATTGCTATATATATATATATATATATATATATATATATATATATATATATATATATATATATATATATATGATTAAATAAAGAAAAGAAGAACGTGTAGAAATTGCTTTCTAATTTGAATCCGCTTAAATTATTAAGTGTTGTGGCATTAAATTTTACAAGAAGATACGAATAGCAAGTGAAGTCGACAAAACCAGTTGTTTCGATATTCGTGTAGACGTGTCTGTTTTCCCACTTCCCTCGGCTATCGATCGATATTCATTACCAAAAGAGTCGTCAAAATCAATATTATTACAGTAGGGTGACTTGAGTTAAATACCGATAATGGAAAGAAAATATTTCGGGGATAAAAACATTCAAAGAACTTGCGCTCGACTAAATAACCGAGACAAGAAAGCGACGGGGTATATTATGGATTTCTGTGTGTCCCTATTATCGAAGTGGCTCTCTCTCCTCATCGCCCCGTCTTTGCTATATTAACTTCAAGTCAAGTCTATCTGCGTATGTTTTCATCTAGAAAAATGTCGCAATGAAACGAAATGTCTTGTTGTTTTGTCGATAAAACTTAATATAATTCGAGCCTCTATAAAAGGAACTGTCCCAATTCTCGGTCTTCCATTGGAAATAGCAATTTTGATTTAACGGCCTATCTAACGTAAGTTTAAAATAGCATTTTTGTCGGACTGTGATGTTTAAGTTCGAAATAGAATTTTTATGTCGGCCTGTCACACTTAAGTTTGACTATGATTTTTGTCGGTGTGTGACCGTCTGCGATAATAAAACAAATATTAGAATATTAAATTTTGAATATTATGTCGGAGAATTAAAATCATAAATTTATAATGAGCTATTTATAACGGGTGGATGATATTAATGCTAATTTTACTTTAAATTTAAATAAATGATACATTAATGAATTAAATTGAATAACAACATTTCACAAATTAATAAACAATAGCATAATACTATAAATCTATATAGTAGTAGTAGTAGTAGTAGGAGGAGGAGGAGGAGGAGGAGAAGAAGGAGTAGTAACGTTTGAAATCTTAAAACTGTTGCTTTCTTTCACAGAACAAATACGTTACTCCGCCGACTCCGCATCTTGAATTGTTGGCAATTTGCGTTCTTCGAAGGCAGACGATTCACTTTATCCAAATCAATCGAATAAATACTCTGGTATTTCTATTCACTCCTATTTCATTGTAATATTTATTAAAATGTACATTTTGACTAAAGAAAGTAGATTATATAAAATTACAGTGCTATTTTATTAGTTTGTTTTTAGATTCATCATATTTAAAATATATATTGAAATAAAAACGATATATTAAAATATTTAATAATCGTAACTTATTTTTTAAAACCATTTTTTAAAACATGGTTCACCCCAAACAAGGCAGGCCGCCACTGTAGACGTAAGGGGCTACTGAGAAAAAAGAAAAGGGGAGAAGGTTGGGGGGGGGGGTCAGCCTAAATTGGGATCTGTGCAGAGAGATTTCTGTTCACATTAGTTTTAAATTTCTGCATGTCAGTACTGTCGGGGAAACAGAGGACAGGGAGTGAGTTCCAGAGGCCAGCAGCACGAGGAAAGTAGCTATTTGAGTAGAAGGCTCTCCGGCATCTGGGGGCTTCCACAGTGAATGAATGAGATTTAGTTGATTGTCGAGTTAGTCTAGTGAATTTACGTCGAGGGGGCACCAGAGTAGCCAACTCATCGGAGCATAATCCATTGAAGTATTTGTAAAACAAACATAAGGATGCTACATTGCGGCGATGGGACACGGACCGAAGCTTGGCTGACAGTGAGGGACCTATTAGGTTGGCGACTCTTTTTTGGACCTTGTCAAGGAGGGAGAGACTAGTAGATGATGCACCAGCCCAGATGTGGCAACAATACTCCATGCATGGGCGGATGGTGGCTTTGTATAGATACAGGATAATGTCAGGTGTGAGGAGTTTACTAGCACGGTAGAGGGAGCCAACCTTCTTTGAGGCAACCTTGGCAATGTCTTCAATGTATTTGTTCCAATTCATGTTATCTGTGAAGGTTAGGACGAGGAGTTTGAATGATGAACTCTCAGGTAGGGTGTTATTTGCCATGGCAATCGGTGGTTGGAGAGGTTTATTGTAGTTATTGAAGGAAAGGAGCTTTGTCTTTGCGGCATTAAAAATTACAAACCATTTATGACCCCAATCCAGTACAGTCTGGATGGCATTTTCTAAAGATTCAGCCATTGCCTCGGATATGATCGCGTCTGTTTTACTAACATGGCGAGAGTAAAGCGTGGTGTCGTCAGCAAATAAACCAATCTCCGACTCTATGTCGTCAGGGAGATCGTTTATATAGATCAGGAACAACAAAGGTCCAAGCATAGATTCCTGGGGTACACCTGCATTTATGTCATGTTGCTTAGATTAACGGCCATCGAGGACAACCTGGATTTTTCTTTTGTTTAGGAAGGATCTAATTATATTAAGTAGTTGCCCAGTAATACCGTATGAGCGTATTTTCAGGAGAAGCTCTTTATGCCAAACCTTGTCAAAGGCCTTCGATATATTAAGCGCTACTGCTCTAGCTTCACCTGCATTGTCGAGTGTATGATACATGCGTTCAGAGATGACCGTTATGATGTCTGCAGTAGATCGTACTTGTCTAAATCCATACTGGCGGTCAGATAGAAGTTTATCATTAACTAAGTGCCGTACTATCGCTAGATTGATTAAGGATTCAAAGATTTTTGCAAAGATCGGCAGTAGACTGATTGAACGGTAGTTCTGAGGGTCGGTTCTATTCCCAGAACTCTTGTAGACAGGTACCACAGAGGCAATTTTCCAGCTATCGGGGAAGCAAGATTCAACTAGGCATTTATTGTAGAGTTTGGAGAGGACAGGGGCCAGTTCAGCAGAGCATTTCTTTATTACTATTACAGGTATAAGATCAGGCCTACAAGCTTTAGAGGTGTCAAGGTTTTTTTATGATGTCTCTGACCTGGGATGGGGTGATGACCAGGTTATCAAGTGTGACTTTGGTTCGCAAAGGGAATTCAGGGAGGGGGTGGCTATCTGAGTCTTAAGTAGAATTAGAAGCGAAACACTGGGCAAGTAGTTCAGCCTTATCAGTGGCCGTGCAAACGACATCATTGTGGTTTGATAGTAGGGGAATCGTTGATTGACCATTATTCACTACGCTATTGTAGATTTTCCAGAAATCGCGAGTACCTAGTTTCTGTGACTGGATGCGTCTTTTTGTTAACTCATTATACCTTCTCTTTGCTTCGCCTATCACGGCCTTGCAATTGTTTCTTGACTCTATACATTTATGTCTATTAGTAGCTGACTTATCGCGGCCAAATTTACGGAATGCTTGTTGCTTCTCAGAAATGGCAGCTGCACATTCTGAAGTGAACCATTGAGGAGAGTGGGGCTTGCTAAAGAATTTTCGCATGGGGACATAGGCTTCAATGCCTGCTTTGACCCATTCAGTTAATTCGTTTGCACACTGGTTTGCAGGTAGTGAGAAGGTTTCCTTCCATAGGGCGTCACTGATGTGATCCTTGATTGACTCGAAATCAGCCTGCTCGTAGTATCTTGTTGTTTTGAGCAACGATTCATCAACTTTTGGACGACTTTTTAGGGTGATATGTATCATTAGCACAATGTGATCAGCATTCCCGAGTGGGCTATGAGCTTTCGTCACACAAGCCTCGGGCATTCAGGTCAAGAAGAGGTCTAGAAGTGAGGCTTGCTGGTCTACTCGATCGGGGATGCGAGTCAGAAAATCGACAGTCTGAGAGAGGGAGGGAGCTAGGGAGAAATTATACGTAGAGTTGCCGGCTGCGTCATTAAGGCTAGAAAATCCCAACCAGTCGTGGTGGTGGGCATTAAAATCCCCAAATACATGTATCTGGGCATTCGAGTCAATTAAGAGTGCTCTATCTATGCTTTCAGAGACAGAGTTTAGCAGAGTATAGTCCTGGGTCGACGGGGAGCGGTATAATAAATATAACTAGCTGACGCTGTGATGTAAAGTCAATCTAAAGCACATGTAATCTTGGTCATCGGATTCTAACCCATGTTCTCTAGTCAGGGGGAGGGTGTTCCGAACATAAACTCCTAGCCCGTGCATATGTTTGTCAGAGTCTTTACGGTAGAGTGGGAGGTAGTCATGTCAAAGTGGTGTGAGGAGATTGAGGATTTAAAGGTAAGTTTCACTAAAAGCTAGGATATCCGGGGAGTTTGTCAGGAGAAAGGTTTCTACGTTGTGGATGATAGTTCTAAGTCCCCGGATATTTGTGAATGCGACCTGAAGGGCGGAGGCGAAAGTATTTTTTGTTGGGTGTCTGGTTTAGGTTTGCTTTTATTTCTTTATAATGACATGTTTGGTTTGATTATAGAGTGGGTTGGCCAAGGTTGGTACTTGTTTGGTTCCAATAAGCTCACACAACCAGTCTATTAGTCACGACCTGGCCCATGGGGGTTGTGGCCTCGGGAAAGCCCACCGGAGATAATTGCAGGATCCCTTTCCATGCGCGACATGGAACATACAACTACCCACGGTATTATGCAACTGATGATGAAGCAGCCGTTCTTTACGCTACCCAAAAGTTGGGGCTCCTTCCTATAAGTCGGAAACAGCAGCCAGACAAGCTGTCTAACCTGTACCCTCAACCTGTCGGCACAAGAGGGACCTAGACTGGTCATGTAAGACTTAGTAACGAAAAAACTTTCCCCAAGTTGCCCAGATAGAGAGAAAGTGGACGGCGTTCATCGTCCTAGTAAGGAAACAAGACTAGGTACTGAGTGTTTAGAGGCGCCCCAGCAATGTTACCCCTGCGCCTGACTAATAAACAAAGAAGGAGTGCAAAGGCCGGCGATAGGCAGAACCTATCTACTCCTACTTTTCAGAATCAGTTTAAAAATAGTCATATAATTCACGCTTTAAACTACGGTTGTGTTGTATATATTAATTGAATTCGTTATTAAATTAAAGTAAATAAATTAGATCAACTGTGTTTATAATATAATAGATTATTTTTTTATGCGTAACATTTAAAAATAAAAATATCTATTATATAAACACCAGTTGTCAGTGTGTCCAGATAAAAATAAGAAACTACAGACGACCTACTCGCACAGTTAATATATTCTTTATCATAATTGCTGCGGACAAAATATGGACACGTGTTTTTTTTTAATATTTACTCTTTTGGTAGTCAGTCGGAAAAAATAGTCTGGAGGGGTCGACATTAGTGTATTTTTTTCCATCGACCATTGGTGTAAAACTTGAACAACTTTTGTTCACCTTCGGGCTAGAATCCAAATATAGTATCTCTTTTGTCCTCAGTCGAATGAGGGGAAATCCTTCCTGACTAGGGAGGGGAGAGACAAGAAGAGAGAGTGGGAGGGGTAAAAAGCCGAGGGGATATAGATAAGGAGGGGGATACGGAGAGGTAGAGAAAGTGAGAACAGTTTTAAAAGAAAGATTTTACACAAACTTTTTATTTATTCTATGTTGTTGTCTATGCTCCCGGGCAACGCCGACTAGCCATCCTAGTCTGATATACGAAGTTAGCAACTTAAGGGAATTGTGCCGCTGTTTCGGTTACAGATACCTAGAAATCTCCATTATAATAAGTTATACAGCGTCGTTAAATATAGACATGGTGTTATTTAATACTATCTTTCTTTTGTTATAGGAAGGATGAATGTATATCTTCACTATGCAAATACGCGTCTGGTTTCTGATGTATATTCTTTTCACGTGATGTTATCGCTGTAAATCATTTAACTTTTTTATGCCAATTCGTGTCTGAATGTCTGAAAGTTTGTTTTTATCTTTGATTTGTCAGCATCGATTGAAGAATATTCTTTTCCCTGTCCGTTTCTTTGCATCAGATTATACGGAGTGCTTTTTAATCTATGCATATCTTTTGAGGGTTACATCACGCGTTCGTTGTTTGAAGTTTGTTTTCACCATCATATACACAGTTCAATTCATTTATTATTAGACTAATCCTAGTTTTATAAAAACGATATTCATCAGATTAGAAAAGTTTGCTATTTACTTTATTCGTGTTTCATACTATTGTTCTAAGTTTTGTTACTCTTATTATCCCAACGTTTCGGTTGTTGTACACTCCGGCGTTCTTCAGATGCCTTCTCTCGTAGTCGTTACAAATTTTTGAATTTCAAACTAATTTTTATATTTAATCCACATCGATAAAATGTTCTCACTTCATATCTGATGCCTTTTCAGACTCAGACTCAGACTCAGAATCTTCTGCGCTTTGCGACACATGAGGCAATCAAAGTAAACTATCGTTTTCGGGCTGAAGCAAGATCCACAGCGTCCCTCCATCTTCTTCCCGTTGCGATCCAATCTTTGCTTCAAATTCAATTTTGCTCTTCCTATTCTGTTTCCACCAGGGTTTTACTGAAACACTTAGTTTTCAAATCTCGCCGGGGCCAAACTTAGGGCATGTCCGAGCCAGCCTAGACGTCGTTTACAGATTATTGACGATGCCATTTGTTGGTTAGTGCTGTCTCTGACTTCTTCGTTGACAATTCCATCGCTCCGATTAATCTTGTGAATCGTTCTAAGACATTTTGAATCAAACGCGTCTAAAATAATAATAATAATAAAACAAACCCTCTCTTGGCTGATTTGAGATGACACGTTTCACTTCCACATAGCAGTGTGGACAACACGTTATAAAATCTTAATTCAGATCTGATGGTGATTTTTTTTTATTTTTCCAGATTTAGCAGAGCTGATGCCTTTTAGATAATTAATATTTTATGTTTCTTCGCCGAAGATTGAACTCACAACTTCAAGGTAGAATTAATGTATTATATCTCTTAGTCATTGACTTTATCTATTTTAGCCATGTTTCGACGCAGACAAGTTGGATGGTATATTTCTATTTATGTAATTTTAGTCATTTATATATGTTTGTATATATGTACGTACAGGATAATCTCCTGAACTAATTAACCGATCATGATAAATTACTGTTATTACCCTTATTAAACTCTCATGCATCTTTCAGGTGGAATTCAGTGTAGAATATCCCGTAGCAACCGCCTTTCCACACTTAGGCATGTGTCCACGCTTCTATATACATCTAGGTATGTGCATATGTTTATATATTTTGCGGTACAGGATTATTTCTCTAACTAATTAACTCATCATTATAAATTTGAAACATATCTGCTAGGCAGAAGGAGTCGTAATATCAGCTATGTTTAGTTTAATTTAGTTTTATATAAAGAGAGTAAAAGGAGCTGAAACACTTCGTTAAAATTCAGATGTGATTTTTGTTGAATTTTAATAGTACGTATAATTAATAAACCAATTAATAAATATTTCTTCAAATTTCAGTTTTTAAAACGGTTTAAGTGGGAATATAAAAATCCAAATGTATCAGATTTGCATTGAATTTGATCCATAATCATTAGGGACCAATTAAGCAAGATCTTTGAATTTCAATTTCTTCTTAAGACCCCTTAATCTCACGCTTTAAATTTTCGACACGTTCAAGAGTCAAAATCATGTAACGGATTTTGATCAAAATAATAATAATAATAAGTATTCTAAACATAAGGTTTGGTATTCTAGACATAAGGTATAATTATATCTTGATTTCAATTATCTAAAGGGGACAATCATTGTTGCAAAACCGTTCTGTTCTGGGAATAACTTTTACTCTTCCTGAGATGGATATTCTTCTTGTTTTACTATAAATCTGATGTCTACATTTACTATTTACCTATACTCACATTTCCTATGTTTATATTAATTAGTTGTTATTTTTTGCCATTATATAATCCACAAAATTAAGCCAGTCTCTTTCGGCTTTGGTGTAGTATAGCCTAGCAAATACAACTTCAATATCTAATCCTGTTTTGTTCAAATCAAATGAAACAGATCTGGCCATATTCTAAAATATATTTCGAATCTATTTTATCGAATACCTATTTAATCCTGATCGATATGTTATTTTTGCTTAGTAATATTTAGAAAAGGGTGGAGGAGGTTTCTCGCCGAGGAAAATAGTTATCTTACCTCCACTCATTAACAAGTAGAATATATTTAGTAACGGACGTATTTCTTTTTTTTTTTTTTACTGATGGATCACCGCTTTTCAAAGGCCGGGGCTACTCAAAGATAAAGGTTAAAGATACCGTCGGTTTAACGTTGAGTGTCACAATTCGAGGATTAAAAACGACTGTCGTATGGGCAGAATATTTATTAAACGGAATTGATTATCATAGAGGACGGCTCAACAAGTATTAGCTTATATAAGACCTGAAGACGACTATGTTATATTCGACTGGTAAGCAGCTTCGTGGTATTTTGTTCCACAGATGGGACGCTCTAGGAAAGAAACTTTATTCATGGAAGTCACACTTGGTCTTTAGTACGGGGAAGAGGAGAGAGAGTGAGAGAGAGAGAGAGAGAGAGAGAGAAAGAGAGGGTCCTCTGCTGTGGTAGTAGCCAGGAGGGTTATTGCTGTGAATGTTTCGCAAGGGGGTCTTAGAATAAAAGCTCAGTCGAGCCCATACCATGAACATATCGATACAGTAGAGATAGCTAGCAACACGTCTACTCTACGAAAAGGGCTGCAGAGAAGAGAATAAATCATTCCCCTACTATATTGCGAAGTCGGTTTTGTACCCTGTCAAGGTAAGAAAAAGTGATCCGAGATGAACCTTCACAGATATGACAGCAGTACCCCATCTTCGGACAAGTCTAGCTCTTATACGAGGCATGTCTAAAAACTATCTAACTATAGGTCAGAAAAAATATTTCAAATACCTGACGGGGTTAGGACACTAATCCCCTTCAAAGTTAGCCCCTTGTGTTTGCACACACTTAACCCACCGATCCATCCACTGCCGGAAACACCTCTGGAAGTCTTCTTTTGGAATAGTGTTCATCTCCGCCGTTGCGTTCCCCATTATCTCTTCTCTAATCTCAAAACGGGAATCTTTCAGTAACGTCTTCAATTTTCGAAACAAGAAGTCGCAAGGAGCAATATCTGGAGACTAGGAAGATTGACGAACAACTTGGATCCATGTTTGGCGAGGAAATGTTGGATAAATTTGGATAAATGTGCAGGGGCGTTGTCGTGATGCTGTTGCCAGTTTTTCGCAGTCCCCATATCTGGTTTTTACGCCGAACTGCGTCACGGAGAACATCTTGATTGTACTCCTTTGTCACTGTTTGTCCTTCCGGTGCATATTCGTGATGCACAATTCCACGGATATACAAAGTAGACAGTTAGCATCACCTTGATTTTGCTTCGCACCTGTCGCGCTTTTTTTGTTTTTGGAGACTCGGGATGCTTCCATTGTTTTTTTGTTTCTGGGTCGTACCCGTACACCCATGACTCATCTCCAGTTATCACGGTGTTCAGAAACCCAGGATCAGTGTTGGCGTTTTCCAGAAGGTCTTATTCAACTTGAAAACGGAGGTCCTTTGGTTCCTGCGACAACAACTTACCCACAAATTTCGCAGCCACTCTGTGCATGTTCAAATCATTACGCAAAATTGCATGTGCGGAATCTTTACTCACTGACCTCTTAGGCGATCTCCCGCACGGTTGAATGACGATCTTCAATCACCAAATTTCGCACCCTCTGAACAACAGCAACGCTCCAAGTAGTTTAGGACTATCCAGAACGTTGGTCACTCTCCGCTGATGTGCGCCCATTTTTGAATCGGTTGTACCACTCCTTAATTTGTGTTGCACCCATCGCATCTTCTCCAAACACCTGCTGAATCTTACGAATTGTTTTGCTTTGAGAATCACTAAGCTTTTGACCAAATTTGATGCAGTACCTTCGCGCAACACGTTCAGTGATCTTGAGAGAATCGGTAATCCGACAAAAATGTTGTGTAGCACCTCACTTAGCGATCGACAGGCAGCGACTAACGCGCAGGAAGTGACCCTATAAAATTCACACATGCGTATGAAGGTATCTTCTTCACTGTGTAGAGTGGCGCTGCTCTATCGTCTCTATTTCGCACGGAAAAAGAATCAAGGTCGGATACTTTTTAGACAAGCCTCGTAGAGGTAGAGGATTGCGAAAGAGTTATGTACTTTCTGGAGCGGTACAATGATCCAACTATTTTTTCTGTATACAGAATTATTAATTCCTAATTGAGTCTGTATGGAAATACGAATTGTACGTTTAATCATCTCTATTAAGTTGAGAACAGATACAACGTTATTACTCTTTTCTAATGTACCTTTATGACCATTGTATTCATACGAAAGACGATCCACACCCTATAAAAATTATACAGACAGTTTTTTCTGAAAGACGCGTTCTGGTTGGCTAATCGTAATGATTTTTGATAAATTTGACCAATCGCTGCGTTTTCTTTAAAATAATAGTTGAGTAAAAACGGATGATTCTTTTTCAGAAATTTAGGTTTAAATTTGATGAAAACGATCAATAAATAATCACTTTCGATAAAAGTGGATGTTGTCAATAGCAGAAAATAATACGAATAATAACAATAATATTGACGAGTAAAAAGAGAAACACAACAGATCAACACGATTTTATATGTAGTCGTTGTGACCATCCATAAAAAGGTAAGTTAAAAAAAAGGACAGGTTAAAACACAAAACAAATATTTTAATAATTTTGATAACAATTAGTATTTATTTAATCTCTTTGCAGGAAGGATCTGATTTTCACTCTAAATAATTTGTTTGATTACACACCCCAAATACTAAAATCTATGTTTCTACATTAACAATTCAGCCATTTATATATTTTATTTTTAGTTAAAACAAAAATGCATTATTTGTGACCCTATAAAATCTTAAAGAAATTTGTAAACATGTCCAGTATATTTCTTCTTGCTTTAAAATTCTTAGCAAATATCCAATTAAAATATTTAAAACTTTGGAAGCTACGCACATCGAATTATATTTTACATAGAGATTTCAACAACATTACTTTAACCAAATTAATTATTGTTTCATAAAAGAATAGTTTAGTTAGTAATTTAATGGCCAAAACATTTTGCAATAATAGTTTAATTAAACATTTTAAATCCTATTTAAAAATGCAAAAATACTCCCACTAAAATTTATTTTGACGATTTGCTAAAAAAAACAGTAATCATAGTTTACTAGGACGTAACAAAAATGAAGGTGAATAACTCCTGGACAAGGCCGGTTAGATATTAATAGTTTATAATTGTGTGATTATCTACCATTTCTTTCTATAGTATTGATTCCAATATTACGTTGATCTCTATACTTGTCTCTCAAATATCAGAGATCTCTGTAGACGTGCATATGCGATGATTATTAGCATTTTCTGATCTTTTACTGCTACTCTCCGCCTGTCATTTTACCCTCCCCCTACACGGGTTTCTGACCTCACTTCTGTCTTCAAACATTGCCGGCCATGTCTGATTTTAATGTTTCATCACGAATCACGGACTACGACATTTTGATGTTTCCCCAGCATTACTTACCCCCAAACGACGCAATGTTTTAATTTTATATTTCTTTCTTCCAGTGCATGGGTTGGAATACACAAGTGTTTGTTCAAGTGTTGGAATACCGAAGTGGATGGGTTTAAATATACCAGTTTTTAATCATGTTTTCTTTCGGAGGAGGCTTGACTTCTGGCCTAATGATCCCCACGGGGTCGTATAATCGCCCTCGTCTATCCGGATCTTATATTTCATGTCTTCTTGGTAAAAACTACCTCAGAAACTAACAAATTATTTAACTTTAAATCCGTTCTATGGTTCCAGAATTAGACTTATCAAATCAGTTTCACTTTCAGTATATAAGACCACAGTTGACCCTGGTCTCAAAATCGTGACAAATATACCCAGTAAAGTGTCGCCGATATTTCAATTTGCATATTCAAACAGCCATCCTGACAATTTAACTATGACTTCATTATGAACTATTATTACATGATGAAGATTTTATAGTTGAATTGTCATAGTCATCAACCAACTGCGATTTCGTATCAAGACTCTTCAATGTAACTAGATGTAGCAAGTGTATCCACGCCGCGATTCGAAACCCTAACGCCAGGTCACATTCAAATTAATTACATATATATATATATATATATATATATATATATATATATATATATATATATCTGTTAGCTCTAATAAAGACGTACATCGGCGAAAATTTAAGTTAAAAATAAAAAAGCTGCATTTTGGGGGTTCTAATGGTTATTAGTTTAAATAATTATAATTTTTGTATATCGACAATTATAATCTACAACAAAAAACTCCTCCAATTTTTACTTCATTTCGCGTGACTGAGACATTTCATCCAGATACTGTCTTAACATCGCACGGAGCGACAGGACCCAAAAAGAAAGTGAGTTAAAAACGTGACTAAAAAAGGGTATGAAATAATGTCTTTTAGCTCTGATGAAGTCATAAGTCATTCTAAATAATAACTTCCGTTTGATTATTTTGTTTAATTTTCGGTTACATTTACGGACGCGCACATTCACACATAGCAACTACTAAAATGGACAAATAATATATGCATAAAACGCAATGAGTAGAAAATGATTACTGTTAATGATTCAATGTATACGTTTATTATTTTAAAAAACTAAATGTGTTGTTGTTGCTGTTGCTGTTGTTAGTAGTAGTGATGATGATGATATTTTGGATTATAATTCAGTGTTTTATATTCTGTCTTCAATAATAAAGATAAAAGTTCAAAGTAACTATTTAAAATTACTCAATAGAAAATTGTTGTATTTGACCAATCGACGTCCCACTCGCTCGTTTATTCATTTCATTATATGAACAGTTTTAAATTCGAAAATTATTTTCATTTTTATGCTTATACAAAATCAAATTCCTGGATTTTGAATATAGAATATACTATATAAAATAACCTTTTGTTGTCTCTTTCTTATTTAATAAAATGTGACTATTCATACGTAATAAATTTCTTCAACATTGCAATATATCTATATATTAAATTTAAGTAAAAAATTTTGCATAGTACGGCTTCATAACAATTATTATTTTTAATAATTTAAATTTATTATATATATATATATATATATATATATATATATATATATATATATATGTGTGTGTGTGTGTGTGTGTGTTTGTGTGTGTGTGTGTTTGTCTGTGTGTAGATATTGAGTAAAATAAATGTAAAAGTGAAAAACCACCAAACACAAGAGACAAATCAAATCATAAACATTTTGGTTAACTAATATTTAATCTTTTTTACTCAACGACATTTTTCATTTCTATTCAATAAAAAAGACAAGCAAGTGGATCAATCGTTAAATGTAATAAATTATATGTTCAAGTAAAAAACGTTGCTTGCGTCGTCCTTTTCGCAGGAGTGTCCAGCACCTGGCAAAGAAAAAAGTGACCAGACCACATGGTCAAACCAAACAAATTACAATGTAAATAATACAATCGGGTGCATAAAATTGCTTACTTTAATGAATCTAGATATATAAGGAAAATTATTAACATAATGATTACGTAAAGAAATAAGTTAAAGGAATCAATCTGATAAAATTTCATATTTGACGGATTATATAATCCTATGAGACTTACCCGTTTTTGTTCGTATTTGATAGCCATGCGAACTCTTGAAAGATCGTGGATATCCGCTCCTCCGTGAAGGGCCGCCATTACTTCCTCATTGGTTCGACAAAGTTCTAATAACTCGACAGCGTAGTTTTTGCAGTGATCACACAAGGCTTTATATTCACTCTGAAAATAGACAAACGCAAAAATGGATTTTAAACTCAAATTCTGCGTCTCACAAATTAAGAGACAAAACAAAATAAATAAACGTAAAAAACCAACAAATTTCAACGCACACCTATTAGTTAAGCCATTCGGTTAGATGATATTTTGCGTTTATTTTCATTTGTTCTTTTAGAAATTCATAACAAGGGGGCCAGCTTAATTTAAACACTTTGAACAAGTATAACGTTATATGACAAGCTTTTATCCTTTCGTTACCAACGCTCAAATCTTTGGTTTACCCCAGTCAAAATAAATGGCCGTTTCCCTAAGGATGATCATGATTTAGATAAGCTCCTAGGAATGACTTTCAGTCCAGATCGAGAATAAAAGATTAATATCTTATCTGTTGCTAAATTTTCTGGAAAAATTGTTTGATCCTTCTACTGACCCAGAAAGACCCTGCCTCCTGATGAAATACTCTATCTACGCTCTAAGATATAGTACTGCTGTTAGCTCTAGAAAGGTACCGCTGAGAGCACGATATTTTGCCATGGCAGAGTACATAATCTCGTCTGTTATCCACAGCCCCTTTCTCGCAGAGAATACATTGCTAGTCTTTCTTTGCCTTATCGTTATTTAAACGGCCAATCCATGATTCGATAAGCCCACTTATCACTGGATAAAACATGAGTGGATGGGGTATATCTTGCTAAACAAAGGCAACTTATCATGATACATTCTTGTGATTTATTGCATCGCACGAGTACAAAAAAAAGTCCAGATAATATTCCACCAAAGGAAAATACATTCGATCAAACTACATGAAGAAGTAACTGTCAAGATGTTTATGCAAGGGAGAGCCAATTGTTATTGCACAATCTGATACGGATGGTCTTCTCTTCAGACCAGTAGACGCATTCTGAGAATTGACTCCACGATTCATCTTAAAACTGACATTGTCAAACTACATATTTTTCTTTTGAAAGTCTGGATTATCGTCTTTCAGCTTTTTGCAAAACCATTAGCCGATATGGTTTGAGGCCAGTTTTCTTTGAGAATTCGTTGAATGATTGATTTGGATAGATTCATAACTAAAGAAACCTATCTTATATCTTATATCTTGGATGATAATTAAATGTTACGGTAGTAGAATAAATAATTTGGCTTTTTTATTGTTTACATAATTCTGACTTACTATATATATATATATATATATATATATATATATATATATCAATCATGTAGTTATTATTCCTACTGTTATTAATTTTTTTTATAATTACGAAAATTAATGGACACTATGGGCCCATTATTTCTAGTAAATTAAATATGACATCACGCTTAAACTATAATTATTTTTAAAGTAATGTTTTAAGCTCTATTTATTTGAAAGTCCAAATAGGTCAGTTGACAGAACTCCAGATAGAAGATCTTAAGTTTTAGGTTTCGATTGCTGGTCATGCCATCCGCTTTATTTATTAGAAAATGTATTATTTACTATTAACGCAATATTCTCCATTTCTAAAAGTAGTTAAGATCCCTGATATTTCGAAATAAGACAAATTCTAAAATGTATTTATTATGTTTTAAAAATTGTGACTGACAGACGGACACAATCTTCTATTGCAAGCAATACTAGAATTAAAAGAAAAACACTTATGAGCATTTTATATTAATAAATATAAACTGCTCTTAAGTTTTTTCTTTTTATCCTAGCATTGCTCGCAATATCGTATTCATGAAAAAATCTTATATTTTTACAATTCTATGCAGCGATAACTCAGTTTTAATGTGTTTCCATTGAATATTCTATGTAGAAAATTACTAGGACAAAAATCTAAATTTCTGAGTTTAGAAATGTAATCACCGACCTCCTGCAAATTTCAATGCGACACGGAATAATTCCCATTGATGTATATAAATTCATAATCTTAAATTAATTTCAGGCATAACATGAAATTTACCTTTGGATATAATAAATCAATATAGCCATAGGCTATCAAATTAATATATACTCCTATTATTTAGGTATATAGATAACGGACAATAGAATATAATTTAGGGTTTTCCACACATTTAATGTCCACACAGACTATTATAGAAAATATTTACGTTATCCCACCTTGGTATAAATGTTGGCTGCAAAGGGGAGACAGAGTGCCAAGCTTAAGGCTCAAATATGAAAATGAAGGGCCAGAGACTTAACAACGTCAGACACGGAGTTTATAATTTAACAATTTGTTTAGCGAAATTGCAATCAACGTTTCCTTCATCCGATTAGTCGTTTTAAAGAAACGGAAAGACAAACAAGGAAGTGCAGAAACGGTTTATGCACACATAAACTGGTTAGTAGAAGAAAGTTGCTAAATAAAATTGGGTTTAGCGGTTTGCAGTCTAGCTGATTAGAATAGAGAAATGTTGGTGAAAGTCTGAAATTGCATATAGTGTACTTTTCTGTGTAGTGATTCACGACAGCCTTTTTATGGAGACAACGAGACGCCCTGGCGCTACAGGTACTATCTGCTCTTCTACGTGTCCAACGGGATCCTGCCTATTGCGCTATTTATTTTACTTAGCGCCTTAATCCTGGCCCTGTGTCTCCCTTTTGCGGCCAAGATCTCAACCAAGGGGCAATAACCTATATATTTTTATTGTGTAAATGAATTTATTTATGGATAAATGCCTCTAAAATATATTTTTTGTCTGATAATTGGTCGCAAATGATCATCAGATACAGTGTAAATTATTCTAGCAGTAAATGAAGTAAGGTTAAACATACATTAAATAAGCAAAATTATAATTAGAATAGTCACGTAACATGCGAATGATTTAAACGTCTAATTTTGAAATGAAATGAAGGGTTTATGTAGCAGACAACTGTTTTACGTTTATGTAGCAGCTGAAAAAGATAAATTTAATACATTTTGTTTCATTATTGTGTCATCACTTATCAAGGCCGAGAGACACTTGAGGATAGCTGTTAATGAGACGTAATGATTATCAACCGAAAAATGAAGAAAACTATGGGGAGTATTAACATTGATCAATGCTATGAACTGCGTTTGATCACTTACGGTTTTGTTTATGACAGGAATTTGTTGAGATTAGATTTTAAAACGATCAAGTTGTAATCAGCAGGGAAGCAGTCCGGTGGGAACGTGTTACACAGTAATCATTGGTATTAAGTACTTCATATTACAACTGTTTTGTTAAGGACCTAAAAAAATACCACCTCAAGGTCAAAAACTAGCCAACGATAATTTTTAGATGGATAGATTCCAACCCCCAAAACAGCAATTCTTCCAACTTTGTCAGAAACATCGCTCATGAAATGTGAGGACTAAAGGACAAAATAAGGGAAGCGAGAGTTACGAGACTGCAAAAAGTTAACCTAATGTCCACTTTCTACTCTCCTAACTTACTATAGGTTTTAAATATCTATTTAATATCGTCTCAAAATATTTATGCCATTTGCAAAAATGTGAAATTTCTTCAAATACTTAGAGCACCTTCTATTAATTAATATCGTGGTTTGACTTTTTTATAGCAAAATAACTTTCATTAATGGTCCAAGTTGAGATGATGTTTGTTCGGTTCGTCTCAAATTTCTTAATTACCCGTAAACAACAACAGCTATAAAATTAGGATCCCTGAAAATACCGGAAGAATCTGTCAGATAAGTGGAATCAACGGGCGATATAAGACTTTAAGAGGGCAATGATTACTTTCAATTTCGCGAGGATTGAGTTAAATTTATCACCTGTGGGACTCACACTATCAATGTTGCCTCTTCCACTTCCGTTATGTAATGAAATGTTCATTAAATTATCCGAATATGCTAAAGGAGTGTGCAGACGTGACTTAATGGTTATCTCATCTAATAAAATAAGTAAGCATATCTATATAATAATACGCTAAGGAAATTTCATGTTAGTACGTACGTTATCGTCTTCCATTACTTGTTGAAAAGCTGGGATTACCTGATCGCCAAAGATGCAATGCAAAAGAAATACTTATTTCAATTTTCATGCAGAGTTGTTATTATGTCACGCATAGAACTCGAACTATAATCCACTTTCTTGACATTTGGACTAGGATCAAAGTGTACTATCTGTTTGTTTTCGGTTCTAAATAAGTGAGAAGTCTATTATTTAGAAAGAGTTTGGAGGGTCTTACTAACAGGTTTTGCTTTTCTTTCTCCCACCTCCTCATTTTATTCGAATGAATTCCTGTATATAAATATAGTTATAAAAAATAAAAAATTCAAACATATTTAGAGATATCTAAAGTCGGATGGCCTCTAAAGTAAATGTGGTATGATGGTTACTGAGATGATTCTAGTTAAGTGTAGGGTAGACATTTTTTATAATTATTGACCAAGAATGACAAGAATTATCCCCATACCCCACACTTTTGATGGCCTTGTGCTTAATCTGCTCCGAATGTAAATTTCTAGATTTTTTGTAAGTAAATAATTGAAAGTGTAGTATCTGTTCTTCCAAAGACGCTACAATAATACTGTGGGATTATCGAACGTCCATAGAACGGAAATATGTTACAAATTCCCACAAGGATTTTGGAGATAGACTGTTATAACCAGGTATATTCTAAAGTCATATTAACCAGAGAAGTGAGATACGTATGTTTCAGTTAGCAGAACAATTATCCAATAATATCGTTGGGTCTGCGTTCAGACCAGACGCGCATAGAATGTAATTAAGTCATAGACTCCTTTTAAACACGGCAACAATATACAACATATGAAGGATACAACTGCAGAAGTTCCACAGGTACAACTAATATATATATATATATATATATATATACATATATATATATATATAAATATATATATATATATATATATAAATATATATATATATGTGTGTGTTCTCTATAGAAAGAGAGGTTAGGGAATCTACATATAAATTAAAAGTGCATTTCATGTAAAATGATCCAAGGAAGACAATGGAAGTGGTCTCTACTCTCTAACTCCTCCTAAGAAATATATGGTGTAGAACCCCTCTCAAAGCCTCATATATATCATATTTTGATGAATTTTTAGTCACATGAATAACATTTTCCGAGGAAGATAAAGGAAGTGGTTCGGAATCTCTAAACGGTCTATGAGGGCAGAACCTTCTTGCAAAACTTAAAATATAGCGTATTTTGATGAAATTTAAATGATATGTATAACACTCTCCTTTTATCCGACTCTTTACGTGCCTCTCAATGTGTCGAATCTCTATGTGTCGCCTATAAGAGAGCTATTTGAGCAGAACGTGCGTAAAAATTTAAAAAGGTATATTCGATTTTAATGAAAATTAAACCATATGGATAAGACACGAATTCAGAGTGTTTTCAAAAATGTATATTTCTTCCGATTATGTTAGGGGAAGAAACGTGGGGCAGCAAAACACGTAATGTATGGTACTGATGAACAGATGGACTGAGACTCTTGTGGAAGATAGTCAAGGCATAGTAGAAATCTATGTCGTTTCTTTTCTTCAAAAATATGTCAGCCTCACGAGAAAAAATAGCCCCTATTTACTTGCTTCCCACGAGGACAGAATTATACACAAGATCGATTTTTAATGGGAGGAAAATATAGCTCCACTATAAAAAGATTGTGATAAAAATAAAAAAGTATCTCAGTCTCGAAGGAGTTATCCTCCACTGACTATGGGCAGGAAAATGAAGCGTAAAATCCTAAAATATACTACACTTTGCTCCCCGTTATAAGGCCAAGCAATAAAGGAATAGTCAATAGCATCTTTAATCATTAAATATCGAAACGGACAATAGAACATCATATAGAACACGTGTATTTCATTAATTGCAAATACCAGCAGTTTTAAACAGTTGATTATCGAATGTAGGTTTGAATTTGAATAGCAAAACGGAATGTCACAAGTTTTGTAAGAGGGCAAGACTCTGATCAACTCCTTCCGGGTGAAGTGTTTGTATTCTACTGACTTGATCGTTTGTGTTTCAACTCTTGTATTTCGTTCAATAATTCACTAAGGGACATCGATAAAAGTCCAGGAAAAATCGGACAAAAAGACCAAACTTCGTCGAACACTTTTGTTTATTGAAAGGGCGTTTGGCATGTATCTTGATAAGCAAGAAATTACAGAGAACTCCTTCACTTCTTAAAGGGTCTAAGACTGTCAAAATATTATGAATCGATCCTGTGATTATTATTTCAGCTATAATAATTATGAAGAGTATTTTCATGATTCATCAATTTACTTTCTTAATTAAAATGACGTTTACTTGTGATATTTTAGAATATTTTAGATCAAGATTGATAATTTGTATTATTTGTATTATTCGGACTACAGGTTTCACCTTGTATGTTATTCTGACAAAATCTCGGCCGATGTAACCCCCGACCTTCTAGGAGGTGCGTCTTGTCGAAATTGGCAAGCTTTATATCGAACTCGGTCATATGTACGGGATTTCGAATGGAACCCTTTATTTAACTTACCGGGTAACTTGTTCTCCTCCGCATGATATTATTAGATAGATGTCTTAAGTAATTCTTAATTGTATTCATAGTATTTCCCGTACTGAGGATTGAACCTTCAGCCTCCAGAAGATTGACATTTCGAACCGATTATTAGTTATCACTGTATCCGTTGCGCCACGGCTTCACTAAGAATGCAATTAAGATTTAAGAGTTCAAAAAGACACACTTGAAGAAGGTCGGAAGTTACAGCGGCCGAAATAGTAGAGAATATAATTTAAGATGAAAAAAAAAACAGTTGTTCGAACGAATAAACTAAATAATACGTACTTTTATTTACTTGATTCAGATGTTGACATTGGTTTCTTTGATTTTATAGCATCATATACTTACAAGATTGCTCACGTAAAGGTTCCAAATGAGGCAAAGTGAAAATAATCTAATTGCCCCGCCTGCACTCGAACACGGCATACCAAACCCACGGTCCGCGCCGTAACTAACTACACAACCGGCACCTCCACACACGTAGTAGAACGCGTCTAATAATTATTTGTCCTAACACATAACACGAATTTTAATACGTGCGTACGTGTATATGTTTTGTGTGCGTGCGCGCATGCGCATACTCCTGTGGGCGTACGTTTCATTATATATGTTAGTAATATAAGAGTGAATTATTTCCTCAAGTTTGCTCGTTATATAATACCTTATAAAAATAACTCGCCTCGTCCAATATCGAACTGTGACCGGAAGTGACCACAAAAGGTTTCATTTTATTTCCTTTCTGAGTCGAAAATATACGAGAAATCGAACTGAATGTCAACATGTCTGAAACATATGCAGTAGAAACTATTTTCTCGATTTTTTGATTAGGTTTTACAGTGTTAATAAGGGAAAGTTTTAAATGTGAAAAACAAAATTATGTATTATGCTTTACTATATTAATTCTCGGTGCTTGTATAATAAAAAGCCGAAAAATGTTTTTTTTTTTGTCTTTTAGTGTTGGAGAGATAAATAAGGGGCAGGTAACTCTTCACAACAGCTCTAGCTTTCGAACAATATTTTTCTAACCCTACCCCTAACCCTAACCTAAACCCTAACCCTAACCCTTTTATGTCTAATCGACGTTCTCCTTGCATAGTAGCCACATGTGCAACGCCAATTAAAGCCATCAGTTTTGATTGCTGGAAAATCTTGCTTAAAATTCGTGGTAAGTGTTACCTGCCCCTTATTTACCTCTCCAACACTAAAAGACAAAAAAAACTTTTTTTCGGCTTTTTATTATACAAGCACCGAATTATCTGTCAAAATAACTTTGAAGAAGTTCGATTCTATAGAGTTTGCACTCGCTATTTATCTAGATGTAACCAAAACATTTATATTAAATAATAGAATTACATGAGTAATTTAAATTTTCACATAAACATTATTATTTTTATGACTTATAGAAATTTAAAAAAAACTACCTACTGTTGACTTTTATTATAGTTTTTTACATTTGTAGTTTGATTCACACCAAACAAGGCACATTGCCACGTAAACTTAAGGGCTTCTGTAAATTCGGGGCCTTACATACAGAGACATCTTAAACTGAGAGTTGTGCAGCGAGGTGTTTGTTCACATTACATTTAAATTTATTCATGTTGGTACAGTCAGGGAAACAGTAGGCAGGGAAGGAATTCAAGGGCTACCAGTACAAGGGTAGAAGCTATTAGTGTTGAAAAGTCCTCCGGCACATGGGGACTTCTACAGTGGATAGGCGTGATTTTGCTGATTGTCGTGTCGGTCGGGAGTATTTACGTCGAGGGTGTCCCAGTGCAGCACTTCCATTAAAGTTCTTGTAAAGGAAACACATGGTTACACCATTGCATCGATGATCTTGATCTTCGTAGATAGTGTGAGGCTTATTAGATCAGATGCTTCTTTATGGACTCTGTTATAAAACGAGAGGCTAGTAGTTGGTTTACCAGCCCAGATGTGACAACAATACTGCATGCATGGGCGAAGTATAGCTTTGTAGAGATATAGGATATTGGCAGGTGTTAGAAGTTTTCTAGCTCGGTAAAGGGATCCCATCTTTTCTTGCAGCAGACTTGGTAATGTTTTCTATTTATTTATTCCTATTCATATCACCTGTGAAATTTAGGCAGAGGCGTTTAATGATGGACTCTCGGGTAAGTAACTATTAACCTATGGCAGTTGGTGGCTGAAAAAGTTTCTTATAATTGTTAAAAATAACGGATTTTTCTTAGTATTATTACATTTTACTATCCATTGATGTCTCGATTCAACTACAGACTATGCCCATTTTATGAGGATTCGGCCATTGCCTTGGCTATTTGTGTGTTTGTTTTGCCCTCATATCGAGAATATTGTGTGGTCTCATAAGCAAATATACCCATCTCAGACACAATTGCCTCAAAGAGGTCGTTTATTAAAATCAGGAACAATAATGGTTCAAGTATCGACCTCTGGGGTACACCCGCATTAATTCCATAGTGTTTAGATGTACGGCCATCGAGGACAACCTGGATCTTCCTTTAGGCTAAGAAAGATCTGATTATCTATATATATAAAGTAAAGATTTCCCCCTCTAACATTGACTATAGTAAGACAATAACAACATACATGATAGGCTACACATTTACGCTCACCACCAACAGCAATTACTAATGCGTGTTGCACGAAAAATAATTACATTTCCCTTACGAACAAAAAACATTACAATTATTCCGAGATTTCTACCTCTCCCAAAAGTACCTTCGAAAGACAGGGTAACCACAATTATCTCTCCCTATACAATTACTCCTCACGCGCAACCCATCGACACCAGGACATTTGTTTATAGAGGGGTAAAAATTTGCCTGCACCGTCTGATCCATGATTCTGCAATTTCTATTCTGAAATTCTTGCCGCACCATAATTCGATATTCGATAACCGCATTGTCTTTAAACGAACGTATTCGACAATAGCCATGCTAACAGACAAGTACATTTCTTGAGTTATACGACTTTCCCGGGTAACGCCGGGACACGGGTAAGCTAGTATTAGATATTTGTTCAGTAATACCGTAGGAATTAATTTTGTTTAGAAGACTATAATGCAAGACCTTGGCAAAGGCTTTGGATATATCGTTTTATCTCCCTTGCTTCAACAGCCTTGTCAAATGTATGGTATATGCGTTCAGAGATGACCATTAGGATATCAGCAGCAGAACTGGCTTGCCTAAATCCATACTGTTGGCCAGAAAGAAATTTAGCATCAACAAGATGGCAGACTTTAGCAAGATTAATTAATGATTCAAAGATTTTGGGGAATAGCGGGCGATATTTTTGCGGGTCAGTTCTTTCACCAGAGTTCTAAATATTTCACTAGAGATTTATTTTATTTTTTAATGTTCAAATTACTCTAAAACCTCCCTGTAATGTCCGCATATATTTTTGCAAACCTTAAAAATACATTTGGAGTGGGGGTGTATATTACACGAATAGATCTTTCTAAATATTTTTCTCAAATATTTTCCTTGTAATTTATTGAAAATTGTGAGAAAACTAAAGATTTATTTTTCTTTTGAAACAAAGCTGATTTGTATTAGTTCGTCGTTATTTTCGGTAGGCTATTTGAATTTTTTTCATAAACAATTGAAAATAGTCGGCAATTGGTATGCAAAATAAGAAGACGGCGTAGGAACAGGATAGCTAGCAAAGACTCCTCGCCATTTTAAGAATGAGTTTCTAAATAAGAATGTTTTATTTAGAGAACTATTGTAAACGTGAAGAGGGCGAGTGGAGGTTTGTAAACTAGTTTGTGACTTCCCTCTATAAAAGAAGGTTCTATTTTTTATACTAATTATACAGATTTGGTCCTGTATGAGATTGATTTGTTTTACTGCAAAAAGAAAAACAAGGTGCATATTATTATTATTATCATTATCATCATCATCATTATTATAATAATAATAATAATAATAATAATAATAATAATACAACTACTTCTTTTTCTAATAACAATAATGGCAAAGTTGTAGATTAACACCCTTAGCTAAATCAGCCCCTCCCTTTTACATTTTAGGTGATTACGTGAGAAGCTCACCAAAATAATTCGATCATGTACAAAAGCTCACCAACCAAAAAATAAATAATTGTTTTAAAATGAACAAAAATTGTTTCATATTCAATTTTTTTATAATTATCAATAAATGTTTATCAGTAATGTTTTTCTTGACAAAAATGTTTTAATTTCATTTTTAAACATTTTTTAAAACTGAGTTCACCCTAAACAAAGCAAGTTGCCACCGTAAGGGGCTACTGAGAATTAGGGTGACAGATTAGGGGGGTCATCCTAAATTAGGAGCTTTGCAGCGAGATGCTTCTTCACATTAGTTTTAAATTTCTTCATTTCGGTACAGTCGGCGAAACAGGGAGCAGGGATGGAGTTCCAAATACCGTCAGCTCGAGGAAAGAAGCTATTGGAGTAGATGGCTCTCCGGCATCTGGAGACCTCCACAGTGAATGGATGAGATTTAGTTGATTGTCGCTTTGGTTGAGTGTATTTACGTCGAGTGGGCACCAGAGCAGCAAGTTCATCGTAGCACATTCCATTGAAGTACTTGTAAAACAAGCACAAGAATGCAGCATTACGGCTATGGGAAAGGGGCTAGAGGTTTGTGGATAGTGATGGACCTATTAGATCAAATATTTTTTGGGCCTTGTTTAAGAGGGAGAGACAAGTGGATGGTGCCCCAGCCCAGATGTTACAACAATACTCCATGTATAGGCGGATGGTGGCTTTGTAGATATATAGAATACTGTCAAGTGTGAGAAGTTTTCTAGCTCGGTAGAGGGAGCCCACTTTCCTTGCAGTAGCCTTGGCAATGTCTTCTATGTATTTTCTAATTCATGTTACCTGTGAATGTTAGGCCGAGGTGTTTGAACGTTGGACTCTCAAGTAAGGTGTTATTAGCCATGGCAATCGGTGGTTGAAGAGGTTTCTTGCAGTTGATGAAATAAAAGGAGCGTTTTCTTAGCAGCATTAAGTGTTACCATGTGGAACAATAGGATGTGTTTTTAAGAAGTATGGTTTTTTTTAGTTGTGCAATACCATCCCAAACAATTAATTTATAACCCCATTCTACTAAAAACTGGAGGTTACTTTCTACGGAATCAACCATTGCCTCGGATATGTGCATGTCCGTTTTGAACACATGACAAGAGTAGAGCGTGGTGTCCTCGGCAAATATACCCATCTCAGATACAATGTCATAAGGGAGGTCGTTTATATACGAAAATCAGGAAGAATAAAGGTCCAAGGATCGATCCCTGTCGTAAACCTGCATTTATGTCATGTCGTTTTGAGGACAATCTGGATCTTTCTTTTTGGTAGGTAGGATCTAATTATATCAAATATCTGTCCAGTAATACTATGTATATTTAATCTTTATGAGAAGACCTTTAAGCCAGACTATGTCAAAGGCTTCAACTACCTTGTCCAGTCTATGGTATATGCGTTCAGAGATGACAGGATATCCACTGTAGACCGTGCTTGCCTAAATCCATACTGATTGTCAGAAAAAAGTTTAGCATTAACGAGGTGACGGACTATTGCTAGATTGATTAAGGATTCAAAGATTTTCGCGAAGATATTTCTTTGTAAATACTGCATTCTTATGAAATCATCGGTGCATGTGTTTTTTGTCTTTTTTTCGACAATTCCCAATTATAACTTTTTGTTGTGAAAGAAAATAAGTTATCATTTAAGCTTTTCACTTTATGCTAATTCACACAAAAAGAAAAATGAGATTCTTCATTTTTAGGCGATTACAGCCTGAAAAACTTCGTGGTAAAAATAATATAAAACAGAAAAAATCAGTTTCGCATATAAATTTAATATAAAATAGTTACCCCTTTCGGTGTTAAGTACATGTAACGATTATTTTCTGTTTTAATTCTTATCCATGTTAATATTCCGTATCGAACTTTAGTATAAAATATGTAATTCTTAAAAGTCATAAAAACATACGTCCTTCTTATTAATAACCCTAAGTCCGGGTTGTAATACGAAACATAAAGCGATTACGTGTGGTTTTATGACTTTTCCGGTCGGACTTAGGGTTAGTTGTAAAAAATTAGTTAACTGACCTTACAAGTTAGAATCGACCGGAAATGGAAGATCATTTTACTTTAAATGTATATGTACAACTGACCCGCACTCTCAATTCCAAAATAATTATGTTTTTTTTTCAGTATATTGACACATAATTGCCTAAAATAAGTAGGATCTGATTTTTTAGAGGCGGCTACTTTTCACTATAGATATAGATTTCTGTTTAATTTGACAAACTTTTAAATATTTTTCTTTTATGTAGTGTATCCAAGATTTTGGTAAACGTATTGAGATTTTTTATTTATATATTTTTAACTTGGGCCCAAATTGAACAAATACAATAACAAATTAATTAATTTAGAAGATATATACACAGTGTCCAGACAATGACCAATGTCTAGGTGGCGCCAGATAAAAGAAAAAACTTGTCCCGAGCGTTTTAAATCTTGTTATATTAAACTGTGAATTCTCTGAAAGGTGTCATATTGGCGTTTAGCAAATAGGTACAAAAAGAAAGTTGAACATTTCAAAAGGTTTTATAAAGGAATAAGCCAATGAACTCTATAATATTTACTTTATTTACTATAGTTGAACAGTACAAAAATTGAATTAGACTCACAGAGAGAGAGAGAGTATATATATATATATATATATATATATATATATATATATATATATATATAGAGAGAGAGAGAGAGAGAGAGAATATATATATATATATAGAGAGAGAGAGAGTATATATATATATATATATATATAGAGAGAGAGTATATATATATATAGAGAGAGAGAGAGTATATAGTTATAGAGAGTATATATATATAAAGAGAGTGTATAAATATATATATATATATATATATATATATATAGAGAGAGAGAGAGAGTATATATATAAGGAGAGTGTATATATATATATATATACACACAGAGTGAGCGAGAGTAAATATATATATATATATATATAGAGAGAGAGAGAGAGAGTAAACATATATATAGAGAGAGTAAATATAGTGAGAGAGAGAGAGAGCGAGAGAGTAAAGGTAGATAGATAGATGGAGAGAGAGAGTAAAGATAGATAGATAGATAGATAGATAGATAGATAGATAGATAGATAGATAGATACGAGTGAGGTGACGCCTGCGTGGTCGTAAAAGAACGACCTGGATAATGCTGATTGATCATCCTGCAGCTGAAGTAATTTTGTTCTCTATTCGAGCATTTTTCGCTATTTTTCTCCCAGCCGTTCAATGTTTCTAGAAAAAACCTGATATTGATCCATTGATTAGTTAATGTGCTTTGAGCCGAAAATCCACTCATATAAGTTCATGTGTGGGTTTTCGTTTTTTGTTTTAGTTTGTTTGGTCTCTCTTTGAAGTAATTCGACTTTCGTTCCTGTCCGTACAAGACGGAAATTATCAAAGTATGTGCTTGTTTATGGCAACATTTACCAATCACACGCTATGCAATTCTTTTTTCCATGTATTTATGAGACAGTTATAAATGTAAGCAGTGAAGTGAATATTGGTATGTTTACTAATTCTCAGACATTTACATCTACCTCCGTATATATATATATATATATATACTAGCAACTTCTACCCGCGGTCCAAGCGGCAATTACTGACGCTATAGTCTTCTTTACATAATCCAAAAAAGTAATTTTCATTTTACATTTTGGTAATTTAGAGGAAGTTTAAAAAATGAAGATTGCCGTAGTGCTATTTGATATATTCCAATATGGGGGAAATATACTGTGCATGAACACTGTCAAATTTCGTTTTTTTAGGAAAAAACAACAAAAAGGTAAATTCAACGTCGATAAATTTTTATTATGTTTCAGTATAAAAATTAAAATGAATTTCCCATTAAAAACTGGTTATATAATGAAAGGAATACACATAAGGGTGGAACGTCGATTGGTCAAATACTCCACTTTTATATTACTGAGTAATTCGAAATGGGTACTTTGTACTTTTCACGAAAATACGTAATTAATACTAAAGGAAAATACCATTTTTGTAACTTAGAAGAGATGGGGAAGTTTATTTGTTTTCTATGACAAATCATCATCATCATGTTAACTCCTTGGCATTTTGGCTAGTAGCAAAATATAGTATCTGAACGTAATCTGCACTTAGTTTTATATTCTCTGTCAGTGAAGGAGAAATCCTTCTAGATCGAGGCAATTGAAATGTTTGTTCCAATTCAGAGTGGCCATTTTGGAGGAGCTGGATTCTCCCCACGTTAAATATTGATATTGTGCCTAACTCTGCTCTAGTAGGAGGAAGTAAATAGGAACAGCAACAGCAACAACAACAACCACAACAACAACAACAAATTTATTAAAAAATAATAAACGCATGAAAATATTAATTCATTAGAAACTTAGAAATAAATAAATATGCAAATGAGAGGCTGAGAGGATTGTATTATAATGAAAGAACTACATAAACTGCCTCCTCCCAAAGGAGTGGTTAATGCCTGGGAGGATGATATCATGACAACAGAATAGATAGTACACTAACTCCCCCCACACAAAACTAGTAATCCTGAGGAAATGGTATCGTTAGGTACGAATGTATACTGTACAGACTCTCTCCCCCCGAAGAGGAAGTAATTCATGGGAGGAATGTATTATGACAAATAAAAATATACTACAGAGAATTAAATAAGCATAAACCTTTTTAATGTAAATATAGTTAGAATAGGTAGAAAACACTTTTGTATTTATTTATTTTGTATTCAATGTAAAAACTGTGGCAAGTTTCATTGTCCGCGTGAAACGCTTAAATGAAAATTGGTTCGAAAAAATATAGTCGCTATCTTTATAAACAAAGAGGAATATGCTGGCTAAGGAAGGACGATAACTTTCATAATTTTCTAGTTAAAAAAACATGTTTATTATAAACTTCATTTATCGTTCTTCCTTAGCTAGTATTATGGTAAACCAACCTATACTACACTGCCCCCTTTCCTGACAGACGATAATATCATGATAAACGAACACGACTTCGCTTCATCCAAAAAGGAGAAAGTCATTCTTTCGTGGACGGTCTTATGAGAACAGAACCGATATTACACTACCCCCTCTCTTAAAAGATATTCTGACTAAATCGAGTCTTGAGATTTTTCATTCTGGGTGAATCCCCCCCCCCCCCTACACACCCTTAAAAACGGAGGAGGTAATTCCTGGTAGGACAGTCTTATGACAACAGAACCGATGCTACACTACACCGCCCATTAAAAAAAGATTCCAATTTAATCAATTTAAAAAAAAATTAAATTTGCCTAGTCACAAAAAATATATATATTTTATGGTTCCCTGGCCTTTTGGCTAAGATCAAAGTGTAGTATTTGTTCGACATCTCGACGATATTTGACACTTTACCGGAAGTAAATTATCTCCCTTGAAAATTTAATTCTAAATAAGTTTTTAAACGCTATCATTTTTTAATAAAATCTCTTTATCTAATTTTATTTATAATTATAATAATAGTACTATCGATAAAACAATTGCATATGTAGATGAACAATTGACAATACAAAGTAGAAAAGTATATTACAGAATATTAATTTATTAAAACTTAAAAATAAATAAATATGCAAAACAGCAAAATCGAGATTTGTTTGAGTGAGTAGGAGATGCCTATATAAAGGGTTTTTCAATATATTCTTATATCATTAGAATGAAATAATCCTAACAGGTTTTGATGTTAATTAAGTTAGAATAAATGCGAAATCATAATTTTCAATTTCATTTATTTTCGTATTTCAGCGAATACCTATATTTCTTCTTTATTCTTTTGGGAAACAACACTTTTTATTTTAATAATTAAAAAAAAAATCCTTGATTTAATTTTTTTTTCTTAAATTAAAACATTTTCTTACGCGCGTTTCACAGCAAAATCAAGAGAAAATACACAGAATTTAGTTTAACATGGCTGATCATTAGAGGAAGGTGTCTATTTACGAGTAGTAGGAAAGTATATTATTCAAAATAACATTCCTTGTAAATAAACTGCTTGCTCTGATGTAAAAATCGTACTGGTAAATATATCACAAGTTAATAAATAGAAAAAAGTAAAAAACAGGTACTATAACGTAACGGAAAATCGACTAAGAGGTCGGATTGAGTAAAGATTCTGCAAATGCAATTTTGCGTGATAATTTTAACATACACAGAGTTGCTGCGAAATTTGTGCCCAAGTTGTTGTCGCAAGAACGAAAGCACCTCCGTTTTCAAGTTGCACAGGACCTGGAAACCGCTTACATTGATCCTGGGTTTATGAAAACCGTGATAACTGGAGATGAGTAATGGGTGTACGGGTACGACCCAGAAACAAAAAGACAGTCGTCGCAATGGAAGCATCCTGAGTCTCCAAGGACATAAAAAGCGCGACAGATGCGTAGCAAAATCAAGGCGATGCTGACTGTCTTCTTTGATATCCGTGGAATTGTGCATCACGAATACGTACCGAAAGAAAAAACAGTGACAAAGGACTACAATCAAGATGTTTGCCGGCGTCTCTGTGACGCAGTTTGGCACAAAACAAACATACGTGTGGGCATGAGCCAAACAATATTTTTATATTAATATTATCTCTGCAGCACTAAAAAAATGATCAGAAATATCCACGAAGAAAAAAAGTTCTGGTATTGAAATGTCTTGAAAAAACCTACACTACACAGTCAGACATAGTTGGCGAAAACGAAGAAAAAACAAAACTCACGCGTGAGAAAAACTCGCTATGACGCCATTTTGAATTTTCTCAGTTTTGAGCTAACACATCCGAAAGTTGTGCAGACATTTGTAAATTTTAATTCAGTAATATTCCTTAAAATAGTTAATTAATTCTATCATTTATTTATGAAAATTCGAATTCACTTGAAGGTAATTATTTTACTTTCCAAACGTTACATAATTTTGTTTACAGATGCATATTAAAGTCATTTGAATATATATATATATATATATATATATATATATATATATTTATACATACAAAATGAATAATGTATGCTTGTTGCTTAGATCGTGTAAAGATTATCTAACTAATTTGTTTGGCTTAAATTCGTGATGGGTATGAGTAATTATTGCTGTATTACTCGATGATTTGACTATTTTTATTTCTGCCCACGTTTTTTTATGAATTTGATTTCTTATATGTTTTGGGTTTGAGTATCTCGCATGGTGGTGAACTGTAGTGTTTCTCTAAGTAAAACTTGTGTCAACATTTTGTCATCAGATGGTTATATTTAGAACAGTACTGCGAGAAGGGCATGAATTTAATAACAGCCCTGTTTTTAAATCTGCTAAACAGCTTATGTTTAACAAGTGAATTGTTTCAATATGCATGCTGAATATATATATATATATATATATATATATATATATATATATATATATATGTGTGTGTGTGTGTGTGTGTTTTAATATTTGTTGCTGTTGTTGTTCATGATAACGTGCTGTATTACAGCTACTGGTACATTTGGCTTTCTTAATGCGTATAGCGTTTATTGTCCGTTTTTTTTACATAATTTCACCTGATTGTTAGGGACGTATATATATATATATATATATATATATTATATATATTATTTATAGATAAAAGACAGGCCTTATGGCTTTATGGTAGAGCACCCAGTAATGGTTCCTGTGGTCGGGTTTCGAGACCTGTCATAGTCGGTTCACGCAGTACCACGAAACACGTGTCAGTGGATAACTATTTTAATATATAAATATATATATTAGGCTCACCTAAAATTTTAACTTTTCACTGACTATTTTTCAGATGGCTTTTAAATTAAAGATTAAAGTTGAGAAAAAAACAATTATCTCCTATCTAGAGAAGTCCGGTATTTATTTATCTCCTCTGCAGAAGATTATACATAGGGTTAGGTTTAGGGTTAGGTTAGTATTAAAAAGTCATCAGATTAGTGAAGTGCACTCTGGATTACAGAGGCGCCTTAAGCGATTAGCAACATCCTAACCCCTTCTAAGAGGGAGGGTAAATCCTGGGAGGGAGGATCCCCTAGGACTCAATAGAATCAGACCTCAGTTCGACAGCAACAAAGCCACTGTCGAACTGATTGTAAAGGATGTATCCCCGATTGTGTTTTAGAGAGACCAAAGCTTTCCCTATATCCTAGCTCTGTTCAAAGGTGTTTTATATTGGATCAGTCTCACGTGTATTTTAACACCCAATTTACCCCTATGGCATCCGACTTCATCTGATAAAGAAGCCAATTGCTACAACGGTATTTTTGCACACGGTATTTGGAGTCAGCATAGCCAATCATGTAGATTACGACGATGTCAATTACGTTCATCACGCACTCACTCTATAGAATCAATGTCTGGTGTTCCTGCTTTTGAGGGAATGGCATTTTCCATGGAGTGCATATTGTATGAATGCATAGATCTTTCAATAATAAACACTGCTGCAAAGTTCGTTTAATTCGCCTACCCAGCTACTTAACTTCTCACACCTGTCGGTATCATATATCTCTATAAAGCCAGCATTCGCATGTGCATGGCACATCTGACCTCGCGCATTAAACGCTAGGCTCTCTCTTAGACAGGATACAAAAAAGAGTCCCCAACTTAATAGGCCACACACTGTCTACCAAGCTCCAGCCCCTGTCGTGTCGCCGCATGTTGCATCCTCATGTTTCTTTATAAGTTCTTCCATATAATGTGCTCCGACGAAATTACTGCACGTATAGCTTCTCAACGTAAATACCCACGACTAACCTGATTATCATAAAAATCCCACCTCTCCACTAGAAATACCCAAATGCCCGAAAACTTTCTACTCTAATAGCTTATTTTCTTGCCCCGCCTGCCTCCATAAACCGCGCCCCTAATCACAGAAACCCCTTACGTCTCAATAGCAATGTGCCTTGTTCGGAGCAAATAAAAGTTAAAAAAAGATGGAGATTTGCATGCATATAATCCCTTAGCGGCTGAACTATTACGATTGAGTCCAATCCACTCCAACTGCTCCATATTTATGACCTTGTCCTAAACTTTACTAAGCTTAATAAACATCGTCATAAATACATGTGGAGTAATCAATACGTAAGCCATCTCATAGACTGGTATAAATGAGTTCAATCCTCACTAGGTGCTGAATATATTTTGACCAGTGTCACATCAAAATAGACTTAATAAACATTCATATTAACAGATATCGCGGAATTTACTCCCATTGCTTACGAGGTAAAGTAAAGTCCATCATTGCCCTGTAATAAGACAAACACGTACCCACGGGACTGCTTTCCTACAAACTACATGGTTGAGTTCAAGTCTAATTTCTACAAATATTCATCGAGCTGTCCTCGTACGTTATCCACTTTTGTTAATTTTCTCCATCGTTTTCATTTCTCTCATGGTACTGTTTCATCATTCTACTGATAATCTCATTAACCGTTATCCTCGAGTGGGCTTTGGCCTTTGTTAGTGGTGACTCATAGTATAAATTAAAACTAAAAACAGCAAGAACTGGCATTCTTAAGATGCGTCCGTTCAATCGGCGCGATTAGAATGTTATTTATTTTTCTTACCAGTAAATCATCGCTTATCAATATCCTAAGGTAACTCGAGGATAAAGGTTAATGAAATTGTTAGTTGGCGATAAACAATATCTTGAGAGGATTGGTAAGGATCGGTGAAATGTCCAGAATGTGATTATTTAAGTGGCAGACTGGACAAGTTAACTTAAAAACAACCATGTTGAAATCAGCTGGGAAGCAGACCCGTGGTATTGTGTCCCACATATAGGAAGTATTTCGAAAGAAAGTTTGTCAATGAAAGTTCCGTTTTGTTTTAGGTATACAGAGGAAGATAGAACATTTCTATACAGTTGTTGAAGCTAGACGAGTTTTTTATGTAAATGTTTTACAGTAGGAGGGGGTCAGAGATTGCAGCCCAATCGAGCACCTACTATAATAATAACGATAGAGTAGAGAAAGACTAGCAACGTCTCCGCTGTTGGAAAGGGGTTTAAGGCATAGGAAGAGATCAGCCCACTTCAAACAAGCGTGACAGAATTATTTAAGAACAGAGCCTCTTATAAAAACAAATGTGGTCGACCATAGCTGAGGGCGACTCGAAGACTCCCCTTTCATTAGAAACTACACCGTAGGGGAAGACGTCACTGCTTTCCAGGGTTTATCCACTAACCATTGATCATCATTTTATAATGCTGTGTGTTTAGTAAATAATAGACATCAAGTACCATAGTTTGAGTCTTTGGTATGACTCGATCGAAGATTGAACCCCGGTTTTCCAGACGATTAATGAACACTAACCATTATGCAAAATCAGATACGTCCGTTCAATTTGAACGTTTAGCGCGTACAATACTATTTCCAACCGAAGCGTGATAAAGCAGTTGACCTACCGACAGATGAAACCCCTTAGAGTGATGTGAGGTCACATCTAAAGATGGTGATTGTTTTTAGCATATTCAGCGGTTTTCGCCGACAAGAGGACACCTTTTTCTCTTCTTCGGAATACCAATTACACTTCAAAAGATCCAGGAGCGTAATTTGAGAGCCTTTTTTTGTATCACATGTCGACATTCAATTTCCTTCATGAATGGCGTAGGCGTAGGTCAAAGCCTTAAAAGCGACTGAATAATCCATAAAAAAAACCATCCGCGGCGCGAAAATAAATCTCCCTCAACAACAACAACAACAACAACCTAAAAACCGAACCAACAAAAGAAAAAATAATCATTTCAATTGGTTGCATAGAAGAAAATAATAACGAAGACGAAGACAACGAATAATAATAATAATAATAATAATAATAATAATAATAATAATAATAATAACAACAACAACAACAAGGCGAAGAAAGAGAAAAACTATAAGAATATGAAGACTACGAATAAGAAAATAAAGAAGAAGATAAAGGATGAGCAGAATGGAGCGAGGGGATAATAGGAATATGAATAAGAATAATATGAATATGAAGACTAAGAAGAAGAAGAAGGGAAAGAAGAATACGGAGACTAATACTACTAGTACTAATATTTGTAATACTAATAATGATAATAATAATAATAATAAGAAGAACTATAAGAATATGAAGACTACGAACAAGGAGATAAAAAAAGAAAAACGGATGAGGAGAAAGGCGATGGGGATAATAAGAATAATGGTAAGAAGACGCTGAAGAATACTAAGAGTAAAGAGAAGACGAAAAATTAGGGTGAGGAGGACGAGAAAGATAATGAGAATATCAAGGAGAATAAGAATAGGGAGATTAATACTATTACTACTAATAATAATACTAATACAACTACTATTACTACTACTACTACTACTACTAATAATAATAATAATAATAAGAAGAAGAAGAAGAAGAAGAAGCAGAAGAAGAAGAAGAAGAAGAAGTAAATAAGAGAAATAAAGACACAAACGGTTCGATAATGCCAAAACAGCTCTGTATCGGTTGATAAAAAAACACACTTGGAATAAAAAGTAAGTAATAATAGATGAAAGCAGAATTTTCTAAAGACACTCAAAATTGGTACGAAGCTGATAGCGCAGAATTAATAAAATCTTTCTTCATACATAAGACCAACTTTCTAAAATCATCCTTTGACGTACATTATCAAATGTGTTTTGTCTCGTCCACTGAAGAAGCAACACCAATAAAGATAATTCTAGATCAAAGTTTTCAACCTGAACCGAGATCATAAAATAAGTGCACTTTGATGAAACTATACATCCCATAAAGAAGGTCTAAAAATAAAGAAATAATCGCATTTAGCGTTCGCAATTTTCTGTATTATAGAAATATATTGACCAAGCGATGCATCCCTAGGCACTTTTTTACTGTTGACACCTTCATGTAAATCAACCTCAGTTTATGAACAAATAAGAGGCTGCGAACTGGTAGTTGTCATACGTTTTAATACATGGTATAAACTGATCATATATATATATATATATATATATATATATATATAAAGATTTTGATCTTTGAAAAGCCTGGCTTAAGGAAAATTTAACTTGAATAAATTGCCTTTTTGTGGAATATACCTTGCTCTGAGCAATTGAATTGAATTTTGATTTGGTTTTGCTTCTCTAATTCCTTTCCATTCTTCTTCTTCATATATATATATATATATATATATATATATATATATATATATGAATTTCGGGAATCATCAGTGCAACGATAATCATTCATACTGGTCGCAGGATTCGAAACCCCGATATATAGTAGTGTGAAAATACATCTTACATCAATGACAATTAAGCTAAACAGAGGCGTCCATGTTTAATTTTCACAGGACATCATCAGGCTAAATGTGTGGCCTCTTTGTTAGCCATTGCCCTTATATCTAAGTTGTGTTTGATCTAGCTAACTAATCAGTCAACCTCGTTGTCATTACTCCATCACGGGCTAACATTCTTATTGGCCAATAGCTCACCTCCTCTTGACAGTTGTTCGTAGACGAAAATAACTGTTTCGACTTAGCATAAAGCAATACTCTTCTGTAAAGAATAGATTTAACATTGGGATACGATGGCGTTGTAAAATTTGAAAATAAAGAAAATCAATTTTACGCTATAATTTCTGCTTCTGTCAGTAGCGCGTTTGTTTGTTCAGGAGATACTATGCATGGCTGCTAATCACATTTGGATGTGACCTGGCATTTCGGTATCGAATCTCGTCATGGCTATACTTGCTAGATCTAGCCAAACTGAATAAACGTGAAATGACAAAACAGCTTTATATATATATATATATAATAAATTATATGAAACAAATTTTATCTAAGATTGGAGTTAGATTTGTATTAGAATATCTCGTTCTGTGCAATCTAAACAAATCGATTCCAATTATCAATGTGTGTGCGTGTATGTGTATGTGTGTGTGCGACATGGAATACTTGTAACTATAAGAGACTATGGATTCAATAAGCAGAGTTCAAACCAGGTTCAATCCCCACCAGATCTATTTTCTTCTACTTATACATTACTATATCGATGAGAAAGTATATAAAAATGGTCGCCAAATTTAAACTAACGACCCAATGTATTTCATAACCTGGATTTACAGCTCAGGAAATGTTTGCAAAGCCCGCAGTCGACTGGTACTTCAGCTATTCATGCATAAATAGCTGCAGTGCTGAGACTAGCAGTGAATGCGAGAAATTAGTGAAGCGCATCCGACTCACGCCGGTTTACTTCACACATTACGTCAATATAAAAGAACGTCACAAACACAGGGCACGTCGTACTAAAAAGCAGCAGCTAAAATAAATCACATTCCACCCAACAGTTCAAACCTTTTTTTTTACCTGAAAGAAAGAAAAAATGAGCGCATTGCATGCTGGGAATAGACACACTTTAATCCGGAGTCGGTTTTCTACCTCGACTGACAACGGAAATTAGTTGATTTACAAGCGATCTCTTTAGAGTTCTTCTCTTCGTTCTTTACTTTTTTTTGGTTCTTTTTTCCTCCTTTTTTTCCATTTACAAAGTCTTTCCCTTCCTTTATACTTCTCCTCCTCCTCTTCTCCTTACTTCTCCCCTTTCTAAACTTGCATTACTTTGTCGTCTGTCTTCCTGGAAGGACCTTGAAGTGATATCATTGACTTTTGTCTGTTTATATTTTCTTTTCGTCTTTCTCTATATATTACCCCCTTCTCTATCCCTCAGTCTCTCTTTCTTTCAACTCTTTCGTCGACTTCCCAGCATTTCCTTTTTCTTCCTTTATGTCGTTTTCAATATGTTTGCTTGTTTTAAACCCCATCTTTCTCTATTTCTTTCTCTTGTTTTCTATCTCTCTCTTTCTTTCGTCCTTTTGTAGTATTTCTTTCTTTTTATTTATTTATTTTTATTCCATGTTTTGTTCATTTCTTTCTCTCTCTCTCTCTCTTTCTCTCTCTTAGTCTCTCTTTCTTTGTATACATTCCTTGTGTCTTTCCCTTAGTTACATTTTCTTTCTTTAAATTCTAATTTTAGCTTTGTTTCTGCATTTATTTCTGTCTACCTTTCTTTCTTTTGGACAGTTCTTCATTCTTTCTCTCTATATTTATTCTTTGTATTTTTCCGTCTGTTTCTTTCTCTAATTCTTTATACATCCTTTTATTCTTTTTTCCTTTAATTCATTTATTTTCTCTCTTTCCATTCTCTCTATTTCTGTTTTTCTGACTTTCTTTTCCTTTCTGTTGTTTTCTCCTGTTTTTATTTTCATGGTCTTCCTATCTTCTCTCTTTATTTATTTTTTTAAATTAGTCTTTTTACTTTTTTTTTTGTTCCTCCTTTTCTATGAGTTATTGAATTCACACGACTGCGTTTGGACAATCACGGGCATTAAACAACTATTTTAATAGAAAAGAATAACCAGAAAATACAATAATTCAAAATATGTCACGGTTTTTATGTTTTCTTCTATGTTCTCGCAAGTGTAGAGTCCCATATACAACGCCGAGACACATTAAGCTGTTTTATTTCATCCTGATCAATGACGAAATTATTTAAGATAGAAACACGACTGGAACATAATTCTAGTTAACCCTTTACTTGACAATTTTACATACAAGACTTAGAAAGATGTAGCAGTTTGCTTGAAGCAATGTGCGTGGTGTGTAAGAAGTTGAACTTTTCCTTAGATGATGTTAATGTAATCTTGGTTAAAGACACCGTTTTATACGAGGGAATGGTTAATAGATAAAATAACACTATCTAAGAATTCAATAATTTTCAATTAAATCTTCATTAATAAACGTAGTGTATCGAATGAATTTGCTCTGGTGCTGTGTAATATTTTATTATTATTTTGAATAATTTTCGAGGTATAACCTCCTTTTCAAAATAAAAATATCCACTCAATTCCGCGAGTGTTTTAGTCTGGAAGTTGGAAAGCCAGAATCAGGTGTATTATGCGTTGTGTTTGTAACTGTCTCGCAGAAAATTAATAATATTATTTTATTATTATTTTGTTGTAGATGCTTATTGATATTTCGAACTTGTTTATTATTATTATTATTATTATTATTATTATTATTATTATTATTATTATTATTATTATTATTATTATTATTATTATTATTATTATTATTATTATTATTATTATTATTATTATTATTATTATTATTATTATTATTATTATTATTATTATTATTATTATTATTATTATTATTATTATTATTATTATTATTATTATTATTATTATTATTATTATTATTATTATTATTATTATTATTATTATTATTATTATTATTATTATTATTATTATTATTATTATTATTATTATTATTATTATTATTATTATTATTATTATTATTATTATTATTATTATTATTATTATTATTATTATTATTATTATTATTATTATTATTATTATTATTATTATTATTATTATTATTATTATTATTATTATTATTATTATTATTATTATTATTATTATTATTATTATTATTATTATTATTATTATTATTATTATTATTATTATTATTATTATTATTATTATTATTATTATTATTATTATTATTATTATTATTATTATTATTATTATTATTATTATTATTATTATTATTATTATTATTATTATTATTATTATTATTATTATTATTATTATTATTATTATTATTATTATTATTATTATTATTATTATTATTATTATTATTATTATTATTATTATTATTATTATTATTATTATTATTATTATTATTATTATTATTATTATTATTATTATTATTATTATTATTATTATTATTATTATTATTATTATTATTATTATTATTATTATTATTATTATTATTATTATTATTATTATTATTATTATTATTATTATTATTATTATTATTATTATTATTATTATTATTATTATTATTATTATTATTATTATTATTATTATTATTATTATTATTATTATTATTATTATTATTATTATTATTATTATTATTATTATTATTATTATTATTATTTTTTTTTTTTTTTTTTTTTTTTTTTTTTTTTGTTCTTCTAATTTTTTTTACTTAAGTGATTATTTACTTGTAATTAGTAAAAATAAAGAAAGAAGTAAGAAACATTTACAGCAAAATAATAATTAAAAAATAAGTATATTATTTTTCTACAAGCTATATTATCCTCTGTATTATCCTCGATTCCGGATTTCGGATTCAAAGCGAAATCTCTTCGATTTGAGTAGTTTTTTTTACAACAGGGGTTATAGCTCGAAAAGTAAAAAAAAAAAAAAATAATAATAATAATAATAATAATAATAATTGTAATCATATTTTTAGAGGGTCGAGGAGGATGAAAAGACCGAGGCGGGACAGCAAAATCAGAACTCTATTGGAAGAGGGCTGGGACCTTGGGGAGGCTTATTGCCACCCAAACACCCAAAAAGACTAATGGTCCTTACCAACGAGAAACCAATAGTAAGAGGCTGTTACCATACCGTAAGGTTATTTGCGGTGGTTATCGAAAAGAGGTGAACAATATTAGAAATCTGGGGAGCCTTGCTGTCACTCAGATTCCAGGAAATACCACTGGTTGTTGTCGGTAAGCAATCACTGACGATGATCTGTGTGATAACCTCTAGTGAGTACAAAAAATAATAATAATAAAGTATCAGGGGAAGGCTGAGACTGTAAAAGGAAGGGCAATGATGAAATAGCTGAAATCTGAAGGAAAATCGTGGAATGAGGTAACCAACCTACATAAATTACAAACACTAACCAGCCACATAGAAAATGCAACAGAAGTAAAACAAAAAGTTGGAATTAACACCGTATGAACGCAAGAAAAAAACATCAGCTTTGGCTGGTACCACACAAAATAGTCGTGAAGGGTCAAAGTGAATTTAAGAACCGAGTAGGGAGAGCACATACCAGACCTCCACTGGATGAGTGCGAAGAATATTGAGACTTTGGGGATGCTTATTGCCACCCAAAATAAAGACCAATGCTCGTTGTCAACAAGAAATCAATGGTAAGAGGTTGTTTCGATAACGTAAAGTCATTTGCAAAGGTTATCTAATAAGGTGGAGAGCACTGGAAATCTTGGAAGACTTGTTGTCACCCAGGCTCAAGAGAAAACCACCAGTTATTATCAATGAGTAATCTTTGATGATGACCAGTGTGAGAACTCCTAGTGAGTACAAATAATAAAACATGACACTGTATCATACCACCCTAATTCGATACACTACGTTTGTTAATAAATTTTAAGTTGAGAATTATTGAATTTTTCGATATTTTTATTTCAGATATTTTTTTTACCTTTGTCTTGTATCAAACGGTGTTTTCGACCAACATTACATTTGCATCGCCTTCCAAATTTAACATCTTATATAGGACTTCAATTTGTAAAAATTGGGGACGCAATTAATTTTTTTTTTATAAGTATTAAAGAAAGATTCCATAGGGAACGCATCTCTATTTCCTGTTCAATTCAATAAAATTAATTACGAAGAGCCGTGTAGAAATGTTATTACATGTTTTGGCTGATAGAAAGAAAAAGGATAACGGACAAGTATTCATGGAGGTGTACAGACACTCAATATAGAGCTTAGAATTCCGTAAGAAGTGGCGTATTTTCAAAAAAGCCCACCAAAAACAGATAAACAAATCATTCTTCAGTTTTAAGAAACACACAAAAAACTCGTTTTTAACCAGTTTACTGCTAAATAAACATAATGGCAAAAAAGCCCAGCCCAGCCCCCCCCCCCTCCTCCGCAACGCACAAAAAATGGTTTCGGTTTTAAAAAACACACAACAAACCCACTTTTTTAACCAGTTGATTGAATAAATAAAAATTTTAAAAAGATATAAAAATGAAAATAAGAATGTATGAATTAACGGTTGTTTAACATTGTTTTGTTACAAAATAAATTATTCATTAACTGTGATTTCGCTATGTTTTGTTCGTTCTTTGTTATTTGCTAGCTTTCCTGAAAATAAAACTGAAAAAAAAAATACGACGCAGCAACGCATCGAAGTTATCGTCTGCGACTGTTCGTCTCGGCATATCTCGGGTATTTACGTAACATGCCCGAACGCCGCCGACGCGAAGTTCACGGAAACTGGTTCATATTCGATATAAGTACCGCATTATCGGTTTATATTTGCTCTAAAATATAAACGAAATCAAACTAAAAGATTTGACTTATAAAAAGTGTAACGAGATAATCACGCGGTGATCGGAAAAGCACGTTTATGAATAGAAATTATGATCTAGATTGTAATGAAATGTAGGTCAGAAGCAGTATGTAGGTAGAAGTCTCGGTTACCGATCGAAAAAATCAGGGTAAAAACCACAGAGCGGTTTCAACCCTTTTGTTTTACCGCATTTTGCATTAAACAAATCAAATGTTAGTCTACATTACAACCCCTAATGCCTCGTAGCTGTATTCCAAAATTCATGATGATCGGCAAATTAGTTTAGGAGTGAATCCTGTCCATACAAATATATAAACATATACACATACATAATTTTATATATATATATATATATATATATATATATATATATATATATATATATATATATGTGTGTGTGTGTGTTTATATGTAATATACATATTCATTTCTCTTACCATTTCACTTATCTGAATATGAACTAAATGGTAAAATAATGGATTGAAACAGCTTATCTGTGTAAGATTAATCTGACCAGATCGCCTGTGCTTTCTGGAAATTGAAAACTAAAGACTAGTCCTTTGAGCCAACCATTGTTATCGAAGCGAACCTGAATCTGATTTGATGATCAGCTTGTGGGATATAATATATAAAATATTTACTTATACACCTCTCACCTAATATATGCTAAGAACATCATCCTGCTCGTTACCTTCGTTAAGAATATTGTAATTCAGTTAAAACAATATAATACAGCAGGAACAACGTTTTAAACCAAGTCACGTGGGAGCTTCTTATTTTCTTATTTTCACCGACATAAGACGGGAAGGATACGTTGGAATAGCGGTCCTGTTAAATAGAATAGTCAATTTTACTAATTATATAAAAATCATTTGTGATTAAATATTAAAAAAAACAACAGTACTATGTTTTATTTATATATTTTTAATTCAATGGGATATTGTAATCGAGAATTGGTATGATAGCTGACCTTCGGTTAGGTCACGGCATGATACATAATGCAATTAAACCTATGACACATATATTCTAGGGAGGGCCTGTGGACGACCCGGGTTCGATCTCACTCACGGCATGCGAATTTTCGGGTCTGAAAACTCCCTCTGTCCACCCAGCAGTAAAATTGGGTACCTGACTAAAACTCCGGGAAGGTTCAAGGCAACGGAAGGAGAGGGATGGGCTCCGTCTTCCATATGCTCTTAACAAATCACCGCCGCTACGGCCATGGGCAGTGTGCGATGTCGGCAACGACACTCGTGCGCGTCCAGGTTATGCGACCTTTACCTTTACCTTTTACATATATTCTAATAAAATACCTAAATATAAAATGAGAGATATAAAAGAAGTATACAATTGACATATTATAGCATTACTAAACACTATATTATAATTAAGACAAGAATGATCGATATAGTGAATTATTGAACGGTTTGAACGGATAGGTTTGTATAATCCTGTTGTCCGAAAAAAACGAAAGTTGACCATGGAAATACTAATATATAATATATGATACTATAGACTTCGAAGAAAAAAAACATAAAAAATAAAGAAAATTGATGTTAAAAGCTTGGATGAAAAGAAATAAAAAGGTAGTTAAAACATTTATTTATATTGATTGTGATTTGGAATTGATATCTAAGTCGATGACGAACGATTTAAAAAAGTGAAATGCACATGGCGTGTGAATGTTGCAACTCGGGTGCACAAGAGTGAACAGCTCCATTCGTATATAAACAACATTAGAATGAGTACGGACTGCAATCCAGGCATTACCTGCCTGGAAATTTCCTTATTTATATACGAGCACTGAAGATAGCCACCCCAAGAAATAAATACATAGTATACAGAAAAATTTTATAAATACCTTGGTGGTTGTACGAAACAATAATAACAATAATAGTAATAAAAACATACTTTTCTGAGATTGTGTGAATCTGTTCCTCCTTACATTTGATGTGGTTTAATTTAAATGAAAATAGTTTTATACCATAGCTCTAACGTCACACTATTGAGCTATTACAATCGCTTTATGTTATCAAATTTATATTTTGAATATTACAATTTTATATATAAATACACACACAAACACACACACACACACACACACACACACACACACACACACATATATATATATATATATATATATATATATATATATATATATATATATATATATATATACAAGCTGGCTTTGCCAACTCGCTATCGCTTCGCAAATTTCACTACTTGAAATACTTGAAACCAGAATTTCAAATAATAAAGATTCCATGCATAAGTTTACCTGTTTTGTTAGGATCAGCGAACTTAATAAATAACGTTCGATGATCCAAACGAAACTGATAAATCTCTCGTTTTAATGATTTCTCTATGTTTAAATTATTCTTCCTTTTGTCTTTTTCATACATCCTGCCCCTACGACATTTAATTGTATGATATATTCTCTCCTCATGTATATATATATATATATATATATATATATATATATATATATATATATATATATATATATATAATATATTTATATATATTTATAAAGGTTAAATTTTGTTTATTTGGCTGTTATACACATGTATACGTTATCATTCAACTCAGTTTCAATAAAGGTAACAACATTAATGGAATCTAATTACTACTTTAAACTCCCATTGATTTCTTCGAACACCAACAGTGTCAAATTAGCAATTCAAATTATCTTAAAGCGGGGATGCAATATAAAACAAAATCCTATACTAAGATAAAACACGATTTTTACTATGAAAGATCTAATTTGTTTTTTTAACCCAAAACAATGCAGATATTTTTTTTAAGTAACTATTTATTTATTTAAAATCAACTAACCTGTTATTAATAAAGTATTAGAATTTGTTTTTTTAACCCAAAACAATGCAGATATTTTTTTAAAGTAACTATTTATTTATTTAAAATTAACTAACCTGTTATTAATAATGTATTAGAATTTGTAAGTTTTTAACCCAAAACAATGCAGATATTTTTTAAAGTAAATATTTATTTATTTAAAATCAACTAACCTGTTATTAATAAAGTATTAGAATTTGTTTTTTTAACCCAAAACAATGCAGATATTTTAAAAAGTAAATATTTATTTATTTAAAATCAACTAACCTGTTATTAATAAAGTATTAGAATTTGTAAGTTTTTAACCCAAAACAATGCAGATATTTTTTAAAGTAAATATTTATTTATTTAAAATCAACTAACCTGTTATTAATAATGTATTAGAATTTGTAAGTTTTTAACCCAAAACAATGCAGATATTTTTTAAAGTAAATATTTATTTATTTAAAATCAACTAACCTGTTATTAATAAAGTATTAGAATTTGTAAGTTTCTAACCCAAAACAATGCAGATATTTTTTAAAGTAAATATTTATTTATTTAAAATCAACTAACCTGTTATTAATAATGTATTAGAATTTGTAAGTTTTTAACCCAAAATAATGCAGATATTTTAAAAAGTAAATATTTATTTATTTAAAATCAACTAACCTGTTATTAATAAAGTATTAGAATTTGTAAGTTTTTAACCCAAAACAATGCAGATATTTTTTAAAGTAAATATTTATTTATTTAAAATCAACTAACCTGTTATTAATAAAGTATTAGAATTTGTAAGTTTTTAACCCAAAATAATGCAGATAATTTTTAAAGTAAATATTTATTTATTTAAAATCAACTAACCTGTTATTAATAAAGTATTAGAATTTGTAAGTTTTTAACCCAAAATAATGCAGATATTTTTTAAAGTAAATATTTATTTATTTAAAATCAACTAACCTGTTATTAAAAAAGTATTAGAATTTGTAAGTTTGTAACCCAAAACAATGCAGATAATTTTTAAAGTAAATATTTATTTATTTAAAATCAACTAACCTGTTATTAATAAAGTATTAGAATTTGTAAGTTTTTAACCCAAAACAATGCAGATATTTTTTAAAGTAAATATTTATTTATTTAAAATCAACTAACCTGTTATTAATAAAGTATTAGAATTTGTAAGTTTTTAACCCAAAATAATGCAGATATTTTTTAAAGTAAATATTTATTTATTTAAAATCAACTAACCTGTTATTAAAAAAGTATTAGAATTTGTAAGTTTGTAACCCAAAACAATGCAGATAATTTTTAAAGTAAATATTTATTTATTTAAAATCAACTAACCTGTTATTAATAAAGTATTAGAATTTGTAAGTTTTTAACCCAAAACAATGCAGATATTTTTTAAAGTAAATATTTATTTATTTAAAATCAACTAACCTGTTATTAATAAAGTATTAGAATTTGTAAGTTTTTAACCCAAAATAATGCAGATATTTTTTAAAGTAAATATTTATTTATTTAAAATCAACTAACCTGTTATTAAAAAAGTATTAGAATTTGTAAGTTTGTAACCCAAAACAATGCAGATAATTTTTAAAGTAAATATTTATTTATTTAAAATCAACTAACCTGTTATTAATAAAGTATTAGAATTTGTAAGTTTTTAACCCAAAACAATGCAGATATTTTTTAAAGTAAATATTTATTTATTTAAAATCAACTAACCTGTTATTAATAAAGTATTAGAATGTGTAAGTTTGTAACCCAAAACAATGCAGATGATTTTTAAAGTAAATATTTATTTATTTAAAATCAACTAACCTGTTATTAATAAAGTATTAGAATTTGTAAGTTTTTAACCCAAAACAATGCAGATATTTTTTAAAGTAAATATTTATTTATTTAAAATCAACTTAGTTTCAACGATATAACGTTTTCTTCAGGAATATTAACATTTTTTTTTCTTTTTCCGTGGAATGGTATCACTAGAAAAACCTGTAAGGTCTTCCAATTTCAATTTACACAACGCTTGTACCGAGGAACAATTTTTAATTCATTACACGCGCGCCAGCGATAACTTCTCGACTAAAACATTTAAAAAAAAATCACCGTTGGAAGACCTTACGGATTTTTCTCGGGACCCCATGCCACGAAAAAGGAAAAAGAAAAAAAAAATCATTGAGAAGACGTTATATCGTCGAAACTAAATTGATTTGAAATAAATGAATATGAATTTAAAATAAATATAGTGTTATTCTGGCTTCATAACTTACAAATTACAATATATACAACGCTTGTACCGAGAGACAATTTCTAATTAATAAAATATTATTTTTTTACAATAACAATTGATATCCATAATAAGCAAAACGGCGTCTGTTTTTTTAGCCAGAAATTAAAAAAAAGGTACACACGCAACATAAGTACCTATGGTTTATATTACTTCCCGGGCGACACCGAATAGCCCTGCTAGTAACTCTATAAATAAACAAAACTGTTTCGCATCAGTCTGGTGATTTATTGATTCAACTGAACGTGGATTACATTATAAGAATACATTCTGAGACAAATAGAAAAACATAGTCTACCAAGTTATAAATATACATGTTTATTTAAAAGACTTATTTTTATTTTGGTCAGTTAAAATTGTTTTAAGTGGATTCGATGTTATTGATTTATACGTACATAAACATGACGTCTTACTATGTTTTCCTTTTAAAATAAACTCGCTATTTTCTATGTCGGTATCATTTAATTACTACAACTTTATCGATCCTCGCACTCATCCAATCAAATTTGTTTTCTGCGAATTTCTTGTAAGCATCTCGTCAAGTGTTTTGATGCAAGAATTAAAATCCCAAAATGCATGTAAGGAAGTGCTTATCTATTTGGTAAGGGCGACGAGCGTTTGAATAAGCTAGATGCAGGGAGAGCTCAATTATAATGTCGATTGTTATAACACTCCAACCGGTGTATATCGGATTTCAGTTAGTAAATAATATTTAAGGTAAAATTCAATCATTAAAATAAAAAAAAATGGGAAACAACTTGTTTTGCTTTGACCAATTATTGCCTGTTTATTTACAAAAAGAGACAAGACAAATATTTTTTGTTAGATAGCGAAATGGATGCCAAAAGGAAGTAGTTCTAAAATGAGGAGGGGGAGGGGGTTAACACGGAAGTAGAGAAAACACGTCACTTCCGCCGGAGAGGGTTCTATCTGTTTGCCTGGTGACAATCGACTCAAACGGACGCAATGAACGTCGCCTCCTGGCAAGTCTCAGCAGGGGGAGGGGGCTGTGGCGCACAGGTAGCTAAAGTCGATCTGCCTTTACTTATTGGTATCTCTCACTTCAATTAATTATTTCTCTTTTTCTCTCTCCCGCATACATGGTTTCAGTTTCTGTCGTTTGTTCTTTGTTAAATATAACTCTTAAAAACAGACGAGTGTCCGCGTGGTTTTCGATGAACAGTCGAGGAACAGAAATGAACAACGCAAGCATCGACGAAACCTGGGTACCAACAGAAGATGTCAAGGTATATAATGTTTCTGCATCCACGACGGTAAGCAGTATCCATTACAGTTCAACGAAAAACCAAATCGTCAAAATAATCGAATTTTGAATTATTTTAAGTATTCAGGCTACTGTTCGCATTTTGGTTGTTATTTTCATAAGGTTTCGGCCGATGTAACCTGTACACTTCTGTAGATACATCTTGTCGAACTCGCGAATATTTATGTCGAATCTATACGAAATTAAAAAATGTACCATTTCGACCAATAAGAGAATCCTATTTATAACCTCTTGTTACATTTTATAAAAAATCTTTTTAAAATGGATAACTCTTTTAGTTTTAACCGGCAGCGACACCAGAGAATCAACAATTACTTCTTTGAATTTTATCTTTGGAGATCGAACTAAACACTTACGTAATCGTAGATTGCTGTTACCCGCCAAACATTACCGGGTTGTGTTGATTTTTATGTTATTCTTAGTTATTATCGCCTGTAGTAAAGATTGAACATTCAATGAATACTTACTTAGAACTGATGGTTAATTAACACTGTTAACTGTTATGTAACAGGTCCATGTGGACACTTCTAGTGTGGATTTTGGGAGTGTACACCTAAAAGTGATTAGTTCGAAATTCCGTATACGTTCGCGAGTTCAACATAAAGATTCCCAACTTTGAAAATACAGAAATAAAAGATATAAAAATATCAAAACACGTACACCACTCCCCGCAAACCCACACATGTGCAAAAACGCCAAACAATAACACATTTCCTCAAATGAAACAACACTCTTTCAAATCGAAAGATATTTCTTCAAATGGATTTACATATCTGATGAAAGCGGACCACCGCTTGAAACGCGTTATATAAAATTATAAAATAACAAAATAATAAATAATATATTTTACAAATATATACTTTTCTCCCGTTGGAACTGCCCTAATACTGCACTACCCTCTTTTATATATATATATATCTATATATGTATATATATATATATGCATATATATATATATACATATATGCATATATGTATATACATATATGCATATATATATACATATATGCATATATATACATATATCTGCACTGATGAGGCAAAAGCTCGGAACAACGTCGTCTGCAGGTAAATAAAATTTAATATTTATTTATAAATATTATCACATTTTATATATATATATATATATATATATATATATATATATATATATACAAGATGTTGCAGCCCAATCTGACCCTTGACAAAAATAAATCAAAATAAGCAATAAAAACACAAGTTGTATCTGTAGAGACCCGGCAGTTTATTTAGCAACAGTTACATACTACACTATTTTTACATCGAATCGCTGCCGGTGGAGATGACTATCTCAAGACGAGCGCATAATGAGTCACACGTTTTGGCGACCATTTCCTTATATATGGCGGCGAACGTCTCTACGATGGCAGCATTCAGAGAGTCGAATGCTTTGTAGGCGTGCTTGTTGGTATTGGCCTCGATCACGTCCTTTGAAGAGATAGTCAAGGGGTTTGCTGTTGGGTGAGTAAGGCGGCGACAAGTCCACAAACCAGTGGTGAGGAACCTTGTTGAGCAGTCACGTCCTGGATCGTCGTTGCGTCTGAGGCGATCTCGTCCACCTAGAGCATCACCACGCTCCTCAGCACCTCCTTGTATTTCGTTTACTTTTTGTCAAGTGTCGGATTTTGTCGCAACAATCTGTAGTATCTCATATGGGAACATTTCCTCGTGACTAAATTTGTTTTATGAGATATTTTAATTACAAAGAGTTTGATAACCTTATTAATAATTACTTCCAATATACGTATATAAAATACTACACTTAACAATATCTCGAATTATAGTCGACTAGTAAAACGTAGATAGCAGTGGAGTTCTGTTTTTTATTGTGTACTTGTTCAGGATTATTTGCATACACATTTGATGAACCAAACAACAACCAGACTTGTGGATCGGAAAGCTACATATGCAGTGTATGACACAAACAAATATAGTGATTCAGAGATCGGACTATTTTCAAATAGGACACCCGATAAAATTGTCGGTTTATCCGATTTTTACGCTCCCAATTAATTTCCCACTAAAAACGTTATTTTATATACTTAATGCTTACTTATGAAAATAAAACAAATTACATATAAATTCTATAAATTATAAAGTATTCTGTCATATTTTATATCCTCTCAAAGTTTCCTATTACCTCTCTATATAAAACTCAATGTCTGTGTGTATATGTTTGTGTGTTCCCTATAAAACGAAAGATTAGAGAATCTACATGAAATCTAAAAGACAATAGAAGTGTTTACAACTCTCTAAGTACACCCCTAAGGGGGCTATGAGGACACAATCCTCTTTTCATCAAGTGGCTGCATGCTTTGTCTGGGGCGATCCCGATTTAAAAAAAAACACTCTATTTTTATGATATTTAATCATATGTAAACACTATTCAGGGTTAGACAATTTAAGTGGTCTAGAATCTCGAAGTTCCTTCCTAACAAACTGGAGCGATGGACGCCGTACCTCCTTTTAAACTTCAAATACATCCTATGTTGATGAAATTTATATCTTAGGGGGAAGACAATGTAAGTGGTTTCGAATCTCTACGTTATCCTCCATCTGCCGAATATCTCCATGCCCCCACAGTTAAGTAACCCATTGGGGCATAACACTCTTAAAACTTAAAATACGTGGATCTTTTTAAGATAGTAATTGAGAGAAGTTCTCAACATTTCAGCTTCTTCCGGCTATATTAGCAGGCGAAACGAGAGGAGGGGCTGCAGTAAAAACAAATAAAGTAATATGGTGTAATGATCATAGTTAAAACGTACATATTAGTGATGCTCATTCAATCCCGAGCAACGTCAGGTCTTCCTGCTAGTGTTAAATATGTTCTCAACCAGGAGCGTTGCCAGGAAAGAAAAGGTTGATATCCTAAAATGTTAAAAGGGTGAATTTCAAAGAATATGGCGTGAAATAAGTTTTAGGCCCCGAGACTGTTTGAATAGGTCGACTGAAACGCAAGCTCATAAAATATGTACCAGATTTCTATGTATTTATTTCTTCCGTCTTTCTTATCTGTGTTTTATGCGAAGGAAACCTTTAATGAGGTTCAGACAACTTTATCAGCTAAGAACACTTTATCTCCTCTTTGCATCTGAATCATTTCCTTTCAGTAGAAGTAGAAGATAATTGGACAGACTGTTGAGAGATTCTAAGTGCCGAGTATAACGTACGCATCTCTTTATATAAAAACTAGTTGAAGTACTCGTAAACGCACGGCTTCATTCAAATCAAATCAATATAATTAAATAAAAATGTATTTAGATTAAAAAAAAAGTGCAACAACCCATGTAAGGAGTCAGGTAGAAGTTATTTATATGCATATATAGTCTTAATGCTTGCCCCAAGGCTGCTTTAAATCTCGATATGGTAGTCATAATCTCCTCTGGTATGTTGTTCCATTGCGCCAAAAACGACAGTGGTACATCTTATGTGAGTGCCCGCGGTGAGCACGACCTCGCGCTGGGGTAAAAAAAACCCTCCTTGAAAGGCATATTTAAATTCCCGTTGATGCTGTTGTACGCCAGTAGCAAGTCTCCTCGCATTTTCTACTGATCAAGTGAGTTTTTCCTGGATCTTTCTCCGAAAACCGTATTTGCCATCACGGACATGAGTTGATCCACACCTGTTTACAATATTTCATTATCGTAGCATTTCTAATAGCCAGCATCACATTATTTTTTGTTTGTTATGACAATTTAAGCATCTGCGTTCTTTACAAATATTCCTACGTCCAATCTTCCTTTAAACAGACACAAAAACATCGCCCAACATAGTTATACTATTAATAACATATTAGTATACAGATCAAACATTTCATCCGATAGTTCCCAAAATTCAGTGTTAATTTTCTTTTTTACCATTATTTTTAAATTCTATGTTAAAATGTTATACGCTATTCTATTTTTAATATTATTTAATAACTTGCTCTAAAATATATTTTCTATTAGCTAAAAAGGTCAATTGGTTCATATATTTTATAGTGTTATTCCACAGTTTTCTTTCCCGTAGGGGAGTCGCCTTAGCAAGACTCGAGAATGTAGTCCTCCTTGGTGTTATTTCCCAGTTTCTTAGATATCCATAGTTTGTTTCGGATTTTGTTCAGATGAGAATTGATAACTTGTATTATTTTGATTATTCAGACTACTGTTCTCATCTTCAATGTTATTCGCACAACGTTTCGGCCGATGTAACCTTCGAACTTTTTCATGTTCGTATTTTCGGACTCGGGGATCCTCATATCGAACTCAGGAATCTATACAGAATTTCGCACTGAACCCTTATTTTCCACAGGGGTATATTGTTCTCGTTTCGTCCGCCATTACTAAAAGTCTTAATAGTTCTTACTTATAGTTTTAGTATCTCCTGAGGATTGAACCTTAAACCCCCAGAAGACAATCACTTACAACTTACTTTCACTTAGCTTTGCATTTGTTGCGCTACATGTCCATGTGGACACAGGGGTATCTTTTATTACCGAAATACACTACCTATTTGAAACGATTTATTTCATAAGATTAATTGAATACACGTTAGTATTTTGCGCATAGCCGGAAACAAATTACAGGCATTTGCCCTTCACACCCCAGCATTAGTCTGTAAACGACTGCAATAGTCATTAATCTTTCTTCTTGCCCTTTTGACTAGGAGACAATGTATAGTATATGTTCTGGCTTCGGTCAAGTATATGTTCTGTCTTCGGTCAAGTATATGTTCTGTCTTCGGTCAAGTATATGTTCTGTCTTCGGTCAAGTATATGTTCTGTCTTCGGTCAAGTATATGTTCTGTCTTCGGTCAAGTATATATTCTGTCTTCGGTCAGTAAAAGAAGAATACCTTCTAAATTGAAGCAATTTAAATTTTGGGGAAATATTGATTTTCCCACATGAAAACCGACCTTGTGTTTACTCTGCTCTTGTGGGGGAGGCAATTTCGTTGCAGTAACGCACTGCAAATACACCCTTTGACCCTTCAATATGTATTTGATGTTGGAGCTTTAAAGCAATTCTAAGCATACTGCTATAGTGAGGCAACTGCGATAATATATTTTACATTACTAAAGTTGTAGGTTTGTAATAAAATTACATATCTGGAATTAACGCATTATTATTAGATCTAAACACACACACACGCAGAATAAACATAGGCCTATACACACAGAATAAACACTACACACACACCCATACTTCATACGAAGTAAAATATATGTCTTGTAAAAGAAAATGGTAATGGCTTTACAACCTTAGCCACAACGAAAGCAATAGATACATGCGCAGATATATATATATATATAGCGAGAGAGAGAGAGAGAGAGAGTAAGAGAGAGAGAGAGAGTAAGAGAGAGAGAGAAAGCGAAATATACACACACCCCACAGAGAGAACTATTTTCACTAAAAAGTCAAGGATAAATGTCACGAAAGCACATTGATAACTGTATGATATGAAAAATATCAATATTAAAAAAAATTGTGGCCGCATATATATATCTCGTTATATCGAGTGAAATATTAGTAAAAAAAAGTCATAATGAAAATATTTGTTTTGATTTTAATAAAATAATATACGCATCTAACAAATGGTTTCTGTAGGCATTTTGTCTTTTGCTTTACGTTTTAAATTCATTGATGCTTAAACAAATGAACTTTCCCAAATGTATATCTACTTGCGAGCCATTCGCATTTTTAAGTTCAGATTTAAAAATAGACATTTTCACCGTTAGTCCATACAACATCCGGACGCCAATCGTTCATCACCACCAAGAAGGATTCTTACGTATACATAAAACATAATAAATAAATACCTTATATTTGTTTAAAACTCCGATGATGCTCGTTATATCGAGTGAAATCTTAGTAAAAAAAAAATCGAAATTTATAGAACATATGTACATGATAATGATTACCTCCTACGTTTTGTATTCATATAAGTTACAATTCCTATATACGATGATTCAAATTTCATATTCACAGAACTTTGACGTCTCATCACATTTCGTCACTATCAATTATTCCTCGTCCGTGACTTCGTAGGTAGCCTTTTATGCACGCTTCAAATCTTTATGGCCTGTTGCGCAGGTGTCAGATGAACACCATACTCTCCACAACATGTGAAGGATCTCATAAGAAGTCTCTTTTCTCAGTACAACCACGTGTTTTCATAGTCCGGAAGTGGTTCGACATCTATTACATTACACATCACGCATGACTTATGGGAATATTTTGCGTTGTCGTTCTTTCATTCTACTTCATATAATGTACGTAACGAACCGCTGAGACAAGTAGACGTTGAAAACTTTCACACGTCCAGCATTTGGTGTTTACGTCTCGATTGTGCTAATCACCTTTACGGAATTCACGCTTCAGTTGAAAATATTCCAGACAATGTTCTTCGAAGAAAACGCGACAGTGCTTTAGGTTAGCTTTCCGATTCATTGATACTCAAAGCTATCTCTTCCCGCTTGTCCATATCCATCGTCAGGAGTTTGGGATTTTTCTTAATTCTGCTTTTGTATCTCTTTGTTGACTCTTGCTGAAGACGTTCACCGTAAAATAGTTGCTTTTGCGGTTTATAATTCCCTATTTGAACCACGTGTCTCACCCAGCGCATTTCATAGTATGTTACTAGAGATTCAATGCTCGTGAATCCTTTCCCGACACGTGTTCCAGTATCATTGGTTCTGCTGTTTCCTTTAAAGTTGAGTATCTATATTAGACATGTCTGCTGGTTTGATAAGTTTGCGAAAACCGTCTAGTCCATGTTTCAGAGTACAGAAAACCTTTATACACACTCAGCTTTGTATAATTTGTAATGTGACGACCCCTATATACACCCACCTTTGTATAATTGGTAATATCACAAGCTTCAGGCACATTCAGCTTGGTATACTTGCTAAGGGAACGATCTCTATACACACTCACCTGGGTATAATTGGTTATGTCATAAGCTCTATACACACTCAACTTCGTATAATTAGTAATGTCACGAGCTTTATACACACTCAGCTTGGTAATGTCACGGACTCTATACACATTCACTTTCGTATAATTGATAATTCCACAAGCTTTATACACACTCAGCTTCGTATAAATAGTAAATTTTTTTCAGTCTTCCGATAGCAACACTAGCCTTTGTATGCGTAAATGTACTTCGAAATCAAATGAGCCATCTCTTGACAGTGTAGTATCCAGTTAAACAAACCTGTCAAAGAACACTTAATCTAATTCCATGTACCAATATATTAGGCTCGATTTACGGTTACCCATGTTCATGTCTAATAATTTCGTTATTCTTTGTAAGGCTGATTGTAAGACAAAATGCTTTATAGGAAAGAGGAGTAACGGTCTATAATATGTTGCATTTTAGCCTCCGTGTGCGCCAATGGGTCAGCTTCGTCTGCATAATTAAACTCTTGATCAGGGTCTAGAAAGGTCTTTATTTAACACTTCACCTTTTCAAGTTTAAAAGTTTACCAACATAGTTTTAAATTACAAATGGGTATCTTTGTTAGAGCCTTTGAAAGTTTGTGCAAACAATGCAGCAACGAAGATAGAGAATCGTCAGTGATCAGGAATATAACCCTGCTTCATGCCGTTGGATATAGGGACTTTTCCAGACACTTGACCACTTAAGGAAAACAATGGCTTTTCATCATACTGTACAGTTGCGTGAACACGGTCACAAATTTAAACCAGTACCTTCTCTTTCTACTATTCAGAGTGTGTATTATCATTGACTGCGTTTTATCTAGTTTACGAAAGTCTTACACAAATGCATACATTGCTCAATGCAATTATCTTGTTATTCTATTGCAGCAAATACCATATCATTGTAAATCTCTAAAATCACTCTGCGATTCTGGTATAGCCACAAGACATATAACCTTTACTAGTGTGTTATGCAGCACTTTCGTGAGTATCCTGTCAACAGCCACTAATATCGGTATAGGAAAATACTATCGATCTAATCATGTGGAATTGGTGTAGCATTCCAATTATTGCTATTGCTTCCATCAAGTTTATCCTTTCAACCATTAATATTTCGACTAGGCGCTTTACCAAGTTAATCTCTTGTTGTTGTCAGTTTTCATCGCCAAACGACTTTTAGTGAATTCTGGTAATAGATGAGATCGCATAGATACCTTCACATCATAGAATTATTGTGAAAAATGCTTGTAAAACACAATACCACCCTCTGAGCTCTATGATTATAACCCGGTGACTTGCCAAGGCAAGATGACTGGTAATCATTTTGACCGCAGTTTTCATATCAGAGTTTCTATCTCCTAGATGGGTTCCCTGATAGCTTACCCAATAGCTATATATACGTGGCTTTTCAGATTAAAGTGATTCTTATCCTATATAGTCATCCAAGATTACAAGACTAACGAGTCCTGCCATTACGAGGCGAATGTGTTTTAAGGCGCCAGTAAACCGCCTTGCACACCTACTTCTGTCTGTTCCATATTTTTACCGGATAATCTTTGTTTATAATATTTAAACAGCTGAAGTTATTAGCTTCAAACAGGTAACCAATAATACCAATCGCAAAAAACAAGACTACATAGATATGCATATTATTTCTTTATCATATGAATATGAGATAACATAATTTGTAGTCGCTGTAACTCTAGACGTAGTTAATCTTCGGTATGATTGGCATTTTAGTAATTATGTAAAACAGCGTAAAATACTATCAAGATAAAACTGCTGGGAAGACTGACATTTGTTCTTTATTTTATTTCGAGCACCTTTCGTAAAATCATCTTTGAAAACAGATATTCTCTTCTCCTTTCTAGCATCCCGTTGCAAATATATTTATGTTCCTGTAGAGTCACATTCCTTAAAAATATGACAGGACGGATTGGAAAACAATTAACAGGAAAGTAAATAACATTCAATTGTCGAGTATAGGTAGATGAAAGTTTGAAAATCTTAACTACCAGAATACTACTACTACAACTAATAATAATAATAATAATAATAATAATAATAATAATAATAATAATAATAATAATAATAATAATATATAATAGTAAAGTTTTCTCGTAAATATGCCAGCGTCTACGCATGATACTTGGCATTGTCTTAGATAGAGTCTCATTTTCAGCGCACTTGCTACGAAAATGATATTATCATATGAAAACATTTTGAAAGGATGAAGAGATGTGCGGGACTGGTGGTGATTCTTTAGAGGCCGTTTGTCTAGCTGGATCATTGTTAATTATCAAATTTAACACAAAGTCATTTGTACTCAAAGACATAATTGTTTGTTATCGTATATACATTAGAGAGAGACATACATACATGCATACATGCAGACAGACAAAAAAGAGAGAAATTACGTGTGAGAGAGAGTAAGGAAGAATGAGAGAGAAAGTTATAGAGGAAGAGAAATTGATAAAGTTTACCTCTGTCTATTTTTCAGAACTCACATTTTAACGAGTGCGTTCTGCTTCGCTTCTAAGCGAATTATAATTATTAGCATGCTTACTGATGCATCCGTTTTTGTTTCTTTCGCTTACGTTTTCACAGGCATGTAAATCATTATCTTTTAAACTAAATGAACATTTAACCTCTATATTTGCAGTCCCTTATTGGCCACCTAAAAATACAACATGTTAAATAGAGATGAAGAGATTTCGCCAAATTCTGAGATAACAAAAGACTAATTGTTATAGTACCTTACATATAACGGACTTTGGACTCTTCCATTCCCCATACATACTGGTAGCACCTGCCCCTTAGTGTTGAATACATCCCAGTCCGACGGGAACTGGGCCATTTCGGTTGCCTTTTATCCGTCGGGCTGAGGTATTGGTTCTGGGTAGTCCTAGGAGGTCCACCCTCCCAAGCCTTGCCTCCCCTCTTTGGTGGAGTAAGTTTATTGCTTACTGTCTGAGCCACCCTGACTGGGGAATGCCGATGGGGCTGCCAGGGAAATGTTATAGGCCAGAGTGCTCGTTCTTTAAGGGCGCTGGCTTGACTCTCCCCTACCTTCCGACCATGCATCACATATTCCTACGGTTGGAAGGAATTTAACCCCTGAATCCAATCAGTCTATACTGGCAGTCAAGACTGACGTACCACATCTCTTGTTTCTCTGTTGTATTATATTTTTCTTCACTATACTTGTTTTCCCTAAACCCTGAGTTCGTGTTTTCATTCCGGCCTCTTTGCAGGGTCACAACACTAATACATTGTGGAATTTTAGCATACCGACTGATAGAACAATTGTCGGCATTAAGACTTATGTTGTTGTTCAAAAATAATATAGTACATGTCAAATTATCGACATTGCGACTCCAAGTAATCACAATGTGAAAAAAGGGATTGCATAAATTAAGGATTATGCTGAACTAAGAGTAGAATAAACAAGATTTTGAACTCGGAACTCCTGAATCAATCGTTAGAATTACTGAAGAGAAATTGCAATGCCACAAAACATTACAATGTTAATAGTGATATGGGAGTAGAACAGGAAAGTGATATGGAACAAGGAGGCGAGAGTAGCAACCCTAATTAAAATCAGTGTCCTTAATGATGCTAGCTTCAACAGGGCAAAGAGGGACAAGATAACTAAATGCCAAGGTCTTATGTACGACATGAAAATAAATGGAATCTTACGAAGATTGCCATCATCCCAGTAATCATAGGAGCTAACAGGCTAATGAAAAATAATTTTAAAAGTACTTAGCGAATATACTAAGTGAAACAAGTGCAACGGAGATCCCAACAATTCCGCTTAAATGGGCGGTTAGAATCCTAAAAAAATCTCTCGGTTGTAGTCTCTGAAATAGCGGGTGAATGTCTAGCATCCGGTAGAATCTCATATCCCCAACAAAAACAAAAATATCAAAACAATACAATGTTTTATAATGCTAATTTTATTTAAAAAAACAAAAAGAAAATGCCATGGACATGGTTCCGATCATGTCACTAACATAGGAAACGTCCGTCTCATGATATTTTTCCGAGAAAATAATAGCTAAGCGTTCAGATATATTGAAAAATTGTAAACATAATAAGAATTCACATTTAATATGAGTGAATCAACTTGCTGATGAAAGTTAAAAATATCAGCGTTGAACCTCTGGTAAACGACATGTACGAATACATCACGTGAGTCATGATGATAATGAGATGACTTTAGAAGACTGGCGAGACTTGCCACCGATGTTTATCACCGGGAAATCACTCTTAACGACTGATGGAAAACTCAAAAGGATTTTTTTTTAATAATAACTAGTCGAACCCAAAAAAATTACATGGTCAATTGAGTATTATAAATAAAAATGACAACACAATAAAAATTAAATAAAAATGATGATTTTTTAAATCAAATTTAATTATGAACCAATTCTCTGAAAAAAAGTGTACTAAGACAACTATCAATGTTTTCATTTCAATTATCAACGATATTCACAGTTAAGTAAGACCACCATTGCATAACGATCGGTGTTGTTTGATACGTTATTATTTACTTGCCTCCCCACGAGGGCAGAGTAATACACAAGGTTGGGTTTTAATGTACGTGAAAATCCAGCTCCCCCAAAAAGGAAATTCTGGATTGTAACAAACATTTAAATTGTTTCAGTCTAGAAGGATTTCCTCTTCTACTGACCGCGACAAAAAGGTAAAGTGTAGTATACGAATAGATACTAAACTTTGCTTCGAGACAAAACAGCCAAGTAGACGTAGCACGTTCTTTTTCAGTAATTTCCAAGACATTGCTTATAGACAGACACTGCTTTATGGTAGGATAATAGCAACCAGATCAAATCTTGAAACGTTAATTTCAAGAGATCCGAAGTTCAGATCATCTAATAACTTTAGAAACCTTTCTATATGAAAATGACACTGATGCATTTAGAAAAGGGAGGCACTTAATCTATAATGTAGGTTTCTCCATCTCCCCATAGCGAATAATACTGAATCTCTAAGCCACAATAGTTTTGTGTTATATGCTGAATATAATGCTTTCTGATCCAAGCTTTTTGGTTGTTGTTTTTGTTTCTATTTACCAGCCTCTCCACGAGAGTAGAGTCTGACACAAGGTCGGTCTTTAATGTAAGAACACCAGCACCCCAACTAGGGCACTCTGGATTGGAACTAAACTAAAATTTGCCACAGTCTAGAAGAATTTCTCCTTCACTGATCGAGGACAGAGAAGATTAAGTGTAGTATCAGAACAGATGCTACATTCTGCTCCTAGACAAATTTGTCTCATCCATTTTTTGTCAGATTACAGTGCAAATTCTCCAAACAGCCTTAAAAACTTCATCCAAAATATGTTGTTTTCTTTACAGCAGCGAATATGGATTATGGAAGGCCACTATGAACTAAACAAAGCAATGAAAATGGCATATACGTATACTATTAATCTCATACCTAAGCCTTTTTTGTACGTACATAAGTACGTACACGAAATTGAGATCGAGCAGTATTTCTTTTTCGCACACTCAATCTAACCGTTGCAATTTTTAAAAAAATACGGCAGTAGGAAAAAACGGTTTCGTATAAATAGGAATTATTGATTCTTAACTTACATTGAAAAAAGAAAAAGAAATTGACCTGGACATTTTTTGGGGAAAGAGGACAGGAATACACGAATCCAAAATCGATACTTGAAATATATATCACTTACAGACGTAAAAGGAATTACATAAACCAACCCCTTCCACTCCTACGTGTGAAAATTGTGACTGTAAACAAATCAATATCGTAAACACTAAAAGCTAAAATACATATTATCAGATTGACAGAAATATAAACGATTGCCAGTGAAAAACGACGACGTGCAGATCGATTTAAATTTAATTGAAAAATGTTGAGGATGCCAGAAAATTGGACATCATATATATAACTATATCTGAAAACGTAAAATCTATTATATAAAATAAGAAATTGGGAAATCATATTATATGATGATTGGAAGAGTACCTGACACGTGAAACATCAATCATTGGATTTATTCGATTTCTTACACAATTCATGAGAATCTCAATGCCAATCTTGTCGAGTAAATGTGAAGCTTATAAATGATCGAGACATCGACAGAGACGGAAACGAACATATTAATTTATAGTATATACTGATTTCTATTTTCTTAACCAAAATTCAAATTGCTGAAATAGTATCAAATAATATATGTCCTACATAAAACACGGCGTTAATATACTTTCATAGTTAAATACAGATATTGTTTTTTCCTAGGACATCCTGTTTCTATTTCCTAGCTGTATTTTTTTTACAAAAATGTCATTGCTCATCAAGACCAAAAGGCAACTCGAGGATAAGCGTTAATTGAGTTTGACAGGTTGATAGTGAAATATCGAGGGGATTAGTAACGATGGTTGTAACTGGTCAGAAATGATTAAATCAAGAATTTGTAGAACCATGTTGCCCCACTCGACGACCATCAAACCCAGCGTTGTGTGTCCGTGACCTTCTTCTTGTCTTCATCGTCTAGCCGAGTCGTCTATCTACTGACGAATCGTCGAGGGCACAGCACTGGTCTACAAGATAAATAAAAGAAACACAACTCTCGGGAAAGAACACAAACACATATAGGTTGTGTATAATTTAGTTGGAACTATGAGTGTGTGTGACACCGTCGCGGACTGTCGAGACCCCCATTGTCGTTGCTCAAGTCGTCAGCTCATCTCATCGTTTTCCGGTCCGATCCGCTCTCTAGGGAGGTTCGATCCCTAACTGCTCGGCTTCTCTCCGAACCCCAAACTTGTTAACTTTTTGCTATAAACCTTACTGTCGTCAAACTGTCGTAAAACTAACTTACCTTACTGTCGTCAAACTGTCGTAAAACGTTGTCACTCCTACATGTCGTGCCCGGTATTCTTTTCTGAGTCACCTGTCCTAAACAATAGAAACTGATCACTTCCGCATTTTTTTTTGTCTCTGTGGATGAATCACTTCCTATCCTCGCGCCTTCATTGTATCACACGTTCGTTTATATTGGACTTGAAATCGGCAATGTTATAGCCACCCAGGAAGCAACCTCGTGTTACTGTGTTCCACAGACAGGTAGTTATACGAAATAACTTTGCTCATGGAAGTTCCACTTAGCTTTAGGTACACAGAGTGAGAAAGGGAATATATTGACAATGGTTGTAGCTAGACGAGTTTTTGTTGTGAATATTTCACAGTGGACACTATATATTGAAGCTCAATCAATCACCTGCCATAAAAATAACGATAGAGTAGAGAAAGACAAGCAAAGTCTCTCCTGTAAGAAAGAGGCTGTAGGGAGAAGAAGAGAAATTCGGACACTAGATTTCGAAGTCGGTTTTGTACTCTGCCAGAGCAGGAAAAAAGTGTTTTTAGTGGCACCTCCCCAGATGTAAAAACAGTTCTCCATCTTCGGACGTATTTGCATTTTATACCCGGCGTTGACCGGAATGCTATAAACTTATTTTAAACAACGCCTATTATATTCTTCTCATCTAAAATATTAGTTATTCCCTTTGCTGATTTTTATTTTAGATGATTATTAAAAAAATGTTTCAGATTAGCAGTCTTCTGGGCCGGACCAAGTAATTTTTAAACATAAGTCGTAGCTAATCACGTTTTAATATTGCTAATAACACGGTACAACTATAACAAATACATATCAGATAGTCAGAAATAAGTTTGATTTGTTAGCTTAAATGCTATTTGTGTCTGAACTAGTAAATAGAACAAGACAACTTTATGTTTAAGATGTATTGTTAAATATTTTGTTAGTTAAGAATAACAGGAAATAGTGTTAAGCTAGGGGTCAGCTTAGTGTACTCGGATGCCAGCTCAGCCTCTTGTGTGTTAGAAACGGATGTGACGTCGTATGAACCAAATAAAAAGAGTGAGGGAGAATAATCGTCAGTTTGTTTGGAAGCACACACGTGTGGTTTTAGAAATGCCCGGATAATATATGATAAAGCATTAATTATTGACCTCTCTCTGTCTCACCCTGCCCCACTGGTCAGTGATTGAGAACAGACAATCACAGACGAATAAACGTCTTCTTGTATTCAACCGGTTGTCTAGTCTTTGACCTTATTTGCGGGTTATGAGCGACCTTGTTTGCAGACGGCATTTCCTCGGTCATACAAGATTACAAGGTAAGGGCCATTAAGGTATGCAATGAACGTTCATCTGTTTTAATTAATTATCTCTCTAAAAGGGAAGGTATATATATATATATGTAATATATATATATATATATATATATATATATATATATATATATATGACAGTTTTACGAGTCATGTTTTTTGCTATCTTATTCAATCAATATCGAAAGTAGATAATTGATTGGATAGCTTAACCATGTAACATAGCTATAGATTTCAAGTTGGATTTCAGTTTCTGATACATTTTAGTGAGGTTAGATCATAATATGTATGTATACATATAGAGAGTAATATTTAGTACCAAACATGTCTAAAGCACTAGATGTCAGTATTTAAACGGTGTCCGACTATCTGAAGTTTACGGGCGATAATAAAAATGCATCAGTTCAATGAAAATGAAAAACATTTCAAGACATATGATTATATAATGACTACAAAACAGATACTACACTACCACCCCTATAAAGGATAAGGCAGTGTCTGGTAAGTTGTTTTCCTGACGAACGAACATATACTACATTACCATCATAAAAGAGGGGATAATGCGTGGGAGAATTGTTTCATGGCAACAGAACAGATAATACATTTCGCCCCAAAAAGAGGAGGTTATGACAACATATATTTTATTAATCCATATTAATTTAGCATTAAAAAATAGTTCATTAGTCTGAAATAGTATATATAACTTAATTTAGGATTAAAATATAGTACACTAGTAAAAGTAATCGAAGTAATAGTATATTGGTGGCTATAGACATACATATAGCAACTATCCATAAGTAATAGCTATTTATGTATGTATATATGTAAGACTTTCATTTGAGTAGGATTTTGCAACCATCATGTGTAATTCTGTCTTTATATATGTATCATATCCATTCATATCTATTCATGAGGTATCGATCGGTCTCTATTTATATATACAAGCAAAGTTGTCTGCATGTGTAGTTGTGTATGTGTGTATCTATGTTGCAGCATCATAGTTAAACGGTTGTTCTAAGAGCCCAACTAATCAAAAGTTTGAATAAGCACATGTAGTTTTCGATATCTAAAGTTCTTGAACTTCAGTTAAAAACCACAAGTCCGTACAAATAACACATGAACCACCATTTGTAGACTTCTGTTTCCAGCCGACCTAAAACATACTTATGATAATCTGAACCTTTTCAATACCAGTAAGAAAAATAAATAGACATATAAAAATAAGTTAAGATTTTCTTTAGCAAAATTTGACATACCTTTTTATTTTTATTATTGAAACTTGTTCATGTTTCTTTATTTATTTTAGAAAATCGAACTATTTAAGATCTATGTATAGAGATGCATACTCCCTGGCTAGTGACCTTCAGTAAAGTGTTATGCCATGTTTCAGGGTTCGAATCTCAAACTAGACAATAGTTTTTTTTGCTATAGCGTTTTAGGTTTTTCATAGCTGATATCTATCATCATAAACCTGAATAATATTTTTTTATTTTATTGCGATTCACATTTTATAAAAAATCATTTGAACTGACGTGCATTAGATGATCTTTTGATAAACCCGGTATTGACAGTTACTTCAAATACTATATATATATACACCAGACAATGTGTGGAGTATATAAAAAAGAGAGGGATCCAATACTCAAAAAAAACAAGTTATAGTTTTCAGATTTAAGGTGACAAATACATAAATAGAATGCAAGGGTAATCAGATTAATTGCGTTTTTAAAAAAAATCGAATGAGATACTGTGTGTTTCTTTTGATGACCGAAGATAGGACACCGTTATGGATCATGCGAACAATCAATCAAAAATTGTTTGAACGTCTTAGTTTATTGCAGATTATTTTGAAAACAGAATATGATCAGACATCAGATTACCTTCTTTCTATCTACCTATAAATCCATTTATCTACATATATATATATATATATATATATATATATATATATATATATATATATAAATGGCGTATTAGTGAGAGTTTTTGCTCTCTTTTTATTTGGTTTTTTTTTGGTATTTTTTTACCCCAAAATGAACTACTGTATAGTGTGGGTTTCTTCAATACACTTTAATTCAAGAACTTTTTAATCTTTGTGAATCTTTCTGATGGTTTTTGTAATGTTGCAGAGACGATATTGAGATACAAAGGTTGTTTGGCACAAGACGAATGAAACGGACCGTAAAAATATTATATCTCAAAGAAATATTATGTTTTTTGGAAATGTGAAAAAAAAATAAAACCATGGTTATTGGATATATATATATATATATATATATATATATATATGGCCAAATAATTCGGCTTTTCATCTTCATCACTGTTTATTAGTTGTGAAAATGTTTGACCAAAATAAAGTTATAGCTGAAACACGTCTACACATTTGCAGCCAAAATGTTTGTATGAATAAAAAGTCATACTGGATATATATATATAAGTTCTCACAAAAAATATAAGTTTAAATATACGAGGCCTGCTTAAAAACTATCCGACCATTATTTTTTCCGTGCGAAATAGAGACAATAGTAAAGGAAGACACCTTCATGCGCATGTGTGAATTTTATCACTGCCTTCCTGCGCATGAGTCGCTGCCTGTTCGTCGCTGAGTGAGGTGCTACACAACGTATTCGTCGGATTACCGATTCTCTCAATATGACTGAATGTGTTGAGCAAAGGTACTGCATCAAATCTTGTCAAAAGCTTGGTGATCTTCAAAGCAAAACAATTCGTAAGATTCAGCAGATGTTTGGAGAAGATACGATGGATGTAACACAAATTAAGGAGTGGTACAACCGATTAAAAAATGGCCGCACATCAGCGGAGAGTGACCAGCGTTCTGGCAGGCCCCAAACTGCTCGGAATGCAGCTGTTATTGAGAGGGTGCGAGATTTGGTGATGGAAGATCGTCGTTCAAATAAGCAGGAGATCACCCAAGAGGTCGGAATGAGTAAAGATTCCGCACATTCAATCTTGCGTAATGATTTGAACATGCACAGAGTGACTGCGGAATTTGTGCCCAAATTGTTGTCGCAGGAACAAAACGACCTCTGTTTGTAAGTTGCACAGGGGTTTCTGGAAAGCGCCAACACTAATCCTGGGTTTCTGAACACCGTGATAACTGGCGATGAGTAATGAGTGTACGGGTATAACCCAGAAACAAAAAGACAGCTGTCGCAATGAAAGCATACCAAGTCTCCAAGGACAAAAAAAGCGTGACAGGTGCGAAGCAAAATCAAGGTGATGCTGACTGTCTTCTTTGATGTCCCTGGAATTGTGCATCACAAACAGTGACAATAGTGTACTATCAAAATGTTCTCCGGGGTCTCCGTGACGCAGTTCGGAGCAAAACACGAGGCATATGGATGGCGAAAAACTGGCAACTGCATCACGCACATTCATCCCAGTTGGTCAAACATTTCTTGGCCAAAAATGAAATTTCAGTCGTTCGCCAACCAGACATGGCTCCTTGCGACTTCTGGTTGTTTCGAAAATTGAGGACGCCACTGAAAGGTTCCCGTTTTGAGATTAGAGAAAAGATAAGGCGGAATGCGACGTCGGATATGAACACCATTCCAAAAGAAGACTTCCAGAGGTGTTTCCGGCAGTGGATTGATTAGGGGCCTACTTTGAAGAGAATTAAAGTCCAAACCTCGTCAGATATTTGAAATATTGTTTTCTGGTCTAAGGTCGGATACTTTTTTAGACAGGCCCAGTATACTTTCTATAATATCCAGAAAAGGTTCCAAATTGAAAACAGTATGAAATCGTATTACAATCTTCAGTACATATATATTATTATAGGTGCATATATATTATGATAAAGCATACATATTCCAAACGATTTAAACTAGAGAAGTAATGTTTGGTTGCAGTTGTTCGACGACATATTAAGATGAAGGAATTGTAAGATCAGATGTAAGGTATGGTTATGGATTTATTCTTCCTTTGGTCATTGGAATACTCTTATAATATATATATATATATATATATGCATTTATATATATTGTTGGTATTTTCGCAGCATGTTTTCATTTAGAAATATGTTGTTGCATATCACGGATATTGATGTCAGATCAATATTTTTGTGATCTTGATCCTATATACGATATATATATATATATATATGTGTGTGTGTGTGTGTGACATATATATGATATACATATATATATACATATTATTATATATGTGATATATATATATGATATATATATATGTGTGTGTGTGACATATATATGATATACATATATATATACATATTATTATATATGTGATATATATATGATATATATATATATGTGATATATATATGATATATATATATGTGATATATATATGATATATATATATGGTATATATATGATATATATATATATGTGTGATATATATATGATATATATATATGGTATATATATGTGATATATATATATATGTGATATATATATATATATATATATATATATATATATATATATATGATATATATATATATATGGGATATATATATGTGATATATATATATATATGTGTGTGATATATATATATGTGATATATATATATGTATATATATATATATGTGATATATATATATGTATATATATATATATGTGATATATATATATATACATATTATTATATATGTGATATATATATATATATATATATATATATGTGATATATATATATATACATATTATTATATATGTGATATATATATATATATACATATTATTATATATGTGATATATATATATATATACATATTATTATATATGTGATATATATATATATATACATATTATTATATATGTGATATATATATATACATATTATTATATATGTGATATATATATATATGTGCATATTATTATATATGTGTGATATATATATATATATACATATTATTATATATGTTATATATATATATATGTGCATATTATTATATATGTGATATATATATATATATACATATTATTATATATGTTATATATATATATATATACATATTATTATATATGTTATATATATATATATATATACATATTATTATATATGTGATATATATATATATATATATATATATATACATATACATATTATATATGTGATATATATATATATATATATACATATACATATTATATATGTGATATATATATATATATATATATATATACATATTATTATATATGTGATATATACATATATATATATATATATATATATATATATATACATATTATTATATATGTGATATATACATATATATATATATATATATATATATATATACATATTATTATATATGTGATATATATATATATATATATATATACATATTATTATATATGTGATATATATATATATATATATATATACATATTATTATATATGTGATATATATATATATATATATATATATATATATATATACATATTATTATATATGTGATATATATATATATATATATATATATATATATACATATTATTATATATGTGATATATATATATATATATATATATATATATACATATTATTATATATGTGATATATATATATATATATATATATATATATATATACATATTATTATATATGTGATATATATATATATATATATATATATATATATATATACATATTATTATATATGTGATATATATATATATATATATATATATATATATATATACATATTATTATATATGTGATATATATATATATATATATATATATATATATATATACATATTATTATATATGTGATATATATATATATATATATATATATATATATATATATATATATATATATATATATATATATGATAAGCCGGTTGTGAGCATTTACATTGTAATAGTGCGATTTTGTAAATATCTACCATTGGAGAATATGTCTATGTATTTCAAAATGTTAAAATCTATAAACATCTAAGTAAGTCGTCGTTACTGACTGTATGCACAGCGGAAGCGTCACATTGAGAGTAACTCGCTTCTGTTTACTCAACGTTGCTAACCCTTACAAATATTTTTTTATTCTGAAAAATTGTCTGAGCTCAGGTAAGCATTTTGAATCATAGTCAACACCAAACTAGTCCCTGCGAATTTATTGGTTTTAGTTTTTATTGACCCGCGTCAGTACACCTGTGCTGAGAACGTAGGAGTGTTTTAACAGTCTATTTAGTTTGTTTTGGTTTGTTTTACGGCATATCAACCCTTTTGGATTAGTTAATGCTGATTCCGTTTATATTGGTAAAAGGATTTTATACTTGAGGCTCATTATATTTTTAAATGTTTAACAGATTTGGCTAATTTTTTAATGTGTATATTTCTTGAGTAAACAGTCTGCAATTGATTAATTTCTTCCTAGGGAAGTTTGGTTTACTGAACTTATAGATTTCAGATTTGTAGGTATAAATCAGCCATTTTTAGAAAGGACTAGTTAGTAAACAGGACTGAATATGAATTATGATGTTTCGATTCTGATCTGTTACATTAGTAAAGAAAGGTTTTATTCATGTAAGCTGAGCCTGTGTAAGTCTTTTTTACTAATAAGACAGCAATTATCAAACCTAAAATCTTTTGAGTGTAAGTGTTAGATTGATAGATGAGACGTCGGGTTAATAATGAAGACTATCATGAAAGGATTGAACATTATTAATGTAATGCACAGATTACACATGGTAACGGTTTATGATAAGTATTTGTTGAAATTAGATTTCAAGACGGCCATGTTGTAGTCTGCAGTTAATCAGTCCCGTAATAATGTGTTCCACGAGTGGAAAGAATTGGAAAGAATATCTGTTCATGGACATCTACCAAGAAGAAAGAAATATTCTTCGCAGTTGTGGTTGATAGACGAGTTCTTTCTGTGAATGTCTTACAAAGAGAAACCAGAAACTAGAGCTCAGCCGAGAATCTTCAATGTAAATAACGATAGAGAAAAACTAGCAACACTTCTTCTGTCGAAAAAGATCCGCAGAGAAGAAATCAGCCTTCACTAGAATTCTAAGCTTATTTTAGACTCTGCCAAGGTTAGAAAGAGTGCTCTGAATGGCATCTCCATAGATGTGGCAACAGTACACTATCTTGGAGCGTATCGGTGTCTAACATACCCAGAGGGTTTCAGTAGAGGAAATAATTTACAATACATTTATGTAGCGTAATGCAACTCATAAAAAATAAATAAGTACGTTTACCAAATATCTACATTCTAATCTGAACATATGCTTAATTCATATCTAATTAAAGTTAATTAAAGAAAACAAAATTGGTTGACATCTACACAGACGAAACAATTGTTTATGGCAGCACCTTCAAGAGCAATGCAAAATCTTGTAAATTTTCTCTCTTCGGATATTGAGGATGCGATGCACTAGCGGAAAGTGGTTTGCCATTTTGACCCATCAAAACACAACGTCTGTCTTTGTTCAGCCAATGCTTACAGAAAAGACATTGCTAGTCTTCCTCTATCTCTCCATCTTTCTATCTCTCTCTCTCTCTCTCTCTCTCTGCTATATGGTTATTTCAATTGAAGGTGATCAACTAAGCTTGAATATCTGGTTGTTCCTTGTAAGACATTCCCACCAAGAACTCGTTCAACTCCACGACGAAAATAATGTTACTTACTTGTCGCGAAACTGCTTCCCTGTAGACTACAACATGATCGTTTTGAAATCCAACGTCAACACATACTCGCCATAATCTGTTCCGATAAGTAATCAAACTCAGTTCATTCCATTAATCATCTTGATACCCTCATAATATTTTTCATCCCTCAGCTGGCAATCATTACACCGCATTAACCTTTATCCTTGAGTGGCTTTTAGTATTAGTAAAACAACAATAAGATCTTGAATTAGACTCATGTATTCTCACGATCCTCTCACTAACTAACTTTCTGATACTTTTTCAGATTAGGACCCGAGCTAACTTTGACTCAAACCCTGATACTAACCCTAACCCTGACACTGACCCTAACTCGACGGGGTCAAAGTTAGCTCGGGTCCTAATCTGGAAAAACACCAACTTTCTTTAAGCCACTTTCTGGCATCGTAAATCTACGAGTGTAAACGAACCAACTTCCATGTAAGTATGCCTAACTTCCGGGACACCTACCGGAACACGTGTATAAATAAAAAAAATGATTGAAAACTAATTAGAGGACCGGACATCTCACATGCTGGTTGCAATGAAAATATAAATAGACAGAAGGAGTAGTGAAAATATTCTGTTAAGATGATTCGAAAATGTAAGTAAAATAATGGATCACGAGCGGAATCCCGTGCAAATTCTACGGTTTCTTTTTTTAAAATCTATTCTATGTGTATAGTTTAGTGCTAATGATAATATTTCACTTGAAATAATAAATGTAAGTTTCGAAATGTTTTAGATGTAGATTCATAATTTGTATTATTTGCATTATCAGCAATACTATACTGATCTTGGTCGTTCTATTCACAACGTTATGTCTGATGTAAGTTCTGACGAGTGCTGGAACGATTTCAATATTTTCTACGATTCCGATACAATTGCCGATTCCGATTCTTTTACATTTCTAAATATCTAGTTATAGACTTGTTGTTCTTTTAATTTTCGGATTATTGTAAAAGCCCGTGTAATGTATGCATATATTGTCATAAATGTTAAAATACACCTGAGGGTGTGCGTACATTACACGAATAGATCTGTATAGCTATTTTTGTCCAATGTTTAATTGATTGAAAATAGTGATTTGATGAGGTCATTTTGAAATTTTTATCTATATTTTTTCACCTCACATTTTTTCTATTTATCCGCTCGTGCTTTTACTAGTGCCATTTTACTTGTGCTATTTTACTTGTGCCATTTTACTTGTGCCATTTTACTTGTGCCATTTTACTTGTGCTATTTTACTTGTGCCATTTTACTTGTGCCATTTTACTTGTGCCATTTTTATCGTGACAGTTCTTTCAGTTCCATTTTCACTAAAAGTAGTTATTATGATATGTGGATTTTCGTTTTACTGGTAGTTAAAAAACAATAACTATTCATAATTTAATTATTAGGTGGAAAATAAAGTTTAAAAAAATATAAGAATTGTTTTTGGAATCGGAAATTAGGCACACATTTTTCCGATTCCGATACCCCAAAAGTTCCGATTTTCCCAATCCCGATTCCAATTAATCGTCCCAACACTAGTTCTAACCTTTTCCAGTTGCGTTTTCTCAAAATTGGGAACAATTAAATTGAACTTTAGAATTTAGAACGTTAATTTCATAGTAACAAGTTATAATGGAACACATCTACACACGATTAGATTTAAAGCTCCAAAATTCAATGCTAGAATTGCCCACGTGGACACATGGCATAAAGGTTAAAAGCGTTGGTTAACTAACAGTTCTAAGTTACAATCTTCTAGAAGTTGAAGGCGATAATAAATGAGAATAATATGAATTAATACTTTTACTCGATCATGACTGACGGAATAAGAACAATCTACCCTCGTGGATTAAATAAACGATTCATTTCGAAATTCTGTACAGTTCAGCGAGTTCGACATAAAGATTCTTACGTTTCACAAGAAATTTCCCAAGTTTGAAAAGATGCAACTGAAAAAGATCGGAGTTTTCGTCGGTCGAAACGTTAGGATGAGAATAGTAGTCTTATTGTCTAATGTATCTTAATGATACAACTGTTTTTGAGGTTTAATAAGATTAAGATAGCAATGTTTCATTCTTCTTTTGTAAAAACTACGTGTCATTCTTATCTAGTTATTCATTCAATAAATAAAACGAATATGCTTAGTTTTACATTTAATGGTAAAGAAAGGAAGTCCATTGGGAACTGTGCAGATAGCGAATTTCAGACAAATGGCACAGGCACGAACCGGAGACAGTAATGAAAAAATGAAATCTATGAACTCCTTTTGGATATGGAAATACAAACGGACAAACTCATCCAAGCCACAAAAGGGGACGTGATGATAGTCAATAAGAAATAAAATAACCCTGATTAGTTTATTTTGCCATCCGAACTGCTCATAGGGTGAAGATCAAAGAGACAGCAAGACTAAGCAAATGCATGGAGCTTGCCAGAGAGTTGAATGTAATATGGAACCTGACGAAAACCACTAAAATATCAATAATTGTAGGAAAAGTAATACTTCCAAAACACCTGGGAAAACAAATATAATAAATGTTAATCAAAGGGAGGATTAACAGCGTACAAAACACGGAACTGTTGAAAACACGAACTATTAAGAAAATAACAATTGAGTAGAAATGGAAAACAATATAGAAAGAATATAATACGAATTCAAGGAAAATAAAATTGCGAAAGTAGATGTGAAAAAATCCCATAATCTGACAGCGTCCTTCCGATTCTGCCATCTGCATCGGTTGGTAACACGCAAAATAGCCATGAAGCGTCGAGGAGGATAGAAAATCACAGAAAGAAGTGCATCATCCAAAGCTGCACCCAACGAACGTACTGCAAACTTGAGAATGTTTATTGCCATTCAGATTCCTGAGAAAAGCAAAGATCCCTATCAGCAAGAAATCAATGATAGACAGCTGTTAGAACATACATTACAATACAACGGTTTTCGAAAGAAGCGGAGAGTACTGCAAATCTTGGAAGACTTAGTATGACGCAGACTCCATGGAACACCACCTGTACCTCGTGTATTAAATAAACGGTTAGTAATCTACAAGGTTAACACACAAAAAAATCATAAAAACAAAAATATAATTCGTACAGGATTTAAACTGTATCTACGAAAATAGACAACGAAAAAGATCAGATACGACGCCTATTTTAGTCGACACCTTTTCTGAGGTATAGTTCGAACCATGTAGGAGTCTCATTTTTCACTTTGTTATATTTTTGTATATATGCAGCTCCGCAGACTAAATAAATTATTTTTATAGTAATATACGCCACGTAAAAAATACCATCAACGAAAATGCAGCTTAATATATCATATACTGTCGAAAATAAATTTCACATATTAAATAAGATATGAAAAAATAAATATGTATTTGGATTTATATTATAGTTTACTAAGCAAACAAACTGACAGAGGAAGAGGTTATGTTGAGGAAGAGGTTATATTGATAACACCACAGAAAGTGAATGAGAAACGGGGAAGGGTAGAGCAAGAGAAAGAGAGAGTAGGAAAGCGAGAGAGGGGGAGAGTGTGAAGAGCTTCTGTCATCATTTATTAGACTGTGTGTAGATTGATAGACGAGGTTGCTATAAATCTTTATAGACACAATGGTTATGTCTCTCTCTCTCTATATATATATATGAGAGAAAGATATATATATATATATTTATATATATATAGAGTGAGAGAGATGCGTGCGTGTCTATGTGTGTCTGTGTATATATATTTATAAAGTTGAGTTATTAATCCCACAAACAGTGAGATTCAAATGCCAAATTAATATTCAGAATAAAGAAAACAAAAATGTCTTATATATTGATTATGTGTAAGCGATCGACGTTCAAAAGGTTTACTCATTTGCATATTGCTTTTCAAAATGACATGTAATTAATTTAGTATTCATTTTTATTGCTTTTTGATTCAATTATTCTTTTCTATTTTATAAGACATAATTCTATATAGGCATATTTCTGAACATCGTGGGTAACACTTTGCATTTATTGTGAAAATAATCGTTTTAGTTATTTCAGTCAAATTAACTTCCGGGGGGGGGGGGTTGTAATCCAATTTTACATTGTACCATAAACAGAAAGACACATCTCTAAAAACACATAGCTGCCAAGCTTACAAGTAAGTTAGATTCCATCCTCTACATTCATTTTCTTATCGAATTAACTTCAACCATAATTTATTTCGATTCATTCGAACAAAATTCAGTCATTTTATTGTTTTGTTAAATTATAAATTAAAAAAAAACATCCCTAAAATACACTCACAGAGGTAAGGCAAACAAGTAAGTGAATATTCTCTCAATGCAGTTTTTTATTTTTATATCGTGGATAAAGACTTATTATTTGGTTTGAAAGAAGGCTTTTCTGATCAGTTCGATTCTTGGTTTCTTTAATTTTCCTGTGCATAATAATAATAATAATAATAATAATAATAATAATAATAATAATAATAATAATAATAATAATAATAATAATAATAATAATAATAATTTTTTCTGACACATCGTTTAATTAAAACATTTTTTGCAAAAGGAAAGTAAAAAAAACATCAGACGAGTATATATATATATATATATATATATATATATATATATATATATATATATATATGATGTTGGTGATGAGGGGCCCTGTATTTCTGAAAAGGTGTGATTTAACTAGTATGGATTGTGACCAAGGTGAAATTTTTAGATTGAGTGCAGAGTTTAACTGACATATATTTTAAGTAAATAAATCTGTTCTCACCATTGATTCATTTCTCATGGGGAGGGGGGCGGTTCGAACAGGGGGCTCAGAAATTAAAAGACAGTTTAGTGTGACCCTGTATTTTGTTGAATGTTCTATTCTAAAGGTCATAAGACGGATATAGGATTTAGTCGATATGAAAGATTTGGGGTCAAGGGGGTCAGTTACAGAGCGAAAGTGAATGCGTCTGTGTGGTTGGATGAAGGAACAAGGGGACTGTGACGTCACTCGTTGTAGTCGAGACGAGTATCGAGATCAGTTCACTGTGGAAATCGAAGCGGGCGGACGTCCAAAGATAATGGTCTGAAACTTAAACATGTGGTCTGAAAATGAGACGAAAATAGCGGCTCCATTTATCTCCCCCATTTAGTCAGAGGAATAGTTAAGTGAAAAAAAAAACGCGCGACAAACAACTGGAAAACGGCGACTCCATCCCAAGCGTTATCATAGAAGAACAATAAACTACTTTTCATAACCCTCTCAACATGTCTTCTGAGTCACTCCTTGTCGTATGAAAGAGCTTTTATTCCCAGAAAACAAATGCAGTACACGAGACGATCAAGAAGTCTACGAGGAAAAAGGTAAGAGAATCTACGAAAATCGAAAGGAAATACCCACGGGGCAACATTAGACCAGGAGGAGGTTCACGGCCGGATGAAGGTTAATAAAAGTAATCAGGTGAATTATGAAGTATTGTGTTAAAAACGGATTTTGAGAAATACACATGGGTCAAAAAGAATTTTGCGTTATGTTTAAAGGGATTTTAATTTTTTTATTTTAAGTTCTTATTTTTAACCAATCACAATGTTTATAAGCTGCTAAATAGAGTGTTATATATATTAAAATAAATTAATTAAAAATCTTAATTAATCGCAACCATATTTACCTACGAACTTAGTTGATCTAACAATAATATTATTCCCCTATTAATTTGAGAATTAGAAAGCAGGTTTTTAATATCGACTAGTTATTAGTTTCATCTAGTTATTTATGATAAACTACTTAATACTTTATTATTTGTAATGATTTTGCCTTGTTTTAAGGGAATTTAATTTCGTATTTTATTTTATTTTCGATTAATTATATTCTCTCTCTGAAGTGATCTGAAATTCTGTGTCCATCTATATTGACTTACCCCAACGGACGTTTAATTGGTACTTATTTAAGTTCATTAATTCTATCATTCAAAATATCTCTTCTTTCAATATAAACTCAAAACCTTGTAACATATTAATTTATAGATATCCTGGTTACTAATAGTTATCCAATCACACGGAGTAATACCTATTTGATCAGGTAAATAACCTATTATGTATAATAATAACCTACTAAAATCATCTGAAAACTATATCTATAATACTAACATTACTATCTATACATACCGAAAATTAAAATCAAAAAGGGGTTTGATTAACCTATCATTATTTTCATAATAATAAATGTATTATTGTTATTAATTACATATTTAAGATCTCTACATCCTAATTACTAGTTAGTTGAACATATCCTACCCATCATTGTTAATTATAATACATTAATTACGCAATACTTTATCGTTTGTAATAATTAAATGTTATGTTTTAAGAGATTGTAATTAAAAATTTCAATTTTAATTTTTTAAGTTTTTAAGTTATGTTTACATCGTTCTCACACTACTTATCGAAAGTGAACCTTTTGAAATGCCTGCAATTAACCTTACTCGGGTTTAGTAAAGCATTCTTATTAGTAGACAAAATTATAGCAAGTTTTTAATTTAAACACAGAAAACAGGTAGGGTTGTTTAGTGTAGGTGTTGGTGGCTTTTTTTAAATACTCTATTTCATTACAGTATTTGGCAATTTATAGTGATGAGATTTTGTTTATTTCAATATAGTTGGTGATTATATTTATTTTTGTATATATATATATATGTTTATTTATATATATATATATATATATGTCTATTTATATATATATATATATATATATATATATATATGTCTATTTATATATATATATATATATATGTCTATTTATATATATATATATGTCTATTTATATATATATATATATGTCTATTTATATATATATATATATATATATATGTCTATTTATATATATATATATATATATATATATATGTCTATTTATATATATATATATATATGTCTATTTATATATATATATATATATATGTCTATTTATATATATATATATATATATGTCTATTTATATATATATATATATATGTCTATTTATATATATATATATATATATGTCTATTTATATATATATATATATATGTCTATTTATATATATATATATATATATATATATATATATATATATATATATATAGGTGTGTATGAGTGTGGGTGGATGTATGTGTGTGGGGGTATGTTTGGGTGTGTGTGTGCATGTATTTAGGGAAGGGGCGATGGGCCGCTTCGCGCATGTCCTGTCTATAGTTTGAGTTGACCGACTTTTTTAAGTATCAGGCGGCCTTAGAGAGGTAGGTGTCCAGATGTAATCTTACGCATTAGGTTTTATCGTCTGAATAATTTTAAATGTAATTTATTTTTTGTTTGTTTTTTTGTTTTTATAATTATGTATTGGCGGATCTAATCTTTGCTCATCAGTATATCCCTGAAGAGGAACCGCAGAGTTGCTGAAACAGTTGTAGGATACTAAAACTATGTTTTTTTTTAATTATACGTACATTATATATATATATATATATATATATATATATATATATATATATATATATATGAAGTGACTTGAGATCAGCGAATTTAAAAAATTGTTTCAAGAATTAAAAACCAACGAACTATATGGCGTACGATCGTTTCGAAGGCAATTTGGAAATATTTTATACTGTATTATTGCCCGGAAGACTCCAAACCGTACTTCGTTAGCGCCATTTACAACATCACATACACGAAAACATGAGCTTCCAGTACTATCTGACAAAACATATATTGAGACAATACTAGAGACATAACTACTCATTATGTAACAACATATTTTTCAATCAGTCAGCTTTAAAAAAATATGGCATTGAAGAGACCTTAGAACAGCAAATTAACAGCAAATCAAATTACAATTTAAATATTTAAAATATTCACAATGAATCAGGAATAGAAAATACATAAATAAATGAATAGAAAATAATTAAATTAAATTAAGAAAACAATTTTAAAAAATCGAGAAAAAAATTAAAGAAAAATAAAGAAAAAAATACAATACTAGCAATATGGAAAAATACTGATGATAATCATAATAATGTTAGAATAAAATAAAATAAGATGAAATAAAATAAAGTTAATCAGGAAATAAACTTTAGAAATAAAAGTATAAAAAATATACACAATAATTATACTATATTACTATAGAATAATAAAATAAAAATATATATACATGATGTGTTTCTCTCTCTCTCTCTCTCTCTCTCTCTCTCTATATATATATATATATATATATATATATATATATATATATATATATATACATATATACAGGGCTTTACGCGCTTCAGTACCTTTGAAGATGCTCCCGCACCTGCTCCAACGCCCAAAATTGGAGCTAGCTCCTCCCACACTCCCCATTTTCAAAAAGGAGCCGCTCCAGCTGAAACTCATATAAAAAAAAGTTAGGCGTCAAAGGATCCCGTCAATATGGATGGGGATGTCACTTTCAGTGTAAGACCCTAAAATAATATTTGACAAAATCTCGCTAATATAGTAGAGCACGTCGGACGAAGTATAGGATTATACGTAAATTTTCGTTTCCTGAGGTATAAAATAGAAATCCCTGCAGTATTTGAAAACAATTTCAAGTTTCATTACACTAACAACTTATTTTTTCAGGGAAGGAAAATTTGACCAGATATTTTTTTATATATTTTGGAAGGAAATTTAAATTTGTTTTCAGTAAAGTTTTACTTTTAAACATTATTAGTGATTATTTTCTTTTTAAAGAAAACATTTCTCTTTAAGAGGAGACACAGCAAAGGCAACATTAATTGTCGTGTTTTTGTTTAATATTTGTTTGTTTTACGAATGTAACTATATTGTATAATGTATATTATTATTTACCACAGAGAAACGCGCAAGTACTTTCAAACAAATCGATTTATCCATTTTTTTTTCAATAGTACAATTTGGGGCGATAAATAATAATGAAGTTTATTTTTTAAAGATTGATAAAAAATACTTTTCATAAGTTGGCCAAAAAATATCAATAAATTGTCAATAAACAATTCAGAGATCCATTTAATGTCTTAAAATTTCATACAAAATATCTGGCTTAGATTTTGGGAGTTGATAAAATATCTGGTCAAATTTTCCTTTCCCGAAAAATTAACTGAAGGAAGTTTTCCAAAGTCGGACAAAAACATTTATTAAAATTACAAATTCGAATAAAAAAGGTAAAAACGTCTATATTTGAAATCTCTAACAAAGACAAACTCTTTACAATTTTAATATTCGATGATAGATTTTTAAGATAAAAAAGATATCTAATCTACTTTCGGTTAAAAAAAACCAACAAATTAGTCAAAAAGTCTAATTATTTGCTTTTTAAAATTAAAATTTAAGATATTTTCCTTTATTTAATTAAGTTTAAACATCAGTTTACTTGTAGAATATGGACCGCTGTTTTGTTTTTCGCTCATTTCGCTCAGATTTTGGATGAAACTGATGGTTTGTCTTAATTTTATTTTTTGGTCCTGAAATAAAATTCTCATTTACTTTTTAAAGTGTTGAGAATCTAACTTTAATTCCAGGTTTTAATCGCTGGCGGCCATGTTGGTTTTTATTCTATTTTCCTTGCACTAAAGATATTTTTTCCTTGGACTAAATATATTTTTCCTTGGACTAAATATATTTTTACTGCTTTAACATTTTATTACACACAAAAAAAAATTGGACATTCTATTTACAAAAGCAAGTTTTAAGGGAATTTAACGCATTTAAAAGCAAACATGAAACGTTTAAAACATACTAGTGGTGAATTTCAGAATAACAAAATGTCGCCGAAAAGACTGCGGGTAAGAATGTGGCATAACAGTTCAATTTGATATATGCTAAAAAATAAATTAGAATTTTTTATCCTGACAAAATGTACCATTTAACCCCAAAATCGATGTTATCGAACATTTGGGTGACTACCGAGCGAAATGGGCGAGAAAATCGAACGGCCCCTATAGTACAATTGAACCTAAATATTTTTTTAAAAACACGAATTTAAAAAATAATGGCTTTTTTATCCAATCAGCAATAAACATCATTGTCATAAATACAAAAAAAGTTCAAATCTTTAAGAAAATAACTACAAATACATCTATAGACTCACTGGAGCATTTGAAGACATTTATTGCCAAATTGTCTCCTGCCTGTCCCATCATAAATGTAACATGTCGATGTGAAAATCTACTGGCGTCTATAAACATAACTGAGAAGTTCAAATGCTCTGTTTTCATGTGTAACTCTCTCGTTCTTTCTTCCTCTTTCTCCCTTCCTATCCGGCTTCTTCTCCCCCTCTCTCTCCATATCTCATATACATTTACCAGAGAAAAAATAACTCAGAGTTCAGCTGAGACTTTCTTTGCTTTTTCCTGTATACAAAATAAATATTTAAAAAAGAAAATCAAAGTGGTTTGGAGCGAGGAGCGATAAAACCACGCTCTTTAGTCCGAAATGGAGTTGCTCCCATTCCACTCCCGCTGAATATTGAATGAGCCCCCTCTCCTTTTTTGGAGGGCTCCGTAAAGCGCTATATATATATATATATATATATAGATATATATATATATATATATATATATATATAGAGAGAGAGAGAGAGAGAGTAATGCCCTCGTTTAAGATAAATAAATCATCAGCTGGTTTAACGAAATAATCTAGGTTCACATTCGAGCCTGTTTTAATTCTTTCTACCCCTACTTCCTGTTGTTCATGCCACAATTCAATTTTATGCGGGTCCGTCTATTTTGCTTGTATTATTCGTAGTTTTCCACAATAGCAATCTTTATTTATTTATTTTTTATTTACCTTTTTTTACATTGAGATTATATGTTATTTTTATATCTATTTTCAATGTCTGTGTCTTGTTAAGTTCCCGAAAATTGATATATTTGATTTCCGCTTTGATTCTCTGTATACAAGTGCACATGAAAAACTCTGAGCCAGCCAAAAAAAAAAAAAGGATAATCCCCGCAACCCGTATATTTTCCTTGCACTACGATCATTATGAATTTTGGAAAATATGTTCTCAAAAACGCCGTGAGTAACATGGACACATTGTTTTTATAAACTTGACCATTTAGGGGATGCACCTACAAAAACTCGCACTCTCACATCAAAAACTTTAAAAATAATTTAGATTAAACAAACTTAATTGAGAAACGGATTGATATACACCAAATTTTGAGATATATTAGGTAATATCTTATAAACGCTCGGTGGGCGTTCGTAAGCGTCAGTAATATGTATAAAATATACAATATGTAAAAATTATAAAATTTACCATTTAAGTGTGTAACTGAAACTGCACCATACACCGCCCCACACAAAAAGAAATTTAAAAAAACAGCAGAATTTAAAACTAATGCTATATATATTACTTATATCGATCCTGGGACGGGTATTCTACTAGTATATGTATATATATATATATATATATATATATATATATAGAGAGAGAGAGAGAGAGAGAGAGCAAATAGAAGGGGAGAAATAGAGAGAGAAAGGGAGGGTGTAATGTGTAAAAACTATGTGTCTGTATCTCGCTCGCTTTATCTCTGTCTCTTTATTTACCACCCCTTCTTTATCTTCCCCTCTCTTCCTATTTTTATATCCATCTTCTATCTCTTTCTCTCTCTCTCTCTCTCTCTCTCTCTCTCCATAGGTGTATGCGATGTGTGTGTCTATGTTACTATTTCTACGTCCGTTCATACATACATTTATTATAGATACATTGTTGAATTGTGTTGGCCATCTGTTTAATGTCCAACCACGAACATTTCGCTGCCACGAAAATGCAATCAACCTGTTCTTCGTCCCTTCTAAAAAAGTAAAAAAAAAATAAAAAGTAGAAATCCCATTGGCCATCAATAACCGAACCAAGGTGAGATAGCGAGTGTCCACTGGCTACCGCCGTGGACAGTTCGATTTCTGTTGGTTCCACGAAACCACTTTCATTAGATATATTGGCGACCTTCACGAGGTCTCTCTCGTGAGGACTTGATTATATCATAAAAACTAATGCCATGAACACAGGCACATGAACACAGAATAAAATGAGTCAAAGAATGTTGTAATTTGCTGAACATAAGCATTGTGTTTCCGAACCGAGAAGTTTCGAATAAAAATGAGTTTCTCCACCAACGATCAAATAAAGCACCATTCATGAAAACTTTTTGCCATACTCATGTCGGCCTTCTGGCTAAGATCAAAGTGTAGTATCTTTTCTGTCCACTTGAACGAGGTGAGAAATTCTTATGGACTGAGGCAATTTTTGGTATTATCTTTTGGTGAAGTTGAGCATTTCACACATTATACACCGATCATGTGTCTATATGTTCATTTTGGGCAGGAAAAAGTGAGCCAGCGTTATGATCTTAAAATTTGGACGTCAGGTAATATATTCCCGACTCTCTCTCTCTCTCTCTTTTCTCCCTTTCACGCACATAATGGCAATGGGGATTCCTTATTCCTGACAGTAAACATACCATTTCAATGATCTCAGCCCGAAGACTTTTAGGTCTGCGAAGCTTATAATAAACAGTATCCAAGTTCAGAAACTATAGTTATAGTTTTGTGCTGTAAAGTAAGTTTGCCTCATAAAATTCCCGCCTTATGTGAGAAAGATCTAATCTTGAAATATCCGCTATGTCCGTAAATCAAAAGTGCTGCACGTGATATCCCCTTACGCTAATTTTAGCCGATCATATCAGAGTTTGGAAACGCGTTACCATTTGACACCTTCTTGTTGATATTCAATTCTTAACTTCGGTAGAATGTATTATCATATATGTATCTTAATAGCTCTAAAGTATATGTCAACAGAAATTAACACTAATTAAATAGTCCGCAGCTTGATGACCTTTTATATTTGATCCGGATGTTTTAACATAATTGCTATAATAGCTCAGTATTTATTTTAAATCAAAACTTTTTCTTCTAAAGCGCTAAGGTGACCTTTTAATTCACTAATTTAATAATTAACTAATTGATCCTAATATAAAAATAAATTCAACCTGCTACAATTTTTTTTTTAAAGAACTAACTTTGTTATAACAATAGGTATTCTGTATCGGTATTAACTTTTTGGTTTAGCTTTGTTTGAACGGCACATCAACATTTTTGGGGTTAACATTGAGATAAACTAATTCCTCAGTTATATCTAAAATTTATATAAAGTTAGTTATGCGAATAGGTTTATATACTTGTATATACGGAATCCATTCTAAAATTATTTAACCGATCATCATGAGTTTGTGAACACAACTGCTGGGCGTAAGAGGTCGTAATGTAGGCTATATTTAATTTAATTTAGGTTTATCTAAAGGTGCTGAACAGAAGGTGGAAGTACACTGTCAGCATTCTAATACTTCTGATTTTTGTTAATTTTCAACAATATGTATTGAACATAAATTAGTAAATCTAACCTAAATTTTAGTTTCTTTTCAGTAGTTGTAAGAGATTAAAGGGGATAGAGTATATACACTACTTCTAATTTAAAGATTAACATATTTCAGATTTGCATTGAATTTGATCCATATTAATTTGATAAACATTAAGCAAGATTATCTGAATTTCAATTTCTTCTTAAGACCACTCAAGCTTAAGCCTTAAATTTGAGATATTTTTATAATGAAAATAATGTAATGCATCCTGATCAAAATTGGAATAAGTATTCTAAACATAAGGTTTAGTATCACTATATCTTGATTTTAATCTTCACAATGGGGGCATAAATGTGTTGCTAAACTGTTCTGTCATGAGATTTATTTTACTGGCCCTGGGACGGGTATTTTTCCAGTTGCATATTAAATCGGACGGGGTAATTACTTCGAGCATTTTGGGGGCGTTCTTTCTAACTCATTTTAATTAAGTTTCATCTATTGTGAAATAATATATTTCTATTCCATTGTTCAATATTCACTGTTTAATCTTTGTAAAAGTATCTATATACAAGATTGTTATCCGAGTAGAATGAACGACCAACATTAGAGTAGAATGAAAAAAGAAAGGTTTATGCAATATAGAGTACAATGGATGTGTAGACATAGATTAGTAAAACATTACTTATCTTCGTAGGAAGACAGCAGTGAATGTGGTGCTCACTATACATAGTTCTATATATTAGTAAGGCCATATAGGAAAAAGGAGGTGTAGGATATTCTATTACAACAATCATATAATTTCACATTTAAAAATGTTGTTATTCATTTTTTTACTTTTATTGGTTTTACTGTTTTACGGCAGGTCAACCCACTTTTGGTTTTTCAATGCCTGTTTTATAATCTTAATTGATTTAGCTTTATCTATTTACTTTGTCTGTTTTACAGCATATCAATCCCATTCTATATTATTTAATGACGAACCATCATACCTATTATAAACGATTAAGCATTGCGTAGCACGAATTCGCTTTCGAGGACAACGCATTTGTCCTTTGAAAAATACCATTGTTGCTGGTGGAGCAGGTCTCATAATTTGTGTCGGTCCTGTGCAGTTCAAGGAGGTTCACCCTCCCAGGACTTGCCTCCCCTCTTTGGTGAGGAGTAAGTTTATTGCTTACTGTCTGAGGCGCCCCTACCGGGGAATGCCGACAGGGCTGCCCAGGCAATTTTTAAAAAGCCAGAGTGCTCAAATTCTCGAGCGCTGGTTTTTCTAATCCCACTTTCCCGACCTTGTGTCACATCTTACCTTGTGGGAGGAAGATGAATAGAATCTTCACTGAAACCAGTTCATCACTGATGACCGATTTCTGAGCATCTACAAGATGTAGACTATGATTAACTATTTTCTATTTTTTATGTCTCTTTTACGGCACATCAACTTTTTCTGTGTGGCTAAATGTATAAACCCGATACATATTTTAAATAATTCATTGGTTGTAGGTGTATTCGTTTTGTTTGCCTGTATTACAACATATCAACGCGTTTGGGGTTATTCCTTGCCGAATTCCAATACATATTGTACACTATTACTTTATTTTCGTTTGTATGTTTGTATTGTCTAATTACGGCATATTAACTCTTACTTGGTTATTCAATGTCGAAACCCATATCATTTAAATCGATTAATTTATTTTAGTTTCTCTATTTAGTTAGTTTTACGGCATAACAACCTTTTTGGGTTATTCAATACCGAACCACAATGATATTCTAAACGATTCATTGACTGGCGCTTATTTAAAACAACCCCCATTTCCCCCACTAATAATGAGATATGAGGGTTTATATCTGTCCCGATAGCATTTTGTAATAAATGACCATAATATATCTGATTTCATTGGAACATCGTTTTTCTTTTTTCTTAACTTTATTTCATATTACCACTGAAACGTAAGGGGCTAAATGTTATTAGGAGCTAGATTTATAGTGGGCATCACAAGTGGGAGTTGGACAGCAAAATGTTTGTTCACATTACATTAAAATTTCTGCATATTACCACAGTCGGGGAAAAGGAAGCAGTGAGAGAATTCCAAAGGCAAGGGGCCCAAAGAAATACGCTATTTGAATAGAAAGTTTTTCAGCATCTTAGGACCTCCACAGTGAAGAGGCGGGATTTTGCTGCTAGTCGGTTTGTGCGGAGGTATTTACGTTGCAAAGCACAAGTAAAGTACGTCGGATCAAATGCTGTGGAAGTTAGCGTGTTACATATCAGTAAATATAACATTTGGATACCTACACACCCAACGATTAGTATAACATTTTCCCAACTAACGGAATTCATACTCTAATGACCGATTCCGTAGTTCTTATCAGCTATGTGACCATACTCACCTACTTGAAGTTGCATGCATTATAGAAATGATCAATTCTTAGAGTATTATTCATTTAAATATGTTACAATGTTTTGAGAATTGCTCAAGTATTTACTGATATAGCATTTCAACCAAATAAATATCCTTTGTTTCAAAAATAAAAATACAATTTCTTGAATAATTTTCTTTTTCAAAAATATTGAAATCAATTTCTAAAGAAAAATAAAATCCACTTTTTTCCAAAATATTAAAATTACTTTCAAAAATGTTCCAATCCATTTCCAAAAAATAAAATGTGCCGTTTCTTTAAAACGTACTCATTTTCAAACTAAATTGAATTCAAATTCAAGAAACAAATATATAATTGCGACTCGAAACAAATTCAAAAAATCACAAACCTGAATTACTTCAACAAAAGTACGTTTTACTTAAAATAAAATCTCCTAACATAATGTGACTTTAAAATGATTGTTTTTATTCGTTAAGCTTAATCATACCTGTATTTTGTGATGGCAATTTTGTATCGTTTAGTTTGTGCCGTAGATTTGAAAATATGCAATTTCGTCTTTTATTTCTCTTGTAAATCGATCATAATTTGGAAAATGAACTGGATAATACAATAAAAAGTAAGACGCTTATTGAATTCTCATTTAACTCATCTACTAAAATTCCACCAAAGCCTACGAAACAGATATTCTTATTTCAAATCCTATTGCTTTTCTTGGTTTTTAAATACAATAGATATTAGAGTATTGCAAAAATATTTATCTAAAAAGAGAAAGTGATTCCAGTTTCTCTAACATCTCTTCGATACGATTTAACTTGCTGTAAACTACTGCATTTAATACTTTTTTGTGTTAATTTTTAACCACAGCACGTTATATGTCACAATTATTTTTTTTGAATAGTGTTCAAACCCGCCCAAGTCGATTTCAGTGCCAATAATATAAGTAACTGAAATAGGATTAAACCGTATCTGTTATATCCTCAGTTAAGAGGAGAAATCTTTCTAGACAATTCTTTAAGTAAGTTTTCTTTCTATAACACCACAGTGAGACCCAAAGTTGGAGGTGCTCGCTCCTTTAGAGGGTCGGAAAGATTCAGGGGTGAGACATTTCTAACATTATAACATTTAAATGCGTGTGTGTAACATTAAGGTAAGAATTGGACATTAAGTAAACAAATATTGAAAATTGCATTAGAAGTTAAGAGTACAACGAGATGTATGTGCACAGGATGTTGAATGATGGGCGTAAATCCGAATTGCCACGTAGCGGGAAAAGGGGTAATTTTTCTCTTTGGCAGACGAGCTGATTGTTTTCAGTCGCAGTTCTAGAAGCTACGTCTTTGTTTTCTCTCGCACCCCATCGTGAGGTGAGAACACTGGTAAACATACGTGTAACCCTACAGGGTTGTGAAAAGATGAAAGAATGAAACGTCAAAAACGTAAGCCATTGTGCGACAAAATTAATTTAAGTTTTGTATTTTATATTGTATATAATTGCAACTACCAGGTGAGACAAGAAGATGGAACCTGCAGCTGCCACATCACAACTGCGACTATAAAAAGACAACCAGCTGATTCTATTGATTAGATGAACTACAAACAAACCGTGGCGATCACAGAACACACCAGACTGTTACAGTGGGCCGAATGAAAAGAGTATGAATAATAATTTCACATCAAGATGAACGCTGAATATCTTTACTATGCGCAGATATTCGTTAGAAATACAAGTGTAAAGTATTGAATTTATGACAGTTCAGTAATCATTAAATTTCTAGATTTATGGAATTCATATTTGCGTCGCCAAAAGCACATTTCTTTTTTGCTTAGCGATTCGTATTTAGTGTGAGCACCACTTCAAATATAAAATGCATGTTCTTGTCATCGAGCACAACTAATCATAAAGCATTCACATCACTTATTCAATCGATTCCATAATAACTTGTTCTTTTGTCACTAACAACTGAATCGTGCTCCAACCTACATTCGCTATTCGGTAACTTTTTTTGGAATACACTGACGCCTCTAGCAGTCTTACATATATTAATAAATAACACTCATATGTGCTTCTTTAATATGCGTCAGACTATATATATATATATAAAGTAAATTTCAAGTACAACAAAATGGTAAAATAAATTTCAGAGTAAACATTATTTTAATCAATGAAACGGGCGGGTGGAAAAAATTGCTAAACTTTTTCTTAATATGTTATCGTATGACCCTCTAAGAGCAGACATCAGAATGATAAATTAAAAACTAAGAAAACCCAATGCGATATGAGGGGAAAATTGTTTCAGTTCGAGAAATATATATATATATATATAATTATTTCATGTATAAACATAACATTTTATAAGGAGATATAATCTTTTATACAATTTTCATTATTTTCTTCCACAGTGCTCAATATGTGAGTAGAGCAAAGAAGTAAGTTATGAAAATATATTTATGGCAATTAAGTTACACAGAGACTTCGGAGATGACACGCGGAATCCTCTGTGTAGCTTAATTGCCATACATATATTTCATAATTTAATGACTATATATATATATATATATATATGTATATATATATATATATATAGAGAGAGAGAGAGAGAGAGAGAGAGAGAGAGAAAGAAAGAGAGAGAGAGAGATTAGAGTAGTGCAGTATCAGTACAGTTCCAACGAGAGAAAAATGTATATTTAAAGAAGTGAGGCAACCAATATTTGTAAAAAACTTTTTTCAAACATTATTTGTTATTTTATTATTTTATTATTTTATTATTTAATCATTTTATAATTTTGTGATTTTATAACGCGTTTCGAGCTTGATGTGAACGCATCTTACCGTGACGTTGGACTGGTAAGCTACTGACATTCGTTTCGCTTATGGAGATCGTGTGTTTTTTGGCTCGCTTCAAAGTGTTTGGTAGAATTCGTAAGTAATAGTAAGTATGACGACGTGAACGCTTCTACCGTGATCACTTGCTCGTCTGCCTTCTACTGCCCAACTGGTCCAGTTTGAAAGATCTTGTAAAGTACAACAAAACTCCAAAAGACTGCGTAAAAAGTAGGAAACTATCATGAAACACCATGCTTCAAAGACACACAAAGAAGAAAAAATAAGACCGTGCTGTTATCCATGATGTCAGCAGTGCCCCCTAATGTAGATACCGATTGTTAGACACTTACAATTAGGAGATCCGCTTCACGACTTCGGTTATTAACGTTTATTAGGCACTCATCAATAAACTAGCTCCATCCCAAAGAGCAGGGGCAAGGCCTGGAAGAGTAGAACTCCTAGGACTACACATACTGTGCACCATGTATGCTTTTTTAAAATATAGATAACAGATAGAAATCTCATTATCTTACCCCGCAATAAAAGTTGGCACCAACATTGGCTGACACCAAACAAAATGGTTGTGAGGGGTCAAGGAGAATGGAAAGACCGAAGCTGGAGAGAACTATCCGTACATCTACTGAAAAGGTGTGGAAAGTACTGGAATCTTGTGGGAGTTTACCGACACTCAAATTACCGAGAGAGCCAACGGTCGTTATTAGCGACAAATTAATGGTTAGCGGCTGTTGCGATAACACAATGTGATTTCCACTGATTATTGAAAAAGTTCGAGACAGTTTCAAAACTGCGGAGACTTGTCTCTCAGATTCAAGGGAAAGAATTATTGTGAATTTTTAATACTAGGTATTAGGTATCAATAAATAAATATTCCCCAAATTTAAGTTTAAGGGTGATGTTACTGTCAGTGAGCAATCACTGATAATGACTCGCGTGAGAACTCCTCAGAAGTAGGTAATATTAATATTTGAAAATAAACGGACAAAAAAAGACGAAATGCCAAGTTAGATGTATAAAA
>OY744527.1:78743071-78770571 GCA_963556195.1 Sepiola atlantica
ATATATGTGTGACTTTGTGTGTGGAATGTGTGCGTGGTAAAATGTTATCTCCTTGGAATTATCACATGTATTCTTGTTTTATATATGTATATATATATTAATTTATATAAAATCAATGTGATATACATATATGTGTTTGTATATTTTTGAATTTTATTTCTTATACGTTGACGTATAGGAATACATAATGTGTTTTAAAACAGAGTTATCAGCCGATACTTGGAATTTTCTTCAGCGTAATGAGCGATATGTGTGTGGGCAACACGTTGTAAGATAAGTGAAATAGAGCAGAGTCAACGGGATAAAAAGGAGTGACCACGTGACTAGTGTGCACTAACAAACGTAACACTAACATCTGTATATCCCTTTAAATTCCGACATCTATATGAAACTGAGGTATCAGAAACATTGTCAGAGACGGGCTTACGTGGATAGAGAACCATCATGTGGTTCCTTCTAATTGAATTTTAGAGCGATGGAAACGGAGGAGGAGAAAAATGGAATTTGAATGTTAATATAAAACGTTTGAGCTTGTATTGCTTGCTGTGTTGGTAGAGTTGAATCGGGGAGAGTGTTTGCATGGTTATATAAGGACTGATGAAGCAAGTATATACTGTAAAGGAAAAGGGTACTAGTTAGAAAATGTTGGGCAGAGAAACCAATTTAAAAGTTATGCAAATAATTAATTAAATAAAAGTACATAGACTAATATACAGTAGGATGAAATAGATGAAAAGTAACTATGAGATGAATGGTAACAAATCATAGCAGATAAATGTAAATGCTTTCAAAATGTTTTGACGAACGAAATGAGAGTAGAAAGGGGAAGAAAGGAAAAATATGAAAATATGCAACACATATTAAGAGGTGCTGATAAAATATAGATATGGTCTTTTCCGACACAACGCTCAATTGCTGACACAAAATGTCTTTGGTTCATTTATATGTGTGTGGAATAAATATTTATTAAGTTTTCCAAAATTCTTATGCGGTCCTGAGATGTGAATGTTGAGTATAGAGAGCCAATGGATACCCCCCTGTAAGTATACCTGGACGATGAGTCCATGATGAAACAAGGGTTGCACAATCCACGAACCTACATCATCTGAACAGACATTGCTTGCGTCTAGTGTCAAAGACAAGTCCAGAACGACTATGCCGGGAGAAGCTAGGAAATCTGGTCGCAAAATTAAGGCTTAGGAATCTAGACTACCATACTATTTAATCCATATTTAGAGAGAGATACATGGATTCATGATCATATATTTCCCAAATATATATATATATATATATATATATATATATATATATATACATTTAGTTTTTGTAGCCAAACCATCAGTATTTAAGCTCAATATAGATTAATTCATAATTCCAGAGCATTTATAAATAGACAATAGAAAATATTAGATTCCAGCGACGACGGTTTTATTCTTCATGTTGAAGTAGGCGTATGTGTGAGGGATCGTTTGGTTTGGCTTGCGCAATTTAGTGCGGGTGGACCCGTAGAATCGAGTGCAAAACAAACTGGTTCTCACAGTCGGACCTCACGGACGTTGACAGGGCCACCGCGTTGACGAGACCTCAGGTCAGGAGTCAAGATACACGTGCGCATAAGGGTTCTGTGACGTCACGGGCTTTTGTGTGGGAAACGGAGTTTTTGTCAGTCTAGGTTTTGGAAGCAGGCCGAACAGACGTATTTCTTTATGTAGTCCGAAATGATTAGGGGAATTAAATTCCCCAAGAGAATACAGGCATGCGATTCCTTCTTCCCCCCTCTTCGAATGGCTAAGGACTTAAGCTATAAATTAACAACGATAGAGTAGTAATTTGGTCTCTCCCTTAACGTTGGTGAAACATCTCCAATATCGACGGTAGACTGACGCCTGAATAAATCAGAATCAACATTTAAAAGATTGTTTGCCTCTTGAATCGGTCATGAAGGTTTTGTTGTAGACACAGCGGACGGCTATGTTAACCGCAGTACAGAAACGAAAAAAGAAACTCAACCACTAGACGACATCGAGACGGCGCCCCTCCACGACGAAGAAGAGAAGGTACGAGAAATTAAATGCATATGTAACAATAATCCGTCAGAAAAATGCAGATAAGTAAGCAAATAATTTTAAAAAAATACTGTCTTGTTTTCATTTCTGACGAATTATAGTCCTAGAAGATTCAACATGTTGTTTGGACAAATGGAGAAACGGTTGTGAAAATGAATCTGTTACTTGGAAATAATTATATGGTCGCACGAATCTGCATATATATATTATAGAAGCCACATCAAAGTTTGGGAACAAATTCTCACAAAATCACCTAAAGATCATTTTTTTATTTGCATACAATTGTTTCTTCCTACCATCGAAACGTATGAGGCATTTATTTTTCTTGATGAGAACATGGCCAGTGCTTCTAAAAAGAAGGTCACCCTCCAGACTGGGAAAACACTGTGTTGCATCTTGGATTCATTTTATATGTTGTTTTATTACATATTACCCCATTAAATATATATTTTTCTTCAAGGGGGTTCTTTGAATACGTACTTACATATCGTAACATTTTCGTACCATGTGCCTTTACTGTCCAGCAAGAGGAAGATTTCGTTCTTTGTTAGGAGCACTGACGATAGCTTCATCAAGAAAAAATATGCCTCATACGTTTCGAACATTACATATATGTGGTAGGCCGAAACAATTGTATGAAAATAAAAAAGTGATTTTTGGGTAAATTGTTCCCTACATTTGATGTGCTTTCTATAATATTAAAATATTTTTATTACATCTCTTGTCTGACACTATCGAGCTATGGGAAGACTTTGTGTTATATATATATATATATATATATATATATATATATATATATATACGCTATTTCAACGATATTGAGTAAGTGACAGATAAGAGAAATAACTTGAGTAGTTTTCCATACAACTACAAATAACAAACAGTTTACGAGAAGTTTTCTCCACTCTTTAAAGTATATCACAGAGACACTTAATAAATAATAAAGAAAGGACGTGCATGTGCATTTGATGCAAAAAATGAAAGAATGAATTTGAAATGTTCAATTGAAAAAATATATACAAGCAACGTGTGCGTCTCTGCAACAACTTCAGCAAGTAAAGATAGATAAGGATTTACAATTCCGACTTTTGTACATCGATAACAAGAAGAAAAACATATAAAGCTTCCGGTTCGATTAAAGTTTAGCGACTCCGTTGAAAAAATGTCACCTAGGTTTGGTTTACTAAGACATTTCCAAGAACAATTGGCATAATACATCATTGATAGTTTCCTTTAAAACATTGTTAATTGTATCTTTTTAGTCATTGGTTTGTTCGTTTTAACTGTTTTAAAATTTGATTTGAAAGTATCGTTTTTTTTTCAATGACACAATCAAAACTTGATAAAATTGTGAGCATTTACATCATGTTTTCTTACCGTAAAGAATTTGAAATAACGACTCCAGAATTAAAAAAAAATATCCATATTTAAAGAGTTTAACTAAAGTTTCGGAAGACACAATCAATCATTATGACAATAATGTGTCTTAAAATATGCTATCAAACCTAAATGTGAGGTTCTGGCGAAACCGCTAATAAATCAATCTTGTGTATCAAGATAAGAGATATAAAAAAAATTGTCATTTTTTAAGACACGGATTTATAATGTAGCTTAATTTGATTATTTGAACTGCTATGCTCATCTTGGATGATATCCTTACAACGTTTCTGCCGATGTAACCTCCGACCTTGTTCAAGTGCGTTTTCGAACCCAGGAGTATTTATGTTGAACTAGTAAATTTGTAAAATTCATACATTCATTAAATATATATATATATATATATATTTATATATATATATATATACACTATTATAACTCTATCGAATACAGTGCCCAAAATGTTATTGTTAAAACGCCAACAAAAACGAATGGAATATTTATGTGTGCTGGTCTTGTTTATATGCATGATAAAATGTCCCTTTCTAACTTGTTTTGACGGCGCATTCAATAAAAGCTCGGACTGTACTACTTGTATATTTAGTCACACCGTATAGCTTTAATACAGGGAAAACCCTCCCGTAGCTGGATATATATATAAATAATTGTATTACTGTTTCATAGATATATATATACTACAACAACTCTCTCTCTCTCTCTCTCTCTCTCTCTCTCTCGACGTATAACTTACCATTTATCCGATACCAGCGCCATCTAACGTTACATTACTAGTCGGGCGATATATGGAAAATACTAACATCTAACACCAAACTAATGCACAAAATAACTGCATAAACAGACTTAAAATACTAGAAGCAATATTCATTAAAACTCAACAGCCTAATATTAACAAAATAGCTTTCAACACAGGTACTAACATATTACTAGTATTCCATAATTAAATGAAAATAAACTAATCAAAAATTAAAAAATGAAATAAAATAAATAAATAAATAATTGTAATGATAGTAATAATAAGAATAAATAAGTATAAATAAATAAATAATACTACTAATAAAAATTAATAAAATAAATAATAAATAATAAAACCAAATATACGAACAGACAGAATAAAATCTGCTCAACCACACACTTTCTCTTTTCTTTCATTCGCTCTTAACGATACCTATAAAACATTAACTCAAGTCTTCTTATTTAAAAAAAAATACGACTAAAGACGATTAAAGAAGTCGAAAGCGCTCGAAAAAATGCCCGAATTAAGAACAATCGGTGAAATACTCTACGGACTGCCACCTGAAACCAGAAGGATAGCTCGACGGTTTGAGAACCTCACGAAGAAGATTTACAAACGAGAAAGTTCCGTGACGTTCAACAACGATTGCTTATATATATATATATATATATATATATATATATATATATATATATATATATATATATATATATATATATATTTTTTTTTTGGTGATTTTATTATTCCATTAATTGCGACAAAATATATCCTGTTTCATTAGCGCCCACAAAGAGCGCCAACTTTTCAAGCCAGAATAAAAAGTTGGCGCTCTTTGGGGGCACTAATAAAACAGGATATATTTTGTCGCAATTAATGGAATAATAAAATCACAAAAAAAGATATATATATTTAGCTCTGAATTTTCATTTAGCACTCTCATAAACCCGGTTTCAACTACCTTCGGATTTATACCCCCTGAATATTTCTAACATGTTAATTATATATATATATATATATATATATAGTAAGCAATGAAAATATATATGGCAATCATTGCTTACTACCTACGTATCGAGCACTGTTGAAGTAAATACTGAAAACTGACACATAAAAAATTATATCTTTTTATAATATTTTACGTGGATACATGAAGTACTAATATATATATATATATATATATATATATATATATATATATACATCTCGTATTTCGAATTGAACATTTTATTTAAAGAATTACAATTTAATTTCTACTGCTATTTTACGTTCTGCCAGAGTTGTCAAATAACTGACAACTGATAGTGTTGATTTGTTTGATTGTTGTATATAAGTGACGTGTGTATAAGTGACGTGTGTATATGCAGTGAGTTAGGTTTTTGTTTGTTAAATTGATTTCCTGTTGAATTCCTGAGGTTCAATATTTTATGTAAGAAGTATATGTATAATGTTTGTATCGAATCCTATTTGTTAGAAGACCTTTCCTATTTTATTTGTTTAGGCTTGTTAAAATGTCTCGATTTAATTAGGTCTATACATTTCACATTCATACTTTTTTTTAGTTTTGTTTATATGTGTATTCGCACGAACTCAAACTTTAAGAGCCGTCAAAACTACCCATTGTTACGTGAAATGAGCTGTGTTTATTATTTTCTTTGTCGAATAGTAGTAACTTTAAGAAATGTTTAATGAATATTAATCTTTCGGTGATATAAAAACATAACTTTTATATGGCATACGTATATATTTACAAGAAACACCTTTATTTAAATCAATTAAATACATATATTTCTACACTGATGGCATCTGGGTATCATGAAGCTGTCCGCACACCGATATTTGTTTTGATACGATTTTTAACGTTTCAAACGTGTGTGTTTATTTGTATGATTGATTATCAGTCAAATACACACGCATGTAATTCGAACTAAAGATTTGAAAAGAATGTTCTATTTTTAGTTAATTTTTTTTTTATTCAAGAGCATGGATGTTTAGAATCTACAAAGTGTTACATAATTAAATTGGCTAAATTAAAATAATGAAGCCAAGCAAAGTCAGCGCGTGCGTTAATTTCGTGCGTTAATATTGATTAACTTTATTTATAGTGTTATTCAAAAATTTAAAAAGAATATATAAATGTTCGACTAAAAATATTTGGAAGACATCTTGAAAGCAAGTTTCTTGCGGAAGATTGTAACATGATATATGTTTTTTCAGTGGCAGCACAAAGTAGCTAGCATTTCATCCTTTTTGATTGCATTTTGCAGAACTAACACGTTTAGTGTATAATATATATATGTATATATATATATATATATATATATATATATATATATATATATAAAGTTTTTATAGGTACACCATTTTAAAATTGATTATAATAATAATGGCGAGGTAGCCATACTTACCAAGGACCGAGAGGCCTATAATACTAAAGCGAGAAAGAGAAAAGAATAAATTATTCATTCCTTACTCTAGTGAAACGGTTTAAATATAAAAAAAATGTGAATGGAGGAGAAAAAAAAGATGATGGTGAAATCGAGACCTCTTTCGAGTCTACTCATTTTCAAGATGTTACGTCGACTAAAATGGGGTGTTTCAATAACGAATTAAAATCGTGGTGAATACATGGATTATCGAATGAGTAAAAAAAATAATTATGTAGCCATCAGTTCCAAACTGTGGGTGTACTCCTTCTGTTTGCACAGAGACGGTTTTCGTAAATTGATGGTGACCCCTTCGAGAATCTTAAGGTGATTCTTCGAGCGAGCCCTGTGCAAGACAGTAAAGGCCTCACCCGAATATCCCTCAGTGCATAATTGGCACTCCAATAAATGGTCGCCGATGGCCGACTCATGAGCTTGTAAACGCCCGGATGTGTTGGGGAACTATATATATATATATATATATATATATATATATATATATATATATATATATATACTAGCATGGATACATCCGCTTTTGCATAGAAAGGAATGTTAACTCTTATTTACGCCTGCTCTTATCTATTAATAACTTACAATACTGCCAAACGCTATCGAGAATGCTTATGCAGACCCCACACAATTATTGTGAAAACTCTCGTCTATATATATATATATATATATATATGAAGCAATCCAACAAAAGATATAAGCGTCAACTAATATCTTATAATTAGTGAAACATCCGGATAAAAAAATATTATATTATAATATATATATATATATATATATATATATATATATATATATATATATATATATATATATAATGTTGTCTGTACTCCGATGTGGGCGTTTTCAGTATGTATAGGTTTTTTGCAGACTTAGGTAGATATCGTTTTGTTATGGGGGTTTTTGGTTGAAAGTTGTGCTTAACGTTAATAACGACAAAATGGACGCGCATACGTGTGAGGTTCGCTTTCCAATTCGGGACAACAATTTCATGCGAACCATCCTGTCTGTTAAGACCAAGAAATACACGATTCACAAAGTTTAAAATGTCCAGTTTTCATGAAAGTTTCATACTCATACAATTCTTATCAAAAAGTACATTTTTGATAAATGAGGCTAGACCGTTCAAAATATTTTGAAAAATATATAGTTACATCTATGATTTATATGTTTTTAGTTTTTCTATAGCGATAAGTATATACAATATATATATATATATATATTTGGCTTATTTTTTCATATTTATATACACTTATAAGATGATATGTTGCGGATATATTTTTGTTTTAATCTAAGTAAAGCTTAGTAGTAGAATATATATATACTTACACCAAGTAATCTACAAAGTGTTCAGCACAAATTAATTCGTCGTGTTATATTTATCGCTAATTTGAATAAAAACGAGCATTTCGTTTACTATAAGTGTTTATTTTATTATTTACAATGTAAACTAACTAATGAGAATGTTAGTTACATACGGCTATCTGTGGTGATGCGGTATTCTAATGTTAATCAGTTCCACTAATAAATAGTTCTTCATATAAATGGAAAACAAATTCTTTTTAGCAAATAGTAGCGAATACTTGTGGGTTACTACATTTCTATCCATTACTATTAAGACTCTTGGTCAATAGAACCGCATTCAAACGGGCTTTTGTTCTTATTGGGGTCATTACATAAAGTCAATGAGCATTTCGTGGATAAGTATTTATGAGACGAAAGTTATTGCCGGCTGAACACTATGGAAGTACTAACATTTATAAATGGTATAAACTGCGTTTGAGTGCTTATACGGCGGCCCATGAACGTGATTTGTTATTATATTTGAAGATGAGCAATCAGTAGGAAAGCAGTCCAGTGATAATGCTTTCCCCAGACGGTAGACACATGCAAACAAGCCCTGTCAATGAAAACTATGTCCGAACCTAAAGCATTGGCAATAATCCATACTGGCAAATGTCTCAATGGCAATTTTCCGCATGGGCCATTTACCACCTGTCAATTCTCCAACTGGGAATTTTCCGTGTACTCTTACATGAGTGGCCGCTCGGGATACTAAGATCGTAGTCTGAATGGATCGCCGGGGTCAATAAATTAAGACACGATGTCCTGGTGTTGAACAGTTCCTTCTTCCTTTAGAAAAAAACAATTTACTCTGTTTTTTTCTTCCTTAAACTCAGATATATTAATAGACGCTGGCTTAATTGAGAATCCTGTACACTATCGATTAACACTGTGTCACGGGAACCGGTAATACGTACTGGTTTTATAAGCGTCCTTTGTTAGTAAAGCTTAAGTTAAATATTTTTAGGATTAGAATTAATGACAGAGTTTACAACTCTACAAGCCTAATTGGCGTGGAGACAACTTACAAATGCGTACTGTGTAATCGGCTAGTTGAATTTAAGTTACATTGGATTTATTATTTATCATTATCAACTTCATTCTGACAAATCTTCACCTGCTATCGAAGAAGCTATGCACCAGTGAACCTACTCTGAGTTGTTTGTTATATGCATTGAAATAGAAGTATTTAAGTTTAAAATATACTGCGATATTAGACAACAAAAAAGGGTAGATATGTCGTAAAGAAGTAAAACTACAGAAAACATTCCATGCGTTTGGTGGTATAGACAATGGCTTTTCTTGTTGTATATTCTTCGCCAGTGTTAGACATTTAAAGTAATTTATAAATAGTTTTCAGATGCATCTGTTTATACGGTGTGTTTTGACAGAGGAGATAGCTAAACACTTGTATAGGAAATAGATAGCAATATTTGAAGAGATATTTGAAATTAAGTCGGTTGTTAGCAAGATGTTAGTGAATCTAAAACGTTATCTAAGGTACTGAAGAGTATAGGAACAAAGACGTCTTCGCCATGTGGAGATTGTGCAAACCAAAGCAATTGCTTGCTAAGGAAATGGGGGAATAATTAGTTAATAAAATATAGTTTAAGTTAAGATTGTCGGCGTGTCTTATCTCATAGCTATTTTAGCTCCCACCGAGAAAAGGATTACCAAAAACATCTGCACCTCGTAACTGACACAATGTATAGTATATATTAAAGCAATATTCTAATATATTTTTAGTTTTAAACTCTATACACTCTGCGGACTATGATCGATTTTAATGTAATCTAATATCGAAAAAGAATACCTATTTAAAAAAAGTAGTTTCATACGATTCATTGAACAGAAGTAGCTATTTCATCTATAGCCAGAAAGAACATGTGTTTTCATACCCTTACTTATACAATTGAACACAATGTCTACAGATCAAGCATGCAACAGTCATGTTGACTTTAACTTAAATATGTTTTTCTCTGACGGTTCTAATCTGAAGTCTTTTTATTTAAGTTTAAGAACAAATCCGATCATTAGAAGTGCATTCCTATCGAACACGTCTGTAAACAACGCGAGCCTTGAACCAAAGACGACTGTATGGGAATAACGTAATATCAATTGAGAAGTACGGGAAGCCTTCATTGAATCAATAAACAAAAAAGATGAATGTACAACAAATATATTAAAAAAGAAGTTTGTGCATTTTATTACTTAAATAAAATATGTTCAACTTACTTGACCTATGGTTATTCCACGATGCATCTTTGCAATCTAGAAATTGAACAGTCGAGTAATTAATATATATTCAAGTTAAAAGAAAGGTGTTGCTTTGTTGTTTATGTACACTTATTTTTATAGATTAATGAAAAGAGAAACACGAGAATTACATAAATCACAAATGGGTAATGTAAAATATACAAATACAGAAAAAGTAAATACATTTTTTATAGGAAAAAATTGTTCATGTCCGAAAGATTCTCGATCGCACATCTGAGAAATGATGCATTGAATAGAAAATATACTTTCAGTTGTGTTCTTGTTTACTTTTCTGTTCGTTTGACAATGTCTGGACGTGATAAAAATACTCTGACATTATTGAAATAATGTAAAATAAACCTCGACCCCCGTTGGCTTTGCTTGTTGCTTTAACAGCGCTATTTATGAATAGGATTCGATTTATATCTTTCATGTCTTAATGATTTCAATTATTACTGACAAAACTCTTGAACTAAATAAAAGTAAGACGTTAAACACAAGCATTACTTTTTTTTTTATTTGTTAATATATATTTTCGAATTGTTCGCAAACTATTGTTAATATATATATATACCCCCCACATTATATATATATATATATATATATATATATATATACACATACATACATTATTTATTAAAGATTTATACATTATATACGGTGATGTTGAAACTCCATTTTTAAAATTTGTTTTCACTTCGTGAGTCGCTGATGATTTAAATAGGCTCTAACGACATTTTTACAAACACTAAAAGGTCAGTTTATTTCAATAAAACCATGGTATGTAACGTATAGTTTTTAAATAAATAGTTTATATATTAGCTCTCATATTTTTTCGATTTAGAACTTTCTTGATTTTTTTCAAAATTCCTCAAAGCACTAATATATATATATATATATATATATATATATATATATATACAGAGAGAGAAAGAGAGAGAGAGAGAGAGAGAGAGAGAGTATATGCCAATATTAAAAAAAAACATTTTTTTATATTGTTCAGACCGATTATTATGAGAATCAGTTTCTAAAGCAAAATGAAGCTCAATATTGAATATTTAAACCTTTAAGAGTTACTTTAATGTCTTAAAAATTCAAATAGAGCTATAAATAAATTAAATTACAGATCATAGGTATATATCACTGTGATTTATTGAAAGTAAAATAAAATGAATAAAAACTTAGTCACTTTCATTCAGCGCAATATTATATATATATATAATGCATATATATATATATATATATATTTATTTATTTTAGACGGCGTCTACCCTAACTCTACGTTCTCATTTCAACAAAAAACTTTTTATCTTTTTGTTTTTATTTTGTGTATAAATATTTTCAAAGTTAAATGTTGCTGATAATATTTACAATTAAATTGTCGGTTTTTAGCTATCCTCTGATGAAAAGAGTTTATGTTTGAAAATCCATGGATTAAGGATATGAAGTCTATTGCTTTGAAGTTTGATGTTCTAATAAATATTGTATCTTTACAATTTTTAATTCTCATCTTTCATCTTTAGAATTGCTTGCTCTATTCAATATATTGAGCTTTATATTATCACGATAGATTATTATTAAACGATAATTAAATTATCTTTAATTTAATCTAACATTTAAATATATATATATATATATATATATATATATATATATATACTATAGTGATCGTAGAAATATACGAGCAGAGTGCTAATCTGAATTACATTTGTAAAAGCAAAATAACGTTTTTATCTTATATTATACTATACAGCATCAGTTATAGATACTTTCGGTTTCACTGATAATTACATACATAAATAAAATTACAGATCAGAGTGATATCATACTGCGTTTAATATCAATTTTGGAGCAAAAAATCTTACACATGTGTCTGGAGAAAATCCACCGTATACTTGAACAAAATCCAAGCTATCATATGAACATCCCCGTTTTGAGATATCGTTTCCCGCTGAAAAGTTCATAACTACCGTGTAAATAAGCCTTCGTGTAAGGTGATCTAAAGTGATACAAGTGAAACATCGAAACTAAAATAATTAAATTCAAATTTATAAAAAAAAAATCGTCGGCCAACTATCTCTGAAGACGATAATTTGGATTTTGTTCAGGTATGCTGTGAATATTTTCCAGAAACATGTGTAAGGTCGTTTTAGCTCCGAAATTTGTAATTTTAAAAACGTTGGAATATCGATTTTGCTTTGGAAATTGATTCTCATGAGAATCCGTGTGAACTATATAAAATGATTGTTTTTTATATTGTCACACACCCATATATATATATATATATATATATATATATATATATAATCAAGGCAAGGTAAACATTCACAGGATAGTAATCAAAAGAATTTCAACCTGGCTCAATATCAAATAGAGCTTTTATATATGATTATTTTTATTTACACAGACATGTACAAAATCTGCGACACCGGCATATCGATGTTATCGATCAACAGCTATTATAAACTATGATCTTCTCACGCAGCGTTAAAATCCGATCTTAACCGTAGATCATATTTGGGAAGAACCACATATGATCTAAGGTTAAGATCGGATTTTAACTTTGCCTGAGGAGATCTCAGCTTATAACAGCTGTTGATCGATAACATCGACATGCTAGTGTCGCAGATTTTGTACATATCTGTGTAAATAAAAATAATCATATACATACATATATATATATATATATATATATATATATATATATATATATATATATATTACAAGTCTTGTACACTCAAAGGTCTTTATATCATTTCAGATAGAACGTTATAACAATGATGCATACTTAGAAGAGGATTAACACAGCACTTTACTGCAGTTTCACGGCAAATCTAATCGTGATCAGTGTATTCTCATTCTACACGTCTGTAAAAATTTAGAAGTCGATCTCAAACTCAAAATGTTGAGCTCACATTGAAAATTAAGCATTCAATTGCTCCACTTTTTTTTTGTAAAACAGTGCGATGTATTTTTATATAAGTTAGGGTTATCTAAACATCCTATAAATATCGAACATCTAGATGAAAGGGTAAGTTTATGAAAACCTAAAGTCGTTATAATATTCTTATCTGAATGAAGTTGCTAATGTGTGAGTTTTTTTTCTATCTCAAAAGCTTTTCCACCTACTCAGTCAGTTATACAGGGTGGGCAAAAATAAGGGTCCTATTTTTAAAAATTCATAACTTTTTTATTTATTGATTTTTTAAATTTTTTTTTTAGAATAAGTAAAGGACCCCTTCCGAAGCAAGCATGAGCCGTATTAGCCCTAAGGAACGTACCCTCATTTAGAAAACATTATTTTTGCTTAAAAAACTCAAAACAGTGTAAAAAACAATACTTTAGTTTTTGTAAGTTTTAAGAAGTGTTTTTCGGCTAAAATTTGTTTTGTTTATTTCAAAAAATCTCGGAAGGGTCAGTCTACACACACATAAAGTTTGGTGAGTTTAACTTTTATTTTGTGGAAGTTATTCAAATTCAAGTTATTCAAATTTAAAGATAGGACCCTTATTTTGGCCCACCCTGTATAACCAAACAACTGAGTAGGTTATTTTAGTTTTGGAAATAAAAAGTCTAAATGCAAAACGCGATAAATCAAATTTATTTAAATTAAAGAAAGTAGGCAATAAAAAGACGAACATATCAATCTTACACTTCGACTTAAAGCGTATTTTAATCAGAAGGACAAAATTAGACAAACATCACATTATGTAAAACATGATTTCGATGTTTGAGTGTTTGGTGCTGAAATGCGACACTATTTGTAATGATAGGTCCGCAATTTGTAACATGGCGTTTATCGCGTTTTGCAGTCGAACTCTCCAAGTCAATTCAATGAATGAACATGTGAATTATAGATTTACTACTTATATTTAAATTCTTTTATTTCTTTATTTTTTTAATTTCTATATTTAAACCATTTTTGCAATTTATTGATTTATAGAGTTATTAATTATTCACCATTTATTTATTTTATTTTCTCAATTGTTAACTTTTTAATTAGTAATTTTTATTTACTTCGTATTCCTCTCTTTCTTCTTAAAATCTTTATATGTGTATTTATGTACTTTTTTTTCTTTTCTTAATTCCTTATTTGTTTCTTATATTTCCAGCTTATTAATCATACCAATAAATTAGGAATAACATTATATAGAACTTTCACACTTTTTTCTCCATCTCGGTTGCATCTATGTTTACAAGGTTTCGACTATTGTATTATTAGACCTTTTTTTCTGGAATCTTTTCTAGTAGTAAATAATCTTCTGACAATTACGAACTGCATCCTTTATAATTATGTAAATAGCAAAACTTTACTCCAGAAAAGGCGCTAAAGATTATATAGAATGTAGAAAGTGTTAACTTATGTTTTATTTACAATAGAAAAATATTTACACGAAGATATAAATTCGACTGTTGTCAATTACGCATAACGCCAAACATGAGAGTTGGGAAGGGTTCGGGTAACGTCTACATGGTCTATTCTCTAAATTAGTTATAATCACCAAAATACCACATTTACTCTATGAGCTAAACTACTTTACATATCTCCAGATTATTTGACGATTTTCATTTACAAAATTATATACAAATGTTTTAAATGAATGATGGAGAGCGAGACACCTTAAAACGCCCACAAATAAAGAAAAATAATACTAAAAAATAAATTACTTTAATAAAATGCTAAGTGGGTGGATTAGTATGGTCCTCCGAAGCCTATATAAGTATGAACTATTCACTGTTTTTTCGAATTGTATTAAGAGCCGAAAACAGACAAGTCAATTCCTTAGGTGGAGTGGGGACTAGTTGGTGTTGTTTGGGAATGGATGGTGACCTCCAAGAAAAGTTCAATTTTAAGGGCGGGACGGAGGCAAAATACATTTGGGGAGTAAGCATCTTGGAGGATCTCTAATACCAAGAAAAATAAAAACAGGTATATGACTCATTAATTCAAATAGCTAAGAGACTTTCATGAACAGGTTTGGTTCTTAAAAAATCTCAGGTTAGCATTTCTAAACTATTGCATTGGATAAAAGACAGTAGATTATCGTTAGACAATATACTTTCAAGAACCGATACCATAAAATACCGAACTATGGGTTTCTGCGCTTATTAAAATAGTGCTACATCTGTTATATACTAAAGCCAAAAGCCACTCGAGGATAATTGATAATGAGATTGTTTGTTTCATGCTGAACTATACTATAAGAACGCTGACAATGATGGAGGAAAAGGACAACATTGAATTAAGAATACTACGCGACAATGGTGTTGTAGTCTGCAGAAAAGTAGTCCCATGGTTTTGTGTTTCACAGATGGGAGGTTCACGGAAAAAAAAACTTTTGTTCACGGAAACATTGTTTGGTTTTACGTACACAGAGGAAGAAAAGAATAGTTTTTGTGCGGTGATTTATGACACTCGTACGTTTTAGACGTTTTTTAGTACTAAGCTAATCATATTATATTTTCACTTACCGTTGCATGTATACGCCATTATCACCCCAGGACGGGACACTTTCGTACACGTGGGAGAGAAAAACAAACGGGTAGATGAACTGGTAACTCGTCTCGCTACATCTAGTTATATTATGCGCACTAGCCTATCGCAACTTCCCTGCTTGAAATCTCGTCAGTCCAAAATCTAGAAAATCTCCGACCGGATGTCACGTGGTTTAGACAACTTTCGTCTAGGTTCAGTCTTAGGTCTCAGTCAAACGTATCCAATCAAAACGGCCCTAGTAACTCAAAATTGAAGCTATACATGTTTCATTAGCTGGTTGATTTGAACAGAGGTAACTTTATTACTCATTTGCCTAGAAAGTGCTTTTCCGTCTCTTCAAACTTAGGTAAATTTTGGTAAAGAACATCGGCTTGGTATTCTGCCGCGCTGGATCTTCACGTAATGAATATATTATATAATTACGGGGCATGAACACACTCGACTTATGTAGGTAATACGACTTATTTCTCAAGGTGTTTCCATTGTCTATAGATAAAACGGGGGTGGCAGAAATTACAGATATAATAATAGTCTAATAAAAAATATTTAGCGCTATTCTTTTATTCACAATTAATTGGATATAAAAAAGATATGATAAAAAAATAAGCAAGAAAGAAATGGATAAGTAGTTACAATTCCTAATTAACCACCTGCTTACTAATCTTACAAATGGCTTGTTGGTAGGCGTTCGCTTTTAATGTTAGAATTATAAGCTTTTGAATCACGAAATCTTCAGTGACCTCCCACTGGATGTGAGCAATGGTAGGTTTTGAAGTCTGTAGATTGCGATTTCTTTTGTTTCATTATAAAGTTATAATCATAGAAGCCAACATTTTCAGAAGACGTCCATTATATATGGAACGAGAATGCAACAATATAGAAACATAAGCCACATATTTAGTCTATACTCTCTTGAATTTCAAACAATTTTGTGCGATATTTCTTAGATAAGATGTTACTATTCACATTATGTTTTTCTGAACTTTTTTTCTTGTCTGGTTTGTTACTATTTTTACAATTTTCCGACTTTCTTTAATCAGAAACCTACTGGGACATATGACCGGGTGTTTTTTGTAACATATCAAGGCCTGGATGCAACTCGAGGATAAGGGTTAAAAACATCGTCAGTTGGACGATGATCACCTCCACTAGAGGACAAGAAACAATGAGTAGAATTGGCAGAAGATTACTTAAGAAGTATTTATTATCCAAGGGGACGGTTGAACAAGTATTTGTTAACATTCGACTTCAATACTACCATGCTGTAGTCGGTCTGGAAGTAGACTGGTGGTATCTTGTTCCACAGGCGAGATGTTCTAAAGAAATAAACTCTGTTCATGGAAGTTACGTTTTTAGTAAAGTGAGAGAGGAAGAAAAGTACTCTGACCGTACCCTTTGCAACTATTCTGATTAATTGCCCCCCCGCCAGACAATTCGTATCACGTGGTTTCTTTTATGCACGAAACATTCAACGATGTCGATTGATTGAGCCGTATCTTGGTTGTTAGGTTTTGTGTTATGTCAATATGAAAATGGATTATTTTATGCTGAATTCATTAAAAATACTGGTTTTCTCCAATTCTTTACCCAGAAATTACAGAATAGCCAACAGTTATAGTATTGGTTTTTAATTTTTATTTTTCCTTTTTTATAAGAAGCGCGCACAAATAGTAAAGTTAAAAAAATAATAAAGTGCCCACATTACTCACCCTGTTGCCTAGAATACGCATCCCATTGTTCATAATGATAAGTTCAATTGTTTAAGAGTTTATCCCGCACACACATATTTGTGACGCTCACTGATAGTATTTAATTATTTTCACGGAAAATGCTGAGTGAAAATCATGAGTTCCTTCATCAGAGTTATGTTCCTATATATATATATATATATATATATATATATATATATATATATATATATATATATATATATATAGTTATTGACAAACACGTGTTTCCACGTCCATACGACTCATGGGTGTGGATATCCCTATCGAGACATGCGTGCGCCATTGTCATATATAACTCAGTTCTAATCTACGGTATATAAGAAATATAATACATTATATAATAAATAAGATATTATGTAAAATACATATGTATTATATTTATATAATTATTAAAGCTTAATCTAAATAATATAAATAATACATGTGTATATATTTCGTTATATGATATGTAAGCTAATATAGAGTATATGTATGTATATATATATATATATATATATATATATATATATATATATATATATGTGTGTGTAGGTGCGAAATGATTTTATAGTTATGTAGATTCATATGTTTCAATAATACATTGCGTCCACTTCACACATTTGCAATTTCCAGTAATAAAATCGATGGAATCGACCAATAATACAAATATTTCCAATTATCGATAAAATTATTATTCAGATAATTGCTTCCATTCTGATTACTTAACTTACTTTAAAATTCAATTAATTTTCCTTTACACATTTCCCCTTGATCGTATCTCTACATGCATGATTAATCTCAGAAATTATTTATATTACATTGATGGATGTAGTAATCCCGTTAACGCCATGTTTAGGAATTGTTGTGGAAGTATATGCATCTTTGTACTGATTTAAAAATCAGATAACTGCGGTACGTAGTAGAGACCTAACTCGCAGAGTTAAACAATGTCAAGGCACTTAACTCTGGTTTTACATAATTTCACTGTCTCCCAGCCCATTAACAAACACTAACCATTGGGCCAAATGTTCAGGCTGGATACATACAATTAAGAAACTACTGTAAAACGGACTGAAAGCCAGTGCTGGGGAACATGCAGACAGAGAGAGAGAGAGAGAGAGAGAGAGAGAGAGAGAGAGAGAGAGAGGGAGAGAGAAAGAGAAAGAGAAAGGAGAGATAGAGAGAGTGAGAGATAGTTAGAGAGCTAGAAAGAGAGCGAAGAGCAAAGTGTAGGCTGAGAATTAGAGATAGAGAGATTTGAGGAGCCAAATATCAAAAGGCGTTCAAAAAAGAGAGATATAATGCATGGCAAGCTTATTGGATTTATGGAGAAAAAATCGGTTAAATTCATATTTATTGGCGAGCACACTTTTATAGTGACGTATGGAACGGGTTATTTACGTAGGTTGTGGTAACAGTATTAACATATCGATCTTAGTCACAGGAATACTTACTTTTATGGAAATCGCTCCAGACAAGGCATGCTACTTTCGTGTAAAAAACTAGTCAACGATAAGTGTTAGATGGTTAGATTCCGACCCAGAAACCAGCAATTCTTCCTTCTTTGTCAGAAACATCGCTTATGGAATTTGAAGACTAAATGGCAAAATAAGTGAACGTGAGAGTTACGAAGCTGCCGAAAGTTAACCCAAGGTCAACTTTCTAGTCTCGTTTAATTTATCAGTTTACCTCCTATCGAAACGTACTTTTAAAAAAGTGGTCGTATCGAATGAACTGTTTCTATTAAAAATCGAGATCATAATAATTGTCTGAATAATGTTTTAAAATACATCATATACTAAATTGTACTTCATCGGAAAGTAATCGATAATCGGCTTAACTAAACTTGACCTTAAAGTATACGATTTAGCAATAAAAATGCGCCTCCAACGGAGCAGATTCACATTAGAAATGCATTTCTTATTTGAACGTGAATAACATGCTAACTGCCTCAACCAATTCAAAGATCGTTTAAATACAATCCTTGTTCAACTTTATTAAAAGGCATGTCTTCGTTAGTATTTGACTACAATTGATGCTTTCTTCTTTGTGTTTGCGATTTGATACGCGCATGCGCATAGCAATGATCGTTCACGTCTGATAAAATGTTTGCAGAATGTTCGAAGGAAGAAAAAAGAATAAAGAATGTAGATGATAGCAATGCGGTGGGATATGAATATTTATTTTTCATTTGATTCGCTGATAGAAGAAGCTCGGAGAATCTAAAGATTAGTTCAAAATGAACTAGAAATGCAATACAAACTCATAAAAATACTAAACAAAAGAGATAAGCATACTTAAAGTGATTTTAGATTCATAAGAATCGCTGAGCTCCAATCTCTGCTTCTTCCTCGTAAGACATTTACAGTAAGAACTCGTCTTATTACCAAAATGGAAAATATTTTCCTGTCTCCCTCAATGTTCATAGCGTCAAGCGGAATTTTCATGAACATATATATATAAGTAATCAAAACCAGTTCATAACATTTATCAATGTAATTGCACTTGTTTTACAATTACTTCAATGGAATGTGCTCCGATGAACCGGCTGTTCTGGTACCCCATCGACGTCAATACACTCAATAACCCGACAATCAGCTAGATCCCATCCATTCACTGTGGAGGTCACCAGATGCTGGCGAGCCTTCTTCTCCAATAGCTTTATTCCTCGGGCTGCCGGCCTTTGGAACTCTCTGCCGGCTCCCTGTTTCCCTGACTGTACGGACATGCATACATTTAAAACCAATGTGAACAAGCATCTCGCTGCACAGATCCCAATTTAGGATTACCCCCTGAACTTGCACCCTAATTCTCAGTAGCCCCTTATGTCTACAGTGGCAACTAGTCTTTTTATGGTGAACTAAGTTATTTAAAAAAAAGTAACCCAATACTGTTCCTTATATTTCGGCTGAAAACCAGAGTGTCTCTTGGACAAAATCAAGAAATAATATATATGTATGATTCCACACCAGCTTCGCCGAACCTTGCTTTGTTTGATTTGATTTGTTTTTTCTGTTTTATGAAAAATATAAACTCTTTCTTTAATTTAAATTTAAAACACAATATCTATTGTATGCGATTATATAAACACATGTTTCTATTTTACCGTAAAGTTTGTTGACATTGTGTATTCATACTTTCTCCACGTTTATTAGTACGGACGTAGCCACAATCGATCCGATAGGATGCGAACTCGGAATATCCGATTTTATAATTCGAGACGATACCCATTAGCTGAATCACACACCTGCTGCGTCTTGTAGCACCTATTTGGAATCAGGGTGTCCCTGGACGTGTTCACATTCTACTCTTCTCTCCAACGCCTTCGGTGCGAGTTTTATACCACCCGTTTAAACGATTTTACAAACATCAAATTACAAACTAAGGGATATAATAATGTAAACAAAAATTATAGACAAAAATCGATTATTTCAACATATTATATTATATTCATATATTTATTGCCAGATTTGCTGACTAAATATCTTCCTCCTCAACATTAAGCTTGAATAATATTCATTGGTAAACTTTAGCTTACTGAATAGCGTCTACGAAGGGAGCCAATCACTGACAATCATGATTCTGGTATATTTCGATTACAGGATCGTTAATTGCCACCCGTACCTCGTAGGGTCAACTCGATGAACTCCAATAAGTCGAAGCCAAAATCAATCCCATATAATGGAATTTTCAATCACTGTTGCTTTACTTTCTAAATGTGGCTTCAGAAAATTAAACACTATGAAAGAAATCGTTTTCTCTCAAACTCAATTTGTCAACGAACAAACCACATTCTTCTAACATCTAATTTGTGCACTAATAAAACCCCATTGCACAACTCTGTCCCAAATATTTAAAATAATTAAATGTATTTATCAAAACGACAAAATACGGATCCCTCATATATATATAGAAATAATTATATATATATATATATATATATATATATATATATATATATATATATATATATATATATAACTTAATGCTCTACTTGGTATTGACCACTTTTGAAAATATCTCTTAGTTTGTAGTTTCTATTACCATATTTTTTGAACAGCTGAATTAAAATGTATAATATATATATATATATATGTATATAGTTATACATATATATATATACGTATAGTTTGGCAGCAAATTGTTATTAAGACAGGCTTCATTAAAATCCACGGAGTTCTGCTTTTTTTAGATTTTCTTGCTTTCGGACGTCTCGTCCATCTTCAGGAGGTTGATTTCTGCTAATATGGGTCTTTTTCCCTTCCATTGGAAGGGAAAAAGACCCATAACGATGGGTGATATACTGCACCAGCTACTATCATACGATCGTAAAATCGCTCGAAGAGTCGAACGACTAACCAAGAAAATCTCAAAAAAGCAGAACTCCGTGGATTTTAATGAAGCCTGTCTTATATATATACAGTCGCGTCCAAAACTAAGGGACAAAATTTTAAAACCTAATATTTGTTAGAAATAATAACCGTAAAAAGCTGAAATTTTGACAACCGGTAGTTGTTGTCATCCATAATAACATACTAACATTTGAACCCTTTGTATAGAATAGAAAAAGAATTATAACAATTATTCATTTATTTCCAAATTTGGAATGTCCAAAAGTAAGGGACATAATTGAGAAAAACGGTGTAAATAGCATGCTACATTCAACTTTTTTTATTTCCTCTACTGAAGAACTCTTATTTAGTCATTTGTAAACGTTGCATCAGTCAACACCATGGCGAAACGTCAAAAACTTGATTACTCTGTGAGACAAGCTATTGTGAAGCTACACAAGGAAAAGCACACCATTAGAGAGATTTCAGAGAAAGTGAAACTTTCCAAGAGTGTTGTAGGCAGGATTGTTAAATCCTACAATGATACTGGCAAAATAGCTAGTGCTTTTAAAACCGGCAGACCCCGCAAAACTTCAGCAAGAGAAGATCGAATAATGCAGCGTATGTCATTAAAGGACCGTTTTAAGTCTTGCACAGAAATTAAAAGGGTTATGAATAGTACCTCATGTGTTAATGTGTCAAGACAGACTGTTTCTAGACGACTGCAAGAAATAGGGCTGTTTAATAGAACGCCAAGGAAGAAACCACTTGTTAGTTCGAAGAATAAGAAGAAGAGATTAGAGTTTGCAAACAGGTATGTAATTTGGACATATGAAAATTGGGCAAAAGTATTTTTCAGTGATGAAAGCAAGTTTAATCTATTTGGAAATGACGGAAAAAACTTTGTAAAGAGACGTATTGGTGAAAAATTAAGTACAAAGTGTACTAAGAAAACTGTCAAATTTGGGGGCGGAAACGTCATGGTATTTGGAATGTTTTCTAGCCAAGGTACAACGCCTCTTGTCCGATTACAAACTCGTGTAAACGCGCAGATGTATAAAAACATTGTTCAAGATCATATTGTGCCAATCATACATAATTCAGGATTCGATAGGGCAATGTTTATGCAAGATAATGCTCCATGTCACAAGGACAAAGGTGGTAATGAGTTACCTTAGCGAGCAAGATTTCGAAATTATAGATTGGCCACCGCAAAGTCCTGACTTAAATCCAATAGAAAATCTTTGGAAGATCTTAGGAGTGAAAGTTAGGGAAAGAAATCCCACTAACACGGAGGATTTGTGGGTGAAGCTTCAAGAAGAATGGTCTAAAATTAGTATCAAGGATTGTCAAGAACTGATCCGTTCTTGTAGTCGAAGATGTGCAGCTGTCATTGAGAGCAAGGGCTCATTTACTAAATATTGATTACACATGTACTTTTATCGTTTTTTTTTGGCTGTTTACATTGTTTTTCTCAATTTTGTCCCTTACTTTTGGACATTCCAAATTTGGAAATAAATGAATAATTGTTATAATTCTTTTTCTATTCTATACAAAGGGTTCAAATTTTAGTATGTTATTATGGATGACAACAACTACCGGTTGTCAAAATTTCAGCTTTTTACGGTTATTATTTCTAACAAATATTAGGTTTTAAAATTTTGTCCCTTAGTTTTGGACGCGACTGTATATATATATATATATATATATATATATATATATATATATATATATATATATATATATATATATATATATTCCAGCAACCCAATGCTTCGTGGGAGCCGTAAATGAAAATGAAACAGCAGGACCCCGGCAGGTTTCAAATCACACATTCGCTAATTAAATCGGTTAGAATTTTGTATCCGTTGTACAATATTATTTTTTTATAACTTCTCGGCTCGGACGAAGAATTAAGTTGTTGAAATTGGTTTTAAGTTCATTATTCCATTAAATTGGTGGCACTTGGATGCCATTTTGAGTATGTTTTACTCGCTCCACAACCTTTTTGCACAACAGCAAAGTGTAGTTTTTGTTCTCACGTCTTATTTTTAATGAATGGAAAATGATTTATTCGCAAATCTATGATAGCACTATCTTTTCGTGTGTGTATGATAGTATCTGTTCCTAATCTAAAGAAAATTGCCTTTATCTTATGATACTAAATAACTAACGACCCGTAAAGTAAGTATTTTGTGTTATATTATTAAATACTGACGAGACCCCGTGGAGATTTTACAATGCTCTCGACATCAATCTGTGTAATTTACTATTAAAATAATATTTCTTTTGAAATAATAAATGCCTGTTGGGGAAAATACTATTTAGAGGAAATACGTGTTTCTATTTTCGTAAAAATAACTAACGAATATGTATCTTATTTATTTATTTATTATTTAAATTGTAGCAATTTTATTATTTTTATATCAATAAATATTTCCCGCCTTCTTGTCAGCAAAAAATATTTTTAAATAAATCAAACGGATGCCATTTCCTTAATGTATTTATTTAACATTGTATTGTACTAGTCAACGGGAAGACATAATTTTACTTTGGATGAATTCATTTTAAATTGAGTAAAGTCAGATTTTTTTTACGTTTGCGACATCGGATTAATCACCAAACACAGTCTTGACTAAATGGACGATCTATTTTTTTTTAAAATGCGGATGCAAGGTGATAACGTACGAACATGAAATGCGTAAGCGTATCATGATATACACTAGTGGGACACTATGGAAATTCCACGCTTGCTGTTGTCATCTATCTGCATAAAAATTGCCATCGTCTCTTTTAAATAAACAAAACTAAATTCCAACCGTTTTATCTCATTTATTTATTGTAATAATTTTAATCGTTTCAAAATAAATATTCTCTTTCTTCGTATCTTGAAAATAATTGTCAGCTAAATATTCTTTAAATAAATAAATCTTCGGTGATCGGGCGACCCATTGTTTAAAGAAAATAGGTGGAGAGTGATAACGTACGTACGAACATGAAATGTTTTATCGTATTATTATATAGATTGAAACGTGGTAAGTGTTCTTTTGTCTCATATATATGAAGCTATTCAAATTATCGTAATTTGTTAATTGAATAATAGTGCCAGTTCAGATAGGTTTAAATGAATATTTATATGGATAGTTCTTACTGGGAATAGGTAGAGTGTTTCACAGTTTGGCGCCGACATAGCAAATTAAATTGAATGCATATTGAAAACTGATTTGCTGACGTCATTGCTATGAGAAAAAGCATTTTTGTTTAGGAGTTGAACAATATGGGTTCATGAAATCCGCGAAATGAATTAGATTACGTTAGTTCAATTAATGCCCTATTAGTGTCTATTGAGTTGGCGAAAATTATATTCGTTGTGATTCGAATTTGTGAAACAAATTGCAACACAAATCTAAATATGCAAATCTGAAAAGAGAGCGCTTACAGAAAGTAAAACGCTGTTTAACTAAGCAAATTATTAAAAAAATAGAAAAAGTACGTTGGAACAAAACGGACGCCAGAGCAAAAAAGAGACATTTTATTTATTTACCCCTCTCCCCCAGTAGGGTTAGGCACAAGGCCAGTTTTATCTTACTCCAACAAGGTAAGATGTGACACAAGGTCGGGTTGGGAAAGTGGGACTTGAAAAGCCAGCGCCCGAGAAGGTAAGCACTCTGGGCATTAAAAATTGCCGTCGGCATTCCCCGGTAGGGGCGTCTCAGGCAGTAAGCAATAAACTTACTCCTCCCCAAAGAGGAGAGGCAAAGCATGAGAGTGTGGAACTCCTAGAACTGCACAGGACAGACCAATAGACAGGCGTAAATCAAGCCCCGAAGGCCAGACGATACCAGTCTATAGAGTGCAGTATCCATCGGAACAGATACTACACTTTCTTCCAAAATAGAGACATCATTATAAAATGTGTGTTAACGCATAGAAATGTCGGCCATTGTCAGTCAGTTGTAGCTTGCATTTGTGTGCGTCTTTGCTTCCGATAACCTCCAAAAATAATTAACCGATAATTCTGAATTGCAAAACAGAGCTTCTAAGCGTATGAGTGAATAATGTGGACTATATTTAGTTTCATTTAAGTTATGCAAAGGGGCAAGACGATGTTGACACCCTTCGTCAATTTTAAGATGCGTTAGATTTTGATAACATATTAAACAAAGATATTAGACATCAATTAATAAATAATCGCAAAATTTCAGTTTCTTTGAAGTTTTGTAAAGCATAGTTACGGGGACTATGTGAAAAGTATCTCATTTAAAAATCAAATATTTCCGATTTGCATGAACTTTGATTCATATTTATTAGAAGCAAATTAAGCATGATTCTTTGAAGTTCAATTTCTTTTTAAGACTCCTTTAGACATTTTTTCCGAATAACATTTTTTTTAATGGATTTAAATCATAATTAGAATATGGATTGTAGATATAAGGTTTAGTAGCATATATATATATATATATATATATATATATATATATATATATATATATATATATATATATATATATGGGAAGAGAAGGATGAAAGTAATCCGACGTGATGGGAAAATGAAAAAGGAAAAACCAAAAAATAGATGTTATTTATGTGTACATCAACGTTTCGTTTTTATTTATAAGACTTCATCAGGATGATAATATAGAGAAAAATGTCATGCAAGTACAAACATATGTAGGTTTGACATATTGGGAAAAGGAAGAAAATAATGGCCACTACTTGGTGGACGTCCGTACTTGGTGAGGAGTGAAAAATGAATGTTGATGAAAATGAGTGGGGAAGAAGTGGAAAGATGGGGGTGTGCAAGTACTACTGTGGCTGGTAGTAAGAGAAAGAGGTGGGGGATGAGCAGGAATAATGAGGATGGCAGAGAGGGAGTGGAGGAGAGGGAGGAAGGAGGTGTTTGAACAGATGGCTGCGGTCAAGATTGAAGGGGAAAAAGAAAGTTGGAATGTTTGTGTGTGTGGGGTGTATACAGAGAAAAAGGAGGGTGGGTAGAGAAGGAGGGGGGGCTGTGATTTTGGTAGATGGGCGAAAGTTATGGTCTTAGAGAGCGTTTTGAGAAAATGAGGGGATTTAAGAAGGGGGTTGAAACTTTTCCTAACTCGTGAAGACATGAAATAATTGCGGTGTGGGTTGTATTGAATTGCTGAGCTAATTCTCTGCTGGTTAACTTTGGATTGCCATCTACAGCGTCTTTAATGCGTCTTTATCAATTGATTTTTGCCTTCTCGAACGTCGCAGATCTGACAGATTAAAGTCTCGACAAGAAAATTTAGCAAACCACCGTTGACATTTTCGATAATTCAAAACATTTATTCCTTGTAGCTTCTGCAGCTTAGTTTCCTTTTTTGAATTCATAGAGCACGCTCCTCACTAATATACATTTTTTGACGGCTAAGACCGTTAAACTTAACATTTTCCAACTAATTACTATATCTGAACGGCAAAGCAAGATATTAAGACACCAATTCACCAACAAATCTAAAACTGTGTACAACTTACGAGGCTGCAAAGTGATGAAGTAAAAAATACGACATTACTTTCTTTCAAACATGATGTATATATATATATATATGTATTATATGTTAAAATTATGTACGTATTAGCATTTATTCAAAGGTTTTTACAATCTTTCTCAAACCTATTTTTCGATTTTTTTTATGAATTAGATATCAGTGCAACTGGACTCATATTCTGTTTAGTAGAGCTCGTATCTGTCCTCTGCTGATAT
>OY744527.1:78775571-78790571 GCA_963556195.1 Sepiola atlantica
CTATATATTGATATATATATATATATATAAATATATATATATATATTGATATACATATATATATATATAAATATTTATATATATTAATATATTTAATATATATATATATATTAATATATATATTTATTAATATATATATATATATATATTTATATATATAAATATATATATATATTGATATATATATATAAATATTTATATATTGATATATATATATATTTATATATATAAATATATATATATATTGATATATATATATATAAATATTTATATATTGATATATATATATATATAAATATTTATATATATATATATGTATATCAATATATATATATATTTATATATATTAATATATATATATTGATATATATATATATATAAATATTTATATATATTAATATATATTAATATATATATATGTTAATATATATATATATTTATATATATAAATATATATATTAATATCTATATATAAATATATATATGTATTAATATATATATTTATATATATATATAAATATATATATGTATTAATATATATATATATATATATACATATATATATATATATATTAATATATATTTATACATATATATAAATATATATTAATATATATTTATATATATATATATATCTTAATATGTGTATATAAATATATATATATATATATTAATATGTGTATATAAATATATGTATATTAATATATACATATAAATATATTAATATGTATATATAAATATATATATATATAAATACATATATATTAATATATATATTTATTTATATATATAAATATATATATTTATACATATAAATATATATATATTTTAATATAAATATGTATTAATGTATATATATATATTTGTATATATAGATTTATATACATATATATATATATATATATATATGTTAATATATATATATATATATTAATATATATATTAATATATATTTATATATTAATATATATAAATATATATATTCATAAATATATATAAATATATATATATATATATTAATATATATATATATTAATATATATATATATATATTAATATATATATATATTAATATATATTAATATATATATATTAATATATATATTTATATATTAATATATATAGTTATATATATATATTAATATATATATTTATATATATATAAATATATAAATATATATATTAACATATATATTTATATATATATATACATATATATATATATATATATATATATATATTAACATATATATTTATATATATATATATAAATATATATATATTAACATATATATTTATATATATATAAATATATATATATATTAACATATATATTAATATATATATTAATATATATATTTATATATATATATAAATATATAAATATATATATTAATATATATATTTATATATATATATATATAAATATATCAATATATATATAAATATATATATTATTATATATATATATTAATATATATATAAATATATATATATGTATATAAATATATCGATATATATATATAAATATATATATATTTATATATATATTTAATATATATATATATATATATTAATATATATATTCATATATATATGAAATATATGCATATATATATAAATATATATATATATATATTTATATATTAATATATATATATATATATATATTAATATATATATATATTAATATATATATATATTTATATATATACATATATATATATAAATATATATCAATATATATATTAATATATACATTTATATATATATATATAAATATATATATATATCAATCTATATATTAATATATACATTTATCTATATATATATATATATATATATATATATATAAATATATATAAGAATGGTAGTTTTCTTAAAGCATTGTTGGTAAATAAGTGTGTAGGTATTCATGAAGACTAATAGCAATGCAGAAAAACCGGAATTTTGAAAGAAAGTATGAACAAAAACAAACAATCGAAGACAGCATTAGGGATACAAATCTTCGCAAAATTTATTTTTCAAAATATCTTTCACATATCAAATCAGTTAATATGTACACTAAAATATTATTAACAAAAATATAATTAAAATATATTGGAGAGGTTTACATCTTTTAATATTTTCAGTAGTAACTATCCGTACTCAAAAAAGGAATACGAAAGTCGGTCCGTAAGGTGGAGTAAAGAATTCAAGATTACTACTACTTTCTGAAAATATAAGTCTCGCAGAGAGAAAAATGAGAAGAATACAGTAAGGGAGAAAACTAAGTACATTAAAATAATATACTTTAATCCTATTAATATTTATATATGTTAAATTATTATTATAATTTTATATTTTTATATTTATTTATATATTCTTTGATATGTTTTGTTTTATTTATTAAAAGTGGGTAAATTCAAATAATTTTAATCATATAATATCATTTGCAACAATTTGTAAATATTAAGCCGTTAACCAATCAATATCAGTCATACTTCATTCAATATGTGTGCATACCCCCCTAGGTAACAGAATTAGTGATTCAGGCCTTACTCTCTGCGACTCAATGCGTTTTCTGGTCATCTCTGTATACCTTCTCTTAGCTGCTCCTAATACACACCAACAATGATTTTTTGATGCTATACATTTCTGTCTATATATTAATTACATTAGTTTTATTAGTTGCTGCATTTGTGAGGATATAGTGCTCTATATCTTTTGCAACATGTATTTGAACTAAGTTCGCGGAGCCGAGGGAGATAGTTACTCATTCCTGGTGATGTCAGTAGAAAATTCATATCACCGTTTTGAGAATTCTCATAAACGATCGATCAAATACAGCTCGGGTAACTAAATTCTTCATTTAAAAAAAATTCTAACTTCATTTTTATAACTTTGCAATAAAAATACCTCAGAGGCTTCGTTGTTATAATTTAGAGATGCAACGCTATCTTTTATTACTTTCGGTGGATTTTGGTCGCAGGAGTTTTTAAAACGCCGGAAAAAGGCGACATTACTTTAAAAAATGGCAAGAATTAAAAAAAAAAGATTTCTGATAATTCATATAATTACTAAACAAGGATGTAGTCGTGGTGAAGTTGATACTGACGACCTGGATGTGCCAAGTTCGAATTATATTAGTTCCATAGAACCACCTTCTCTATGGATGTTGACAACCTTACTTTGATCTATCTTGATAATACCTGCTACTACAAAGAAATGAGAACTCAATGCCAACAATAGAATCGAACCCGTTAAAGTCACTATTTACATGCCTCGCCACGAGGGCAGTTAGAAACACTGTTTGTTTAATGTAGAAAACATGTAGCTAGTCAAAAATGGGGAACTATAGATAGGAACACGAATAAAAATTGCCTCAGTCTAGAAGGAATTATCACTAACAGGCAGACGACAGAAGAGTCGGAGTGTAGAATCAGAATATATACTACACTTTGACCTTTACCCAAAGACCAAGAAGCAGGTCAAAGTTGTACCATGCCAATTTATACGAATCTACCCTTTTATACTAAAAATATTGTGGCCATATATGGACTGGTGCTTCGACTACTATTCTCTCCCTCTTTGAAAAAGTGTAAAAAAGAGGTCCCGCACTGTCTACTAAACCCCAGACTCTGTCATATCGCCGCGATGTGCTTGTTTTATAAGTACTTAAAGGGAATTTGCTTCGATGTACTCACTGTACTTGTACCCCCTCCAATGTAAATACTCCCAATCAACCTGACTAGCAGCAAAATGCCCCCTCACTGTAGAGGTCCCTATATGTCGGAAAAATGTCTACTTTAATAGCTTCTTTCCTCGGACCGCTTGCCGTTGGAATTTCCTTCGTGTTCACTGTTTCCTCGACTATACCAACATGCAGAAATTTAAATGTAATGTGGGCAAGTATATTACTGTACAATTCCCCACTTAAATGACCCCTATAAATTTCGCCCCTAATCATCTCACGTCTCAGTGGCAATATTCCGTGTTTTGGGTGAATAAGAATGAAAATAAAAATAAACAAACACTTGTCACGGTTGAGCAGGGATCGACCACGAAGGTTACTTTTTTTTATCAAGTCTATTGTGATTATTTACGCACTATTATTGCTGGTAACGACATGAACCTGCGATTCTACTCAGGTATGAGTAAAATAAGTAACGTACCTCCAGCAAATCGTCTACAATGCATCGTTTACACAAGATTATGTTAGGGAGTTTAACTCATGAAATGAAAGTGTCAGACAAAATGGAATATTTGTATATGGAATAATGCATAGGCATGGTCACAGACTAGTAATAATAATGACACAAACACATCGTTAAAACAGAAAGAAAGATATTTCGGTTGATTCATACGATCATAATCATTTGGCGTAAATAAGCTTTATTTCACAGAACATGATTTTTTACAGTGGGGCATAATCCAGGGAAAGTAGAGTGTGTAAGGTGAAGAGAGGGAGTTGGAGATGCGAGGGGAAGTTGTTAGTTTGGGTTACTGGTATGTGAAGTAGGTCATATATATTGTATTTCTTTATTAAATAACAAAAAGGAGTTGCATTGTTTTCTTTGTAAAATAATCAACGTACATTAAAAAGATTAATAACGCAATTCCTACACATTAATATACGTGTCCATGGATTCATTTTATGTACGCAGAAATATATATATATATATATATATATATATATATATATATATATATATATATATATATATATATATATATATATATAAATAAAGTGGAGAACTAAAAGCGAACCTTTAGGAAAGGTAAAACCTATTGTTAAAAGATGGTGGTTTCTAGAATTTAACTTTGAACCCTCTACATTTTTTCCCGTGCCTTCTAACGACCTACCTATAAATCACTTTCTCCGCTGGACTTTTTGACACCGGATTTTTTTGCAATCGGACACTTGCCTGCATTTGGACAGCTTCTTGACTTGTTTTTTCCCCCACAATCTTTATTTTACTTTTTCAAATTTTAAATCTTGGCCCTTGTCAACTTATCTATTACAGCAATTTCCTCTGATGATAAGATTTTGATCTTTGAAAAGCCTGGCTTAAGGAAAAAATTAATTGAATGAATTGCTTTTTTGCGGAATATACCTTGCATTGAGCAACTGAATTGAAAAAAGATCTGCGTCCGTTGCTTTTCTAATTCCTTTTCATCCTTCTACCTATATATATATATATATATATATATATATATATATATATATATATATATATATATATAGAGAGAGAGAGAGAGAGAGAGAGAGGAAGAGAGAGAATGAAAAATAATGACACGTCCTATATATAAAAAGGACGACCGAATGCAATATTCTTTACCGCTTAGAAAGTGGAAAAATACTAAGAAAAACAGCTCTGTTTCTATCGATAGAAAAAAAACAATAACAAAAAACTACGTAACTATATATATATATATATATATATATATATATATATATATATATATATATGATTTTCATTTTACTTCAATAAGTAAGTTCTCAGAAATCAAGCGGCCCATTTCTTCGACTAACACTAGATTTCCATGTGAGATGCATAGGTATGCAGATGTATTCAATCAAAATTCTACTCTGCCCCCAAAAGTTGAGTTAGTAAAGAAGTCAAAAACATTAATTCTTCTTCATTCTAATTACCCAGTTAACTATATCATAGTATATCTTTCTCTGTGGTCTCTTTGTTTTACCGGATTCCCGGAAAAGAATTAACTTGGTTTGGCGGAGTATACAGCTAAGTTCTGCTACTGAAGGTAACACCACTATGTGTGCATAGTTCTCTTCGAATACTATGTATTTTGAATATTTTGTCAAGGTTAACTCATACACACATACACCAACATACCCCCACACACACTCTCTCTCTCTCCATGTGTGTGTGTTTTAAAGTTATTGACGAGATGCTCAGTTGATAACTATTTTTAAATAATGCAAGAAGCCTGCAAGCATGTGCGTGAAATCTGAGACACTAGATTAAAATAAGTTGAGTCTGATATTGAACGCAATGAACGCTGATCGAATTTTTATAATTCTTTCTTTTGAAAATAGATTTAAATACAATTTATAAATAGACGAAGTTGTGCTCTTCTTTAATCAGTCGCTACATTTCATGTACAGCTGAGCCAACTACGATTCTACCTTTTCGATCTGTTTCCTTTCTTACTTAACGCAGACCACTTATTTTTTTTTGGCAATCGCTGACGATTTTATTTGCCTTCCCGATTTCCCAGAAGCGTAAACGGAAGTACTTGACATCGTCTTCCCTTTTCTCCGTGATGTCACGCGATTTCAGAGACTGCACTTCCGGCAGGGCGTTTGCTAACAACTGACATGTGAAGCGTTTAATTTCGCTGCAAATTTTTTTTTTTTGTGAATCATTGAACAATATTCTAAAACACATGCCGTACAGTTTAAAAGTTAACTATGTGAACTGGTGACTATGAGGTCGGGAATAATTTCAACTTTTATTTGAATTGGCGTAATTTGATAACCATTATTTTTTATCGGAATCTGCTCTATGGAAAATTGTTCATTTGCGGGGCAGTGTAGTATATATTCGTTTATATAATAGCAAAAATAATATGCGACCAGAAGATGCATATTATTGCTAATATAAATGTGATAGATTTTGTCGTTTACTTTCGTGATGCGAGGTCGTACGGACACACTTTTGACGAATTGTTATAGTGTGAATATATGTTAACATTTCTATATTCCCCAGTTTGTCTGAACTGATTGGGAAAGAGAACAGATATACTAGATGCATAATTGATTTCAGTTTTCGAAGACTTCATAGAAAGAAGAATTCCAAGACAGTATAATGAGACACGAAGCGAGTTTAGCAGGAAACATGCGAAAGCCTTCCCATGATTAAGGGAACAATGCTAGCAATAAAAAAGTTGTTTTGCTTTAGACTTTGTTTTCATGCCAATATTTTACGAATAAACTTTCCTCAGACTGAGACAGCCTTCGGGGAATCAGGTGCAAAGAGATAGAAACTTGTCAGCCAGGATTTACAGTTCAGATGTATGTGAGTATATATATATATATATATATATATATATATATATATATATATATATATATATATGTATATATATACATATACATATATATATATATATATCTATATGTATATATATATCTATATGTATATATATATCTATATGTATATATATATATATCTATATGTATATATATATATATATATATGTATATATATACATATACATATATATATATATATCTATATGTATATATATATCTATATGTATATATATATCTATATGTATATATATATATATATATCTATATGTATATATATATATATCTATATGTATATATATATATCTATATGTATATATATACATATAGATATATATACATATAGATATATATATACATATAGATATATATATATATGTATATATATATATATATCTATATGTATATATATATCTATATCTATATGTATATATATCTATATGTATATATATATATATATCTATATGTATATATATACATATATCTATATGTATATATATCTATATCTATATGTATATATATCTATATGTATATATATATCTATATGTATATATATATATCTATATGTATATATATCTATATATCTATATGTATATGTATATATATATATGTATATATATATATATTTATATGTATATATATATGTGTATATATATCTATATGTATATATATATATCTATATGTATATATATATGTATATATATATATGTATATATGTATATATATATATATATATGTATATGTATATATATATATGTATATGTATATATATATATCTATATGTTTATATATATATATATATATTTTTTATATATATATATATGTATATATATCTATATATCTATCTATCTATATATATATATATATATATATATATATATATATATCAGTTCCATTATCTATATACTTTAATAACACACAACACATGTTAACATATACGTTAGTTCTGTTTGATAGAAGATTCCGTTTTAATTGTTCTAATCAGTCGTAACTTATCATTAACTGAACAAATCACCAATGTTTTTCATAGCTATCTATGTATGATACTCCCCTTATTACATTATCTTGATCGAACATAATATTTCTTAATATTTATGTGAGTATTTAAAGAGAGAGAAAGTGAGAGAGAGAGAGAGAGAGAGAAAGAGAGAGAGAGCGAGTGAGATTGAGTCTCTTTTCTCAACGGAATCAGCCAATATAGATAGTGTGTCAGAAACACCACATACACATATGTGAATTAGTTGGCATATGATGAGTCTATTCACTTCTATAAAATAATTATAAAAAGTAAAAATACTTATAAATAATAATAATAATAATAATAATAATAATAATAATAATAATAAAATAAAAAATGGTACCAGTCTAGGCTGACACCACACAAAATATTTGCATAGGGTCAAGGAGGATGAGAAGACCGAGGAGGGACAGCACAAACCAGACCTTCACTGGAAGTGCAGAAACTGCTGGGATCTCGGTGAGGCTTACTGCCACCCAAACCCCAGAAAACACCAATGGTCTTTGCCGGCGAGAAATCAATGGTAAACGGCTGTTGTGATAATGCAAATTCATTTGCGGTGGCTATCGAAAAGAGGTGGAGAATACTGGAAATCTGGGGAGACTTGTTGTCACTCAGACTCCAGGGAATACCACCGGTTGTCGGTGAGCAATCACTGATGACCTGTGTGAGAACTCCTAGTGAGTAAATAATAATAATAATAATAATATAGAAGTAACGAGACTCATTAGTTTTAGTCATACAATGAGGATACATACATATATGGTACACCTTATAAATTATCGAATGAAAACAAAATATAATAGTGAAGACCCAACGAGTCAATACTAATCTTATCATATCTATCTATCTATCTATCTATCTATCTATCTATCTATCTATCTCTCTCTCTCTCTCTATATATATATATATATATATATATATATATATATATATAATAGTTATTTAGAAAGCATTCAATATTTAATCCTAAAACAATTCATTATCAAATAATTGTTTCTGCCCATTTAGGTAATTTACATTTTGTTTTATATACATAAACACTCAGGAAACGGGTTCATCAGGGTATATTTGCCACAGTTATGGTGTAAAAATACAAAATGTACCCATATTCATTTACTTTATATATTAATTTATTACAGTTTCTTTATTTAACTCTGTTTTCTTGTATTTGAAAACTTCATGATTTATTGTGTATATCAGTTATTTCACATTTATGTTCAAAATGTTCATACTCAATCGACAAAAATCACGGAAAAATTCACACTAAAATAATAATTAAGTTTCACTAACCACAATTCCCCATATTTACTCATTTATATACATACACACACATTATATATATATATATATATATATATATATATATATATAGTCTAAAGAAGCTTTGAGGCATTAAAAAAAAAATATATGTAAAATGCAGTTTAAATTCCCAGACAAACTAACTAAATCCAAGATATTGCAGACTTAACATTTGTTGGAAAATTAATAAATGAAAAAATAAAAGTATAAAAAAAGAAAAAAAAAAGGGGGGGTTAATTATCTAAGAGTGAAACAAAAACAGGAGACCTTAAGCGTCTAATATTAACACGGGGATCATCAGCTGTTTACCATGTAACTGTTTCGGAGATTTAAAAACAGGACAGTTATAATATTCATGGCTCTCCAATGGTACTGATTATACGACCATTTCCCGAATAATCAAGTGTCGAAATAATTCAGCTTAAAATATCACTAATATATACATAAATAAATAATAATAATGATAAAATAATAATAATAATAATAATAATATATTACCCTTAAGACTACCGTATGATATATTAATTCGCATATCAAATAACATTAATTATAACAATAAAAAAAAATAAAATAAATAAAAAAAATAAAAAAATAAAAAAATATATATATATAAAAATAATAATGATACTATCTAAACACTACATCCAAGAACCATTCTGCAATATGGTAGCTAGCAATAAAATTATATAGAAATTAAAGTTGCATTAAAAAATAAATAAAAAGTACTTAAGTACCTTAGGTACCAGAAAAGTAATTAGATAAGAGGAAGGAAACCTAGCTATACAGATCTAAATACCCAATATATAGTCTAAAGAAGCTTTGAGGCATTAAAAAAAAAATATGTAAAATACAGTTTAAATTCCCAGACAAACTAACTAAATCCAAGATATTGCAGACTTAACATTTGTTGGAAAATTAATAAATGAAAAAATAAAAGTATATATATATATATATATATATATATATATATATATATATATATATATATATATATATATATATATGGGAAATGAAAAAGGAAAAAACAAAATACGTTTTTTTATGTATTCATCAACGTTTAGTCTTTATTTGTTAGACTTATTCAGGATGATAATTTTAAGAAAAATGTCATGCAAGTACATAGAAATATTGGTTTGACATGATGGGTTGATGAGAAGAAGTAGTAGCCACTACTGGGAGCGCAGGACCAAGGTCCGGGCTGAGAGAAGTCGGTGCCAGAGAGTGAAATGAATGTGGATGTGAGTGAAAAAAGGGGAGAGGTGGGAGTGTTAGTGAATTTTTCTTAGGGTTGGAGAGAGGGGATGGGGTGCTGAGATTTTCGCCGTAGTAAGGTGTAGCATGGATTTTGAGGGACTGGGGAAAGACGAGGGAAGGGGGAAGCTCTGTGTCTTTGGTGTGTAGTTAGTATCATAGTTTTGGAGAAAGATTTGAAGAAATGAAAGATGATGTGAAAGTAGGCGAAGACTACTGGAAACTGCACTAATCACAACCTCCAACACCATCAGGCAACGAAATGGTTCTACAATCTATCCCCCTTAATAAGCAAAATTATCCTGACCGAACAAAAACTAAACCTAGATCATGGCTAACTTTTCTTCTCTTCGCTCTCAATTGTACTTATTTACAAGTCCCCGCATACACACTCACGCACAAAATCCCCCATATATACATTTTCTTTCACCACGAATCTAAACCACTTAACCACAAATAACAGCCTCACCATTGAACACAATCTAGATACCCTCACAAATATTTAGATATTTAAATCCCTTTTGCCCTCAATTTAATTTCAAACCATCAACATTGCCTAAACAAAACTACATTTCACCTATTTCTCGCCAAAATTAATGTAACTTTTCTCCTTCTCTTTCTTTTTCTTTCCCCTATTGTCATATTCACAGCATATTTTTCTTTCTACATATTACAATTAAGCAGTTATATTTGTCTGTATGCCTCTCTGTTAATCATTTATAAGTTCGGAATTACAAATAAACAAAACTAACATTTTTAGTCAGCATATAGAAATGTCACACGGAAATAAAACATGATCAGTACAGGATATTAAAACAATAAAGAGGAAACACGGTCATAAAACTATTCAATCTTTTGACTAACGAGATGACTATGAATACATTGACATTTTTTAAGCTGAAGCAATTAAATCCACAGATATATAAGATATAATTGAAAGAGACTATTTGAATACAAAAAGAAAACTCATTGAAACGAAAGTATAAAGCAATGAAATAAAATAAACACTTGCCACTATCCCTGCTAAGAAACACTAGATATCGAAAAACAGTAAAAACTCTTGAACCTGATTATATATATATATATATATATATATATATATATATATATATATATATATATATATATATATATATATACTTCTTTGTAATATAGCAGGAAAAATCCCAGCAGAGTGCTCGATTAATTAAGAATTAAAGTTAAACATTAACAGCGTATTATTTATTTATTTTGCTGCAGAAAAATAAGTACAACATTCGTACCGTCGATTTCAAGCTCGGAAAGACTTAGCCATCCGGCTCTCTTCAGCTTCTGTTGTCATCTGTTACTATTGACGGCGTCTCTTGTAGATTGCCATATATAATTATTTTTTCTTAAGGTATACTATTACGTCTGAACATACACACACACATGCACACACATAAAATATCATTAAAAAAGATAATAATTTGCTATCTATAACACTCTCCTGCGTTTGAAAGTTACTCACAACGGCCAATAATTTTCTAAGTTATTTTTGGTCATTTGTACATACTAAATTCAAAATCATCATTTGTTTGTATTGGTAGATCAGGCTTTTAGACATGCTTTAATTAATTTCAGCATCGATTCTCGAAAATAGAGTAATCCTCCAAGCATTTATGAGTCTTTATGGTAATCTTTAATAGAAAATCTTTCTTTCATTTAAAGTCCTAGATATCTTTATCTTTATATCTAATCTAGCACATTTCATATATATATATATATATATATATATATATATATATATATATATATATATATATATATATATATATATGTAGTGGGTAATTTTAATTATGTACGGATTGATTTTCCTAATTAATGAACGGATCATTATAAAATTTCCAGTATAAATAATACATTGAGTAACATGGACATATTCTTCATTTTGCAAATATTAACATTTAGGGGGTTCATATATATCATCTTTTTAATTTTTAAATTTCTTATTTTATTTTTTATTAACAAATCATCATAAATTAAGGAATTTATAATCTCGGCAACCCGGTGATTAACATGGCCATATGATTTATATTTTGTTAACTTTACCATTTAGGGAGTGTGACTATCGAAACCCGCCCACATCTTTGAATCTTCTAACCTAATGAATTGATCATTATGGATTTTTGAATATGTAACCTAAGAAATACAGTGCGTAACATGAGAACAATTGTATTAGTGGGTATACTTTTATTATTTTTTGTTCCCATACTTACTGAGACAGGCCTTTTCTGTTTTTATATTTGGGTTTCTTAAAAACATTGTCTGATATGTTTAGCTTGGTTTACATATATTTTTTGTTGCTTTTATATACACTATTTTCGTTGTTTGTGTTATTACTTGTGGTGGCTTTATACATTATATTGATTTCCATGCATCTTTACTTCAGAGGGCAGTTGTTACTATTTCTGCAGTTGCATATACTATTACTATTATTGTTGTAATCGTTATTCTGCCGTTGTTGGGTTTGTAATTGTTATTTAAAATTTTAAAGTTGTATTTCTTTATTTTATCTTGCGTGTTATCAGTGCAGCCATAACTGGCTTAAATGTGGTTAGTATTTATGATTACTTCGTTACTATAGCGTGGGATTAATCAAATAACCTTACTGTTTTTATTTCTCTTGCATCCTTATGTTCCCTATTTTGACAAGCTGTTCAGTATTCTTTTTTTTGTTGATTTAATATATTTATGTTGTTGGAATTATCGGAGATTCTGTGTTCTAAAGAGTTGCAAAGTTGCTTAAATACTGTCAGAATGATTTGAGAATATGATAATGTATACAAAAAAGTGATGTAATGTATTTTGTATTGTTTGTGAGATTCGTTGTTTAAGTTAAAGACAGTGTCTAAAAATTTACTTATTACAAGTGTATGTTTACTTCTATTTCGAAGCCTATTGAATGATATTTTTCCTCTTTGTTCTTTGCTACTCTGTCTGGTGTGTTGTATAAACTAATTAGACAATGATATCTGACGGTTTATTTGTTGACGATTGTGGAGTATTTGTTTATTATTATAAAATTCCTTCTATCTCGCATACCCTCGCTCAATCAAAGCTATCCACCTTAACGTTAAAGTTGGTGAATTGACATATCCTTAAACATATGTTGGTATTGCTGTACAGTACTGTATTTCTGCAATACATACTTATGTTTATGTCATTTTTCAGTTAAGTCTATGTACTCTTTGGAAAAGTTCAATGCATGTTACACGCATATATGTGTGTATGTGCATGCATATATATATATATATATATATATATATATATATATATATATATATATATAGTAAGCAATGAAAATATATATGGCAATCAAGCTACACAGTTGAAGTAAATACTGAAAACTGATACATAAAGAATTATATCTCCTTATAATATTTTATGTGGATACATGAAGTACTAATATATATATATATATATATATATATATATATATATATATATATATATATATATATATTTATATAATATCATAAACCCTCCACATAAACGATATTGCTGACTTTATCGCCGGCAATAAAGACTTAATAATAATTATAAAACGCACACTTTGACATTTGACTGTATATTTGTGTATTACGGCGTCTGATAATCGCAGGAGCACATAACACCATGGAAATAGCACATAAAAACAACCATTTTAATTATATATATATATATATATATATATATATATATTCATATATATATCATGATATCTCTTTTTCTATCTCTCTTTCTCTATCTATGTATGTGCTCATGTATATATATATATATATATATATATATATATATATATATATATATATATATATATACTAGTAAAATATACTAGTAAAATACTCGTCACAGTAGAGGTATAATCAGTAAATAAAGCATTCGTTTTGAACATTAATGTTTGTTCTTATGTTAGAGGGTATGCCACAATTTTAGTGGCATCTGCTTTTGTTGTATAGTTTACAAAACATAATTTTCCCACATTGCATACACTGTTGCCTAAAATCTTTCCAAATTCATAATGATAAGTTCAAAAGTTTAAGATTTTACCAAAAAGATACATATTTGGAGTGCGCACCGATCTTTTAAAAATGTACTATTAAATATAACTTACGATTTTTCTGCAGATCAATTCTTTTCACCATTCAATTATTTGTATCTAACTTATTTCAAAAGTTTTTTGAGGGCGGGTGCGAATTTTGGTGGCCGCATTTCTACATCGAAAAATTTACAAAAATATGTGCGTATGTTACTCACCCAGTTTCTGGGTTGCCGAGAATATATTTCCCAAAAACCTATAATAATCGTTTCATGAAAAGTAAATAAATAAGAAAAAAACTTTATATATATGCACCGTTTACATCTTAACATGGGACAATTATTAAGCGCA
>OY744527.1:78798071-78808071 GCA_963556195.1 Sepiola atlantica
CGAACTGATGCATGAAACTGTCCTGGGTTTTCTTAAACCAGCCTGTCTTGTAGTAAAATTAAACACAGTGTATTCTTTGTCCCAGCTCCCACTCGGTTCTTGGTGTACTCACGGTCGTTAATTCTGCCATGTCCTGTGAAATAATGACAATCGGTGAATAAATAAAGTAAATATCACATAAAGTGTACACGGGGCTCGTTTTTTTTAGGCAAGGAAATTGTATTCTAGTTTTACGTTCAACACAGCAGGTATATCATTAAATTTAGTTTAGTTTAGTTGTTTTACGGCACATCAACACTTTTTGGGTTATTTGATGTCGAAGCAGGTCATTTTGGTAAAAGTTTATATGCTTCACGTATTTTATATTCTCAAATATTTATTCATTGTGTTTCGTTTAGTTTTGTTTTACGGCATATCAACCCTTTCTGGGACATTTAATGCCAAAAAAGGTCATTTTGATGACAGTTTTTATGCTTCAAGTTCTTTATATTTTCAAATATTTATTCATAGCGTCTCGTTTGGTTGTTTTGTATAGGAAACATATTGTTTTTGTTTTTTGCGTTGCAGAACATAACTATATTTGATACAAGGGAAGGCAATAACATCAATGTTTGGTGCATTTTAAGTCAGGGAGCCGGTATCTGATCTGGTAGCACAAGGGACATCATTAAAAGAAAGTACTTTTTCTTCATCACATCTTAAGTCATCGGACGATACCATCTTTGAATAAAGTGTGGGGGTGATAACGTATGTACAGAAATGAATTTGCCTTAGCATATTATTATATAGATATTTTTATTCTGCATCTTTAAGAGAAAACGGTTTTGATTGCTGTTTTCTTTCAACTCAGGAAACTAATTTAATTGATTACCTGTTTCCCTGTCTTCGGTATTATTTTCTGTTTACAATCTTAGGTGAGGTATTTATGTACTACTAAGTTATTTAATCATGCAACAGTACATTATATCACGTTACATTATATCACGTTACATTATATCACGTTACATTATTTGGCAGATTCATCCGTTTTGATGTAACCTCCAAGGAATTTCGAGATCTAACGGAAATCATTCTTTAAATAAACAGGCGTACTTTTCTTTTATTTTTGAAAAGCAGACCCGATTAAATTTGTTCAAAGTAAGTAATCTTTGATCAATGGTGGGTGTCCGCCATTATAGAACACATATGTTTAATCAACTATGAACCGTTGTAATGTAGTGTGTATGCACGTAAGCGATTTCTAACTAATATAACTTAGACGAAAATAACAATGAACATAGTCTAATTAAGTTTCTGACCAGATTATGTATTAATAATTTGATCGATAGATATGCATTTGTGTTAACATATTAATTACAAAGAAAACGCATGGATTTTTAATCGCTAAGCACAAGCGAGTGTATTGCTGTCTTTATTTTATAAGTGTGCACAGGAAGTCAACTGCAAAGGAAGTAACCAGAGTTCAGTCCGCGAGCTTAGATCATATTATAGCATGTATGGCGTTGCATTAATAACAAAAATATTCAACATCAAGTTGATATTAATGATTCAGCCTACCAATGTTATTTATCTAAATATTTCCGCAGAATAAATATGTTGTTTATGTTAATGCTGATATAATAGAGAGCTAAATAATATATTCTCATGATAGATAACTCAAAAAAAGAACCAGCGCTTTATTAGATGTTAGTGTCAAAACACACACAACTTACTTAATTATATTAATTATATAGGAATGAGATTTTATAAATATTTAATATGAAATGTGTTCAATATACTCAGTAATTAAATCAATAATCAAATTATGAACACTTGCTTTTTTCACCGGTTTCAACGACATGATTGGTAGATAAAGTCTGCACTGAATATACCTGACCATCTCATATGTAAAACTCGCGTAGTAAACTGTTGTGCTTTGATTTTAAATAGTCCTTATACTGATTATATTGAGCACCTTTTTAATATTCATTATGTGTGCCCTTTTATATGTATGTACTGGTAGGCTTTGATGACAAAAGCGAATCTCCAAGGAATCTCATCAGACCGGAAACCTGGCGACTGAGGTGGAGCGATTAATAGCATGGAGAAGTTGTAAAGTCTGTTGGAAAAATGTCTTTGATTATTGGAAAGCAGTTACAGCAAAGAATTATTGATTGATTGATAAAGAATAGGATCGTGGGTTTGGAGGATAAGTTGAGTGAGAAAGAATGCTGGAAGAAAGATACGGGGGAGATCAGAGGCAAGTTGTAACGGTGGTGGTAAATAAAAAACTATAACACATAGAGAAGGAGAGAAGCTTGTCGAAAGAAAACAAAAACAATTAACAAAGAAGAGAATAGACAACAGAGAGAAAGAAGGAGGTAAACATGAGATGAATAACGAGAGAAAGGCTGAAGAATGCCAGAGGACAGATATAAGAAAGAGAGAGAGAATTATAGAGAGTATTTATTTACCTTCTCTCCAGGAGGTTAGGCACAAGGTCAGTTTTATCTTACACCCACATGTAAGATGTGACCCAAGGTCGGGTCGGGAAAGTGGGCTTTGAATAGCCAGCGCTCGAGAAAGTGAGCACTCTGGCCATTAAAAATTGGCTGGGCAGCTCCGTCGGCATTCCCCGGTAGGGGCGCCTCAGACAGTAAGCAATAAAGTTAATACTCCTCAAAGAGGGGAGGCAAAGCCTGGGAGGGTGGACCTCCTAGAACTGCACAGGACCGACCCATAGACCGGCGTAAATCAAGCCCCGAAGACCACGATAATACCAGTTTATGGGGTGTAGTATCCAACGGAACACATACTACACTTTGATTTTAGCCAAAACGCCAAGAATTGAAAAAAAAAACTCGAACTGGAGGACGGAAAGATGTTTAAGATATATTACCCTCCCATATTAGTCACACTTATAATAAGCTTGCATTCACTTGTCACACATTATGTTTAGCGTATACTTCATACATGATAGGGAACTAACAATTAGTTGTTATTCTTATGGGAAAAGTTAGAGCTGTTATACGATTCACACGAAATGTTTTTGGCCTATAGATGGCATCTCCATATCTTATCAACTAAGATGTACTGGTGTGGCCAGATTATATATATCTCTATGAATTGAACTAACATTTTTTTATATTTTACTATCATATTTTACTATTATATTTACAAATGAAAATATATGCAATCATTTTCATTAACAGATAATGAACGTAAACGCTGTTGTATACTAGCTGTTTCTATCCAGACTCTTTTTCATTTGTGTTGCAATCATTTAATTCCAACCTCTTTTTGGTTTTCCAAAAATGAATTTCGAATGAAGAAATATTTACACTTTGGCATGCAATATTCAATGCAAGAACATGCAATTTATATATATATATATATATATATATATATATATATATATATATATATATATATATATATATATATATATATAATGTAAACAGACATCTCGCTGCGCAGCTCTAACATCTTACAGTGGCGGCCTGCCTTGTTTGGGGTGAACTATGATAAAAAATTATATATATATATATATATATATATATATATATATATATATATATATATATATATATATATATATGCGATGAACAGACTTGGTGTCAATAAAGGTCCACTTCGTTTCCGAAACGATCGTACGCATGACTGTTGTTGATGTTGAATTCTTGAAACAGATATAAATGAATATGTCATGAATTTGTTTATCTCTAAACTATAATATATATATATATATATATATATATATATATATATATATTCGAAAATTGAACAAAAAAAGTCTCATCAGACAAAACACACTCCGTATTTTAAAAATAATATTTGCCTAAATAAATACAAAAAAATACATTTTTTCAGCCATCCATTTTTTGATCGGACGCATATACGCTCTTCCCGACGGGTTTAGAAACAGACTTTTTAACCAGATAGCGTCCGACGCTGTACTGATCGTGTAAGTGATAATTAATTATAGAAAAACGATGTTTGGAAGTCACGTTGGAGTCTTCAGGTCGATTGTGGTGAAAAGGCGATGCTCTTCATTGAATAACGAACAAGATAATGAATTATAAGAATAGTTGTTATTTGGTTCGCTTTTTACTTGACTTTTCTTTTCTTTCATCTGCAGCAGACGCTCCAGACATCTGCCTTCTTACACTGAAACCCCATCATCTAACCTCCACCTTCTTCTCTTTATTACTATCCGTCTATCAATGTTCAACCTCATCTGTTTCTATTTATTACACCACATGTTTGGAATACTGTTGTCATATTTGGGCTAGTGAATCTCTGTCCCATTTGAAGGCTCTTGATTAGGTGCAGAAACGTATCTGTTATTTGATTGGTCACCACCTTTTCTCGTTTTCTGCCCCCTCTCTGTCATAGACGTGATGTTGGTAGTCTCAGTCTCTTCTATTAATACTATTATGTCATGAGCTCTTTCAAATTGTGTGATATATCCATGCTTCTTTTGTTCAAGCTCGGTTAACTCATTGGTCTAGTGGTCTTCATATATTCGATGTTTTGATACCACATTGTAATACAGCTTCCTATTCCAGTAACAACTTTCCAAGATATGCAGACTTGTGGAACTCTCTTCTTATTGCCTTAGTCTTTTCAGGACTAAGGTCAATAGACATCACATGTCTTTGCGATAATCAGCTTTCGTTCTTGTTAGCTCTTTACATTAAGTAGAGTCATGCCTTGTCTGAAGCGATTTCCATGGAGAAAAATACTTGTCTCTCCACAAGGGCAGTTGCAGACAGAAGGTCGAATTTTAATGTAGGAAAATCCAGGTCCCCCAAAATAGCAGCATACATCAGTCTTGAAAGATTTTCCTTCAGTGACCGAAGCCAATAAAAATGAAGCGTAGTATCAGAACAGATACTACACTTTGCTCTTAGTCAAAAGACCAACTGCCCAACCTCATCTGTTTATACTTCTCTTTCTTTTAGTCCATCTCTCTCTTTTTATTATTTTTAACTTAGTTCACCCCAAACAAGGCTACTCTTTCTCTCTCTTTCTGTATATATATATATATATATATATATATATATATATATATATATATAGGGAGAGAGAAAAGGAGAGAGAGAGATAATATTAGGCTACATTCCAGTGACTAATATTTTATTCATTTTACTTATCATCTTCGGTAAATTATTACGGACTATTTCCTCCACAGGAGAACATCCGAAATTAGTATATCAATTCCGGATCTTTCATTTATAGATTCCTCAGAAAATAAAAAGTTGCCATTCAAAAAAAAACATTGCTAGGGAGCAAACAATTCTTTGTTTTGAAAATTTGGTCAGTAAAATGAATGAAATCTTTATCATCGGAATTTTGCCTAATACTCTATTTATACGCTCTGTTGTTATATGTTAACAATCGTCGAGCTTTTACCTTGAAAATGTAGGTATATACAAAAGTGGAAATATATAGAAATACGTATATTTTCCCACATCTCTGTCATATATATATATATATATATATATATATATATATATATATATATATATATAACGTAGAAAAAAATTACAGAGTATTTTCATAAACTTTGAAATTAAAATCAAACCCAAGTAAACCAGACAACGATAATTGTCATATGTATTCTAGAATGGATAGACACGTGGGAACCTGATATCTAAATCTTTATTTGATATATACCGGTTGACTGCTACTGCTGTTGTTGCTCCTCTGCTGCTTCTACTACTAAAACTACTATTACTACTGCTAATAAATATATTGATAGTAAAAATAGTAGTTTATAATAATAAAAATAACATATAAATGCAGTAATTAGATCAAAAGTTTATTAGGCAATAATATATATATATATATATATATATATATATATATATATATATATATATATATATATATATATATTATAATAGTTATATTATAGGACATGTTGCCTACTAAGACAATAAATATGACTACATTGTAGCTATAACATCCATTTTCATACGTGTAGACTATAACCAGTTTTGCGCAATGAGTCAAAGACCATCTTCATGAACTTTAGAATAAAAACTCTGAACCATATCTGTTCCGAATAGATATAAATGTAACTAAAGTATTCAAGAGACTAGAATGCATATTTTATGTTCAACATTTCATCCATCTCTGCTCAGTTAGCTCTCAGAAAATAAGGCAACCACCTCGTTTCTTTATGATATACATAGTAATTTAAGGTTCAACATACCTTCTAATCATTGAGTAAGTAAAGTGATGAATAATGTTCATTTTCTTCTCCACTTATTTACAACTGAACGATGTTAAAGTTTATATTTGTTGTTGTCTTTTCTTGTTCTTGTCGGAATCCAGGACGAGACTTTATCTAGCCCTGTCGAGTATATATAGCTTAGTGATGTTACAAGAGGTAGCAATGTTAAGAGTCAGTGAATTATTCTTCGTATGAGACTAAGTGTAACCGTGTCGAGTGGATATTACTTTGGCTTCATATACTATGCTATTTTGGATATTTTATCACGGTTTACTTGTAGGGCGAAGTATCTTCATGTCAGGGTGTCCTGACATACCCTTGTACAGAGAGACCAACACACTCGTGTATGGCGTCTTGAAAGAATCAAAAAACGATTCTTTAACGTAGTGGTTATAACTCCTGTTGTGAATTTGATTTTGACTAGGATATTACCGACGACCAGTTGTTATGCTATTGACTAATAATTTGTGTCAGGTGAAAGCTTGTTTTTTTTCCTAATTCATGAACTGAACACTTATTATCTAACTCATAATTAAACCTTTTCTCACCAGTTATAGTTTTTCCTGGACTTTTATCTTCTGGGCTGTCAGCATGCTTAACAAAGTTCCCCAAAGGTGTTAAAAACAGAGAAAGTTAAGAAAAAATAAAAATAAAGTTATGAATTTTTGGATTTATGATCGTTTATTATTAAATGAGAGATTAAGTGCGCAGAGGAAAGCCAGAACCAAAAGATAAAAGTGGCCGATGACAGTGACGAAAGGAGGAAGAAATATACGAGAGAAAAACAAAAAAAAGCAGAAGGGAATGTATTTTTTTAGCCTGAATTTATAAGCAAGTTTATATCTCCTGTATAATAACATATTTATATATATATATATATTTATATATATATATATATATATATATATATATATATAAACTGTATATAACTATATATATATATACATATCTAACAATATATACGTATATATATATATATATATAAATACCAAAATATATAACTATATATACATATATCCATATGACTATATATATATATATATATATATATATATATATATATATATATATATATATATATATGGTGTGGTGGAGTTATCCACAGGTCTGCGTGATGCGTCTAGTGCTACAGTGGAGCGTACTTGTAGTTGCATGTGCTTCCTACTCTTACGCTTTGCTTAGCCGCCAGATAGCCCACTAACTGAGCGAAAAGGGAGCCGAGTGAGTAAGTCTCCTCTGCTGGTATATAGCCTATCCCCAGACAAGACTCTAGTCTGACCTCCTCGTGGTACACTATGGTAACTGGGCGCCTTGCGGCCCCAGGCTAATAGACTAGAGATCTCGGAGTAGGTTAGAACCCCAGAGGTGCAGTGTGCAGGGCCTGCTATCATGCAATTATGTCCCGGCGCTCACCAATCTAACCCCCTGCCACTGGGTAGTGGTATGTATCTATATATGTATAGACATAATATATGGTGCCGTGTTATGAAAATTCTCAGGATAGTGTCTGGGGGCGCGTTTATACCACTGGGCAAGATACCTCCCTTAGTCTTTGTTAAGACAGGTGTCTAGGAGATGGAAAACTCTGATGTTAAACCTGAGGTATTTTCTTGCTTAATCTGTGGCGATTTTTCTGCACCGACTTGGGTTTATGAAAAGATTCAAAAAGTCTGGATAGTGTTTACACAGGCTTTCGCCATTATAAACAAATCTTTTGTGTGAGTTACTTGACAACTGAAGTTTATACCAAAGTCCTGCACACACACACAAAAATAAAAGTCCACAGGCGATAGGGTAAGGCGACGGGAACAGGTAAAGGATATTACTGGAAGTTCTTAGCTCGATCTCTACACTTTGGCGACCGGTGGGTGATGGCCGTTCTGCCCAAACATTTGAGCAATTGTGCAGTCCGTGTCCTCTATCGGTGACAAAGCAGCCCTGTTTAGGGATAGCACTGCTTTCTCTATGCTGGGGAGGGGGCGATAAAAGGAGCCCTAAACATATGCTTGCTCATCATTACCTTTGGCAGTCAACTGCAGCTGTATTGGTATCCAACATGCAGTCCCAATAACAGAAGAAGTAAAAACTTTCATTTTGGATCTTGGAATGTCTGGAAACTCACAACTGACAGAAGAAAAGGGTGGTTATACCTTTTTCTGGAGTGGCAAAGGCCCAGAGGAGCCTCGACATTCTGGAGTAGGATTTGCTATCAAGTCCAATCTTGCAAAGTCATTGCCGACCCTTCCAAAGGGCTTTTCGGATCGCTTAATGACATTAACCCTTAAAATTGAATGTGATACCCGTGCTATTTTAATTAGTTGTTATGCTCCCACGTTGAACAGACCAGAGCAGGAGAAAAATGATTTTTACCAGCAACTAAGAGAAATTATCACTAATGTTCGACACAAGGACAAACTTATTCTTTTGGGTGATTTTAATGCACGTGTGGGTGTGGATAGTACATCATGGCGTGGTGTTCTTGGTCATCATGGCGTTGGTCGTATAAATGGGAATGGTCTTCGTTTGTTGTCTCTTTGTGGAGAGCTTAATCCGTGCATTACCAACACTGTATTCCAACAGAAAAACTCCCACAAGACTACATGGATACACCCTCGTTCTAGGGATTGGCACTTGATTGACTACATCATCACCAAGAGACGTGACCTTGGGGACTTTCGTATCACTCGTTCGTTCCATACAAGTTGCTATCTTTCAGATCATGCCTTGCTTCGAAGTAAAACGTCTTTTCGTTTACAGCACAGACGAGTGAAACGCTCCTCTGTCCCTAAACAGATAAACATTCTACCATTAAAGAATACCGTTCAGCGGGCAGCACTGTCGACCCGTCTTGATCGCTCATTGGATTCTGTTGAGATAACCGATGATATCGAATCTTCCTGGAAATCCTTGCGGGACGTAATTCACACATCTGCATTGGAAGTGTTGGGGTTACCTGTCCGTAGGCATCAGGACTGGTTCGATAACCAGAATGTTGAGGCCCAGGAGCTGATCAATGAAATGCATAAGGCTCATAAAACCTGGATTGATGATTAGAACTCAACACTAAAGAGGAAATTGTACAAGGAATGCAAAAGTAAAGTCCAGAAAGCATTACGGCAGATGAAAGAGGCATGGTGGTCATCACATGCCAAATTAATGCAAGAAGCATTTGACAGAAGAGACTTGAAAGTCTTTTATGAAGGTATTAAGAAAGTTTTTGGACCGCACGAATCTGGCGTTTCTCCCGTATCTGCAAATGATGGCACACTGATAAATGATAGAGCGGATATATTGAATCGCTGGAAGGAGCACTTCGAAGCGGTCCTAAACAATACTTCCACAACTGATGAAGAAATACTTTCATCTATCACTGAACGATCTGAGATTCCTGAACTCTCATTCCTTCCAGCAATACATGAAGTTTTCGTTGCTATTAGGCAAATGTCGTCAGGCAAAAGGTCAGAGAAAGACACCTTACCTCCTGAGGTGTTTAAGTACGGTGGCCAGACACTAGTGAAGAAGCTGCACAGTCTCTTTGTGAAGATCTGGCAAGATGGAAATGTCCCCCAGGATTTCAAAGATGCATTAATTCAACACTTGTATAAGAATAAAGGCAATAGAAACATCTGTGACAACCATCGAGGCATCTCACTTTTATCAATTGCAGGGAAGGTCTTGGCAAGGCTTATTCTCAACATAATAATTTAACACCTTGTTGATGATATATATCCCGAATCTCAGTGCGGTTTCCGTGCTGGTCGGGGTACTGTCGATATGATA
>OY744527.1:78813071-78815571 GCA_963556195.1 Sepiola atlantica
GATGGTTATTTTAAATTTACATTTGTGCCTGCATTTCATCTCTTCTATTCAGAAGATTATCGTGTTCGTATTTCAGGATTCTTATTTTTTCCTCCAAACACAAATTGCATGTTTGCCTAAATCCATTTGGAATGTTAGAATAACATAAGACTGGCCAAGGAACCACTGGTGTCTGGTTTTCATTTTTCAGTAGCTAACTCTGTTGTGTTCTTAAGTTCTGGATTTACGAATGAGTGTTTCTGGTCATAGAAACGCTGTTTCCAGTTTCCAGCAGAAATGCCGATGTATAATTTATTGTCCCTGTTGTTATCTTCCGGACATATCGTGGCCTTATAGACCACACACTCTACTTTACAGTTGCTGTCTCGTGGGCATTCATTCTTCACCTGGAAATTACACTTATTTACTTTAGCCTTAGTGTTATTAGAATTATTCAGTATTTTATGATTATGAGTACTAATTATCCTATCCATGTTCTTTGTACTAGAGTAAGTAATTTAAATAGTTTTTCTGTTGAATATCTTACTTATATCCACAAAGTAATGTAAATACAGCTAATTAGAATTAACATGGTTATCTTTTCTAAACAAACGAAATCCTAAACTGCAAAATAAATTAGCATGACTTTCGTGTGATTAAATATATAATTAAAAAAGCCTTAAAGAAACAAACTGATCAGTCTCTTTCTTCTGTTATTATCACTCCAAAGATGGTTGCTAGGGTTCTTTCTGATCTTGACCAGTCTATGGCTTCCGGTCTTTATTCAATTTCTGTTGTTGTTCTCAAGCGTTGTTCTCCTAAACTTTCTTTTATCCTCTCTAAATTGTTCACTCTCTACTTGTATAAGTCTTGTTTGCCTTCTTGTTGGAAGGAGTCCTCTTTTGTCCGTATCTTTAAAAATGCTGGTGATCGGTCTGACCCAACTAAGTATCGTCCGGTTAGCAAGGTTTTTGAAAGTTTGGTCAGAGGCAAGCTTGTTTATTTTCTGGAAAGTATTGACCTCTTTATTGATGTTCAGTATGGTTTTGGTGGTTTTCGTTCAACTGCTGATCTTTTAATTGTTTTAACTGTGGTGATCTGTCGGATTATGGATAATTCAGAAGAGGGAAGAGCCATTGCGCTTGATATTTCGAATGCCTTTGACAGAGTGTGGCATTCTGATCTCCGACACAGACTTCAGCATTATGGTATTGATGGTGAGGTTCTTGACATTATTAGGCCTTTTCTTTCTGATCGAAGCTTGCGAGTAACTTTGGACAGTGTCTCTTCATTTTCTTTTCCTATCAATGCTGGTGTTTCTCAGAGCTCTATTCTAGCCCCAACACTGTGCTTATTCTGGTGTTGCTTCTCACACATCTCCCTCGGATCAGTCGAAATATGCAGCTGATCTAGTTGACCTGGGTTCAGTTTTGGATTGGGGTACTAAATGGCTTGTTTCATTTAATCCAGTTAAGACTAAGCTCTTGTCCTCCAGTCGTAGACGTGTCCCTTTTCTTCCTGAGATTCTCATGGATGGTTCTGCTCTTGAGAAAAAATCGAATCTGAGTTATCTTGGTCTTTCTCTCTCATCAAATTTTTTTGAAGTTCATACATTAAATCCATTGCTCTTTCTGCTTCTCTTAAAGTCGGTTCTCTCTATCGTTTCAAACACTTTCTCAAACCTGAAGATATTCTCTATCTCTACAAATCTACAATCAGACCATGTATGGAGGATTGCTATCATATTTGGGCTGGTGAATCTCTGTTCCATTTGAGGGTTTTTAATAAGGTGCAGAAACGTATCTACAATTTGATTGGTCTTACCCTTTCTTCTTCTCTACACCCTCTCTCTCACATACGTGAATGTTGCTAGTCTCAGTCTTTTCTATAAATACTATTATGGCATGTGTTTTTCAGAATTATGTGATCTATTTCCTGCTTTTTTGTTCCAGCTCGTTTGACTCGTTCGTCTAGTCGTCTCCATTAATTCACTGTTTTGATACCTCATTGTAATTAAGCTACTTATTCCATTAGTTTCTTTGTAAGAACCGCTTGTGGAACTCTCTTCCTTTTGACTGTTTTCCTCTTACCTATAACATTAGTCTTTTCAACACTAAGACCAATACGTACTTCCTGTCTATATTTGTTCTTGTTAGCTCCTTACATCATGTGTCTGCTTGCCTTGTCTGGTGCAATTTCCATAAAAAAACGTTGATTAACATAGCTTAATATAATAATAAAATGTAGCTATATATGTATATACACATTATATATATATGTATATATATATATATATATATATATATATATATATATATGTATATATATATATATATATATGTGTGTATACATATATATGTAGAAATAAAATAATATGTTTGTTATAAAAGTCAAGAAAATAAGGTGAAAAACTAAACTAAAAACATATACTATATCCTTATTATATTATGTTTATTTTTTTGTTTCTTATATATATATATTTAGACACATATATAGCTAATAACATTATGACATGCAAGTT
>OY744527.1:78825571-78848071 GCA_963556195.1 Sepiola atlantica
TTCGGGTTGGTTTCCGCATTCCAGGATTTTTCTTAAGATTGCAGCTGTTTGGATCATTGCCGTCTTTTGTATAGCTTCAATGATCCGTTTGATTCCAATTTCTCTGTCTTTGTTCTAGTTTTTTTGGGGATTGTTCCTAGTGCTCCTACGATTATTGGTATTATACTGACTTTCTCCACGCTCCATATTCCTTTCAGTGCTCTGGCTAGTTCCGTGTATTTGCTTCGTTTCTTTTATCTTGACTCTGTAGTTTGCTAGAAAGGCGAAGTCTACGATTTTGCAAGATGTTTTCTTCTTGTAGATTATTATAACATCCGGCCTCCTTGCTTGTATGAGTTACTCTGTTTGTATATGCATACCCCAGATGATTTTGTGTTTTTCTTTTTCACGTAGTGTTTCTGATTTATGTTTGTACCATTTGTCTGCGTATTCGAAATTCACTTGTTTGCACAAATTCTAGTGTACTGCTTTTCCCACACGGTCATGTCTGTTTTGGATTCTTTTTGAGCTAGTTTGTTACATTCACTTATTATATGATTTGCTGTTTCGTCTATTTGTCAACCCAGTCTGCATTTACTGTTTTCCTGGGTTTTATCTATTTGAACTTTAATGCAGTTCGTCCTAATCGCATTGTTCTGTGCAGCCATCAGTAAAGATTCCGTTTCTCTGTTCAAGTGTCCTTTTCTTTGCAATGCCCAGCTATTTTCGTTGGTTTCTTCTCTTGTGAGTCTTCTGATACGTCCATGTAGTTGTTTTTCTTCACACTTTTCTTATCTTGTCGTTTTGTTTCTGGTTTCCGTGCTTCTCGAGTCGCTTGTTGAAACGGTGTCTCTTGCTGCGGTGATAAGGATTTCCGCGTTTTGAGTTACGTATTTCTCCAGTTCACTTTTTAGTCTTTTCACACAATCTTCTATACTTACGAGTCCTTCCCCCCTCCATTTATTTCCATGTAGAGTCTGTCTGTATCGTCCTTTGGATGTAGTGCGTTGTGCATGGTCGTTACATTTTACTCCTCTTGTCAAGGTGACTGAGTTTTTCCTTAGTCCTGCCTATGAATGGTCCAGAGTATCTTATTAGTGCTACTGACCAGGTGTTTATTCCTGTTACTAGATTCCTGCTATATAATTTCGTTTCTAGGAGTTTTCTTGTACTTCGTAAATATTCTTTTCCAATCTTCTCTTTCATTTCTGTAGATTTGATGGTGTCTGCTTCCAGAACTTCAAGATATTTGTAGCTATTCTGTTCGCCAAGCGCCCTAATTTCCTCTTGGTTGGGGAGTTCCGTGCCCTCTGTTGTCTCTAGTTTTTCTCTTTTTATTTCAAGTAATGAACATATTTTCATTCCAAATTTCATTTGGATGTCCTGACTGAAGATTCTGGTCGTATTTATCAGCTTTTCGAGTTCCTTTTTGCTTTTTGCAAATAGTTTCAGGTCATCCATGTACATCAGATGGTTAACTCTTAGTTCTGTGTGTGTAAACTTATTTGTAAACTGTATCCGGCATAACATTTTCTGAGTATGTAGTTGAGGTGCAGCATAGCTATTATGAATAAACAGTAGTGGTGATAGGAAGTCTCCTTGGAAAATGCCTCCCTGTATCTTTATCTCAGCCATCTGTTGTCCTCCAGCTGTCAGTTCCAGTCTCCATGTTACCATTGCTTTCTTAATAAGATTAATTATTCTGTCGGGTATTTTGTATATTTTAAAAATATTTAATTCTCCATGCTTGAGGGATTCTGTCGTAAGCTTTTTTGTAGTCAATCCATGCCACGGATATGTTCTTCTTTCTGTTTTTTACTTCCTTCAGGATCTTTTGATCGGTGTATAGCAATCATGCGTCCCTCTTTTCCCCTTACGGTATCTTTTTTTGTTCTTCGGGGAGCAGTCCACGTTTTTTTTTAGAGATTGGTAGATTTGTTCTGTCAGTTGTGCCGTCAGGATTTTCCACATTGTTGGTAAACAGGTTATTAATCTGTAGTTGCTTGGGGTTGTTCCTTTTTTGGCATCTTATTGTATAAGAGTTGTCCTACCTTTGGTCACCAACTCTGGTATGTCCGTTTTGTGGATACATTCTCTCAGTTTCTGCGCTAGCCTTTCATGTAGGGTCGTGAATTTTAAAAACGAATATGCATGTATTCCATCATGGCCTGGTGCTTTCCAGTTTGCAATTTTTCTTAAGGTGTCCTTAATCGTTTTTTCAGTAATTTTTGTTTCTGTTCCTTCTATTTCCTGTAGTTCATTTTTCATGTTTTTTAACCACTTGGTATTTTTATTTTGTGTTTTAGGCTTTTCCCATATCTTGCTCCAGAAGTGTCTTGTATCTGTCGGGTACGGTTGTTCTGTTGTTATTCGTTCTCCGTTTACGTTTTTGTAAAACTGGCTTTAATTGTTTTTAAAGGTCCTGTTCTATTTTTGCAGTTCAGATTTGTATCTATATCGTCCCTCTATCAGTCTGCCCTCTATTACTGCTATATTTTGTTTTAATTCTTCATGTTTCTTATTTTTATTTTTATTCTTATTCTTATTCAAATTATAATTTCAGTCTTAAACTTGAAAGTAGTAAATATGTAACATGAAACGGCGTAGAAAATGCTTTGTAATGATTTTGAGAAAAAATAAGATAAAAAAGAAAAGAAAAATTAGAGAACGAATGAGTAAAGGAAAAATATGATAGTAGGTGTTCCTCAACACTTTTTTCTTTTTTTATATTTTTTGTGTGTATTATTTTAATTGAGAAAACTACGTCGAATATTACGAGAGAAAGAATGGTAATTGTTTTTCTGAGTGTCTTATAATACCAGTTTTAACGTTTACTTACATAAGGATGCAATGAAAACACATTTATGTTGGTCTATGAAAAAAAGGAACACACACGTAAAATGAAATAAACAATTTTGAATGGTAACGGTTTTGTTTATTTTTTTGTCTTAATTTTGATGGTGAAAAAAATAAATAACAGATGACACCTTTTAAAAAACATCTTGAGATTTATTATCAACAAAATGTATGTGTTAAAATAAGCAGAAATAACTGTTTGGATTAAAATTGTTTTTCGAATATATTCAGAATATTCACTAAATTATCATATTATATTTTGACCTCAAGTAATGTATACACTATTGAGCTATTATCCAAAATCCTGTGTGCATATATATATATATATATATATATATATATATATATATATATATATATATATATATATATTTTATACCACACACACGCACCTTGTTTCTGAATATCAGATACCAGAAAATGTGCTAACTACTGTCGAAATCCAGTCTATATATTTGTCGATTTCAGTTATACGCCCGTCATAATGGGCTTATTTTTTAAAACAAAAGACATTAAGACTTTCCTAAAGTCTCTTAAAACAAAAGATAGAATCTTTATTGTACCTATATTTTCAGATATCTATCGCAATTAATCCACATACGAATTTTTCAGTTCATCCCTTGTGTTTTTCTTGTGACGTCAACGTCGATTATCATATTGTTGTATACTGTAACCCAGTTGGTTTAGGTATATTGATACAATGTAATATATATATATATATATATATATATATATATATATATATATATATATATATATTAGTAGAGAATGGTAGTTTGCTTGAAGCATTGCTGGCTATAGTAGTAGTAAGTTTTTGAAAGGCTGTGGGCAATGCAAGTTCCGGGTAAGATGCAAGTTGTAAGGAACAAAAACAATAACAATAAATCGAATACGAAATATGACTTACTATTTATTTTTCCTTTTTTTCTAAAATCTTACATAACAGCAAGAGTGTTTTTAGCTGTTCGTGTGATGTCCGGGTGATTAAAAATCACTATTTGATATTTCGGGAAAAGACTTCCCTTAGTCAAAAATAATTAAACCAGAAGAAATTTTTTTTTCTCCGACTGTGTAGAGAATACTACAAAACAAAGGAAGTCTTTTCCCGAAATATCAAATAGTGATTTTTAATCACCCGGACATCACACGAACAGCTAAAAACACTCTTGCTGTTATGTAAGATTTTAGAAAAAAAGGAAAAATAAATAGTAAGTCATATTTCGTATTCGATTTATTGTTATTGTTTTTGTTCCTCACAACTTGCATCTTACCCGGAACTTGCATTGCCCACAGCCTTTCAAAAACTTACTACTAATATATATATATATATATATATATATATATATATATATATATATATATATATATATATATATATATATATATATATATATCCAATGTGTATTTCTTTTATGTACTTCGTCCATGTTAAGTAAAGGTAAGAGAGTAAAAATTGTGCCGGACGAAACCATTTCAAATTTTGATGGAAACCGACTAAGAAAAGTCGGACAACTTTCGTTGATTAAAACGAATTCGGAAAGAAATACTCCACTCTTAATAAATATAAAAGATAACTGTTTTTCTTCTTTACGTCATCAGAACAAACTCTAATTTATATACGAAACACTGAATTGCTGACGTAATTCTATTATTTTATATTAATATTAGTGCTAACACTGGTAGAGAATAATGTTCTTTGTTATCTTTGACGGAGGCGGTACATTAATACAACATAAAAAGCTATAATTAAAGCAATAATATAGACAATAATAAATAGTACTTTCTCTACTGCCCCACACACCTTCTAAGTACTGTTGGAGAAGTCCAAGTGATAGTTTGGGTCATTTCACAACGCATACATATATTATATCATTTTCTTATTCATTGTAGTCTTATGAGAATGGTATACTCACTTTTGTTTTTACGTGTCTCTTTTACAAAATACTAACATTTTTTAGGTTATTTCACGCAGAAGCACAATACTTATTGCGAACGAATACGTGTATAGGATATGTTAAAACCAGCTTTCTATTTTCCATATAGTAAGGAGGAGTGTGCCTGTTCCGATATTTCCTATATAGTATAACTGCGTAAATGACTAAAATAAATCAGGAAGGATTTGAATTTTGGCATATAATCAATTCCATGGTCTGTAAGAATATCAATTAGTCAAATCACACACATCTTTTGCAAACTGCTCCCAAATGTAACAGAAAAATGAGTCAAGCTTGTAACATTTCATGTAAATGTTATTGAATGAACCAATGACTTAAGCAGTTCATATCCCTGAATCAAATCTCTCAACCATTGGACTATCACTTTGTGATAACTTCGTATAAAATAAGGATTTGAGGACAAAGACACCTGAAGTGTATCTAACCAAGGATGGAAATACTCCGAACTACAGGGAACAAGAGAATACACGAAACTATATTTTCTATTTAGATCTTCAGATCGCGGCAATCAACCATGAATTGCCGGCGGGAAATCCAGACGTAATTAATGGCTCCAGTTGTTGAATATAAGAACACTGTAAATAGAAAAGACTAAAGCGTGAATATCTTGCCTGCAAAATTAGCATTATTAAATCTATAGGGAAAAATGTAAACAAATAATTTGTATTCATCTTATCGTGTTTCTAGCATGTAATTTTGTTTAAAGTCATGAAAAGAAGTTTAGATGTTTGTTTCTTGAGGTTCGAAAAAATAAACGAAAAAAAACACGTAATAAATAGTTTAATGATGAAGTGAAGTCTGTGCTCTCGTCAAGCATTGTAACTTAGCATGAGTCATATATATATATATATATATATATATATATATAAAATAGAAAACCAAAAATTGCTTATATGTTTACCGACGTTTCGTGTTTATTCAAAATTTTCTCAATTTGAAAAAAAGAGGAAAAGTTCGAATCTGAAAAGTCTTTGCGCGTTTATGACGTAGAAGGCATTTTTAAAATCAAACATACACGATAAATTTTAAAATATGTGGTGCGTTTATGAAGTGATATTAATGTTTTTTTTTTCATATCGACGTTATATACGAGGTTTTGTTGGAAATGTTATTTAAAAATAACTCGCCCGGATCTAAATTTAAATTTCGTTCCGTTATATTAGCTGACTAAAGAAGATAACTTGTAGGAACTGTTACGCTGTTTAATTAAACTGTCAGCGAGATTTATTTAAAATAAATCTGTATGAGAAAAAATAAGAAAATAAGTAAATACAATTCGAGCTTTGGGTTAAAAGATTTTATTTCGCATCGTCAGGACCCGTTTCCTTGGCAGAAAATAATGAGTATATTTTGTTAATTGCATTAAAAGAAAAAAGAAACGTGATATCATACACAAATCTAATTTACTTTTAATCCGTTAGCTGTTGTGGTGATATAAAAGCCCAATATATTAGAGGCAAAAATGAGATAGATTATTTTATTGTGTCTGTTTTTGTTTCATACGTAAGGTATGAAACAAAAACAAAAACAAACACAAAAATATTTATATTGACTGCGTTTTTCCTTCTTGTACCTACCCTTTTTCAAGTTATTGGCTGGCTTTTGACATAAGTATTTGTTTTGAGAAGTCTTGACTGATAGGTTGAGTTTTGGGGGTTCTGAAAGAACCGATATCGAACGAAACAATTTGATTTCCCAAGTTTCCTCTTCATTGTTTTGTCAGTATTCGAGTAATTCCACCGAAGAGTCTGAGATCACATTACCTTTGTTATGCAATTAACAAAGCCTGATTTTCTGCCGGCAAAAAGGTTGTCTGGAGATAAGGAATCAACTGAGTTTACCAAAAATTCATATTTTATATTCTTATATTTGAGCTCTCGTACTTAGAGGCCATTTGCATAAATAATAAAAATACTTTTGAGCTTTCGGCTCTATTCTGTTTGATTTTAAAGGGTAACATAATATATATATATATATATATATATATATATATATATATATACAGGGTGTCCCAAAATAATGTATACACCCTTTGCATCGTTATAACTCGTTCAATTTACTGAGTTTGATTTGCAAACAAAATTGATAAAAGAGTAGAACAGTAAGATACACATTTAAAAATACTGAAAGTAAAATTAACAAAAACATAGAAAATTAACTTTTAATAAACGTAAAGGCTACAATGTTTAAAGCAAGAAACCTGAAGTAATTGCAAACAAATGGGAGTAGTAATTGTAGTAGAATGTGCTCAAATACCGGAGTAAATGTCGCAGGACGTTTGTAGGTACAATTCTTCAGGTCTTCACTATATGGAAAGTGTATTGAGCAGAACGGGTTGGGGTTAGGATGAGGGTTCATTTTATGAACATTCTGAAATTACCCTAAGTAGCCTTTATCTTTGTTAAAAGTTAATTTTCTATGTTTTTGTTAATTTTACTGTCAGTATTTTTAAATGAATATTCTTACTCAATCTTGTTTATCAATCTTGCAAATAAAAATCAGTAAATCGAACGACTTATAACAATTCAAAGGGTGTATACATTATTTTGGGACACCCTGTATATATATATATATATAATTTGCTATAATAATTTATGAAGTTTATAAAAAGTATAGAGTCTAGCCTGCACTCTTTTTGTAACTCAAATATTATAGCGTTTGTCTCGTGATTCCAGCCTTAATCTACGACCGGCGTTCGAACTCATGCGACCGCTTGCAACCGCCACTTCTACACTAATGAGGGTAAGAGAGCCCGAAACGACGTAGGTGAAAAACACTTTAATAAAATCATAATAATATTCATGTTTGCATCGACATGTAAACTTTTAACCTTATGAAACTGTCAGAGCCAAATGGTTTTAACATCCGAAATAAATATTATCTGACAATCGAGATATGTAATCTGCCTTTATTCCTGTTACTTGTAAAATGAATGTATTATATAACAGATATGAACATTATCACAACTTGGGATGTATTAAAAAGAGGTGGAGGGATCAAAGTAAAAACGATGCGGCTTCGAAAGGAGTTGTTAGTGTACGTATACGTTTCCTTTAATTTGTACTATTGAAAAGTCCACCACTTATCTTATTTATACATCTATGAGAAAGTTCCTCTAACCTTATTTACAATGCAAACTAATAATGTTCAATCGATTTAAATAACATATTCTCTTTTAATGACGTTAAATCCGTAGGGCGACACCAGGTTGAGACCTGGTTTTGAGATGGGAGTGATTCTATAAAAATATCATAGTTTGGTTTAAATGGGTATTAAAACTAATAGAAATAGCGGCTGTAATTGACATTACATGCATGGCTTTCCATATGAAATTCCATCGATTTACACTCATTCAAATAGTTAATAGGTCGAATACTAATGCAAAACACGGTTTCATTTATAAATTCAGAAAGAAAAAAAAAACGCCAAAAAATTGACTTTAAAGATATCAGGCGGACAGAAAAAAAATTTATTTTGTCATTCCATGATAATTTATAAAACAAACTAAACATGCTATAGAATTTGCTATGAAGTTTATAAAAACTATAGAGTCTAGTCTGTACTCGTTTTGTAACTCACATTCTATGTCTGTTTGTTTGGAATTCGTGCCACCAAAATATCTCCCCCAAAGTAACCTACATTGATTATGGTAGTCGCAGTTTCATAAGATCTCTTGTTTTACAATAAGTATAATATTAGGGTTCAGTCTCTTGTAATTAATGCTATAATTTTCCACAAACACCCGTGACGTAATAGCGTTCGTTTACAATCAGTTCTAAGTGACAGTCTTCTGGAGGTTGAAAGTTCAATTCTTACTACAGACTATTAAAAATAACATAAAATGAACATTTCGACACGGTCATGACTTGCCGAATGAGTACTCTCTCTCTATTATTATTATTATTATTATTATTATTATTATTATTATTATTATTATTATTATTATTTATTATTATTATTATTATTATTATTATTATTATTATTATTATTATTATTATTATGATTATGATTATTATTATTATTTATTTATTTATTTATTTATTTATTAAACACTGTGTCTGCGGCTACGGTAGTCAAATGACATCCCGTAGCTGCAATCAGTCCTCCATGCTAGTTCCAGGCCATCTGGCCTTGTCATGCGCAAGTTGTCGTAGGCAATGAAGTTGTTTCGCTGTACGTAGTGGTCCTAGTCCCGCCTGCTTGAGGGCAGCACGTAGTGTGCCCAGCGTATTTGTGCAGTGCCGTCCTAGTCGCGATAGGTAGGCTTGCGAGACAGTAACGGCAAAATCTAGTGCCCTCTAACCCCTGGATAAATAAATGGTTTAATTTGAAATTCCGAATAGGCTACCCTAGTTGCACATCAAGATTTCTAGGATCAACTATTAGGTTCTCAAGTTTGAATACACGCATCCAGAGAAGGTCGGAGATTAAATCGTTCGGAAACTTGTGAATATAACATCTAAGATAAGAATAGTAGTCTGAATAATCCATCTAATCTAAATTATGTATATCCTTTTACGATTTCTTCTTTTTCCGAACCGTGCATAATTTTTTTATTTAATCTTATTTCTATTTTTCTTCATATATATTTCTTTCTTTAAGTAGATAGATGTTTCTGTCATTTGAAAGTTTAATATATCACTTTTGATATTCTTCTAGTTTGCCCCTCCTCTCCCCCTTCTCCTCTTCAATCGCCTTACTTAATATTGATCCGAAGGCATGCCTATAAACTTCAACTAACCCTTAAGAAAAGTACTTAATTTCAGGCGTTGGATGGACCATTTGTCTATGTTCAAGTATGAATTGGTTGATCGTCGGCCATTTTAGTCATCTTAAACATAATAAAATCACTTCTAAAAGTAATAACGTGTAAATGGTTTTGGACATTGTTATTTTGATTTGAAATGAGCTCCGCAGGGCTTCCGTTTTACAAATTGGCGATGATGGAAGATTTCATGATTTTACTTGTTTTATTGTTTTTCTCCCAGTCATCTATATCAATAACATACGGTAAATCTATCCTTGTTAGTCCGCTAACTAAAACTATGAACCTGAAATATAGTAGAAATGCTAACTTATTGATGTAAACTATTGAACTAGGACCAGGTTATTTAACAAGTACCCTAGACAGCATAACACTCTACATTGCAATTTTCACATCTGATTTTAATGATATTGATATGCACTCTTGCTTCCTTCTTGAACATACATTTTATGTCTGTTAGTTTAATTGGATTTCTAAGAGTAAAAAAAAAATCAACAAACTCACCTACAGTAATAATGGTAGTCGAGTCTTATTAGATAATGATGTTTTCCCAATCAGTCTTTTATTTTCTTGATCGAGTAATAATATTGTGTAAACCTCTGAAAATTCACACTAGAATTGTGCACAAGGAAACGTGGCGTAACAGATAAGAGCGTTGGTAAAGAATACATTCTAAGTGACAGTCTTCTGCGGCTTTTATTGATTTTAATGATAGTCATACAGTAGCTACATTTATCAGACTTAAACAAATTGTTGAAATTCGAACAATACCTTAAGATCTTTCATTGGGGGTTTGAGTAAAAGAATATTTTTAAAAAGTTTCGCAGCTCAAAGTTTTTGTGGTTTTATTTATATTTTCACTTAGTTTTCTCCAAAACAAAATAAAAAAAAAGAAGGATCATACAAAGCATGAACCCCCTAATCTGTTACCAATAGTTTAATGTGATCTTTATGACACTTGTAGTTGCGTTGATAATACCGTTAAATAAACGGTTAATTTAGTATACGAAGCTAGGTATAAAGAAAGAAAACAACGAAGTTAAAAATTAGTCTTTCGGGGGATTCAAACTTGTGCCTCCGTAAGAGGAACCACTGGACGCAGATGTCGTTTTGACTGGTTGACCGACAAGCAAAATAGATAGAGAAAACTGACTTTTTACAAATAAGTCATCCCTAAATTTTTGTGTATAATCTTTTTTTGTGACTTTTTTTTTTACTACCGATGTAAAATGATCTCCTGAAAAACGCGTTGCTGAATTTGTTATACACTTAACATTAGAATTTATTTCAGACATGATGTCATGTATGAGGTTGCCTTTTTGTTGACACTTGCGTTTGCGTAAGTGAAACCAATTAATGAATCCACGGGACTGGGAATAAAAAACAGCATGATACATAATATATTACTGGGAATGAATTTCAATATGAACTATAAAGCAACTCTATTGTATTCGCTGATCGGCGCAATTTCGCCGCGATCATGGTCACCTCGGTAATAAAAACACAAACAAAGATTCATCGCAGAGGCATAACAAACAAATGATCCTCCACTCTATAATAAATGGCAATATATATATATATATATATATATATATATATATATATATGTAGCAAAAACTACCCGCCTTCCCGGCAGCGATTAATCTACAGACGAAAAAAGAAAAAATGTTTTCTTTTCACATTTTCGTAATTTTAAGAAGAAAAAAAAGGTTATTGTCACGTTGTTATTTGATATATTCTTATGTTGAGATTTGATTTTGTTTAAGAATAAAAATGAATTGCCCATAATTAAAGAAATAAATTGAGTATTCGGGACAATTGTCAAGAATAACGAACAGAAAAAGGGTTTAATAAACAAACACAAATAATTAACAAAAATCTGATACCAATGGCGATAAAGTTACTTTTCTATTAACCTGACTATTTTATTTTTTAATTTTTTTAAAAGTATTTTAAAGTGTTTTAATTGCATGGTAATAATTCGTCTGAATCTGATCGCGTTTCAGTTCCATTTGCAAGATGGCGTAAGTGGATGCCCCCGAAGTTTGTTTTTCGAGTAAACAAATAATGCCTTAAAATGTACTTTTTCTACCTAATTGAATAGAGAAAAATAGATTAAAACCCCCTCAGACTAACATAATTTATTTGACCGCACTTTTTAATTGAAATAAAGAATTAAACACTTTAAAATACTTTAAAACACAAAAAAATTACGCAGGTAGGTATAAAAGTAACTTTTATGCCTTTGATGATAGTTATTCATTGACTATTTGTTTTTTGTGCATCCTTTCTTTCTATTGGTTATTCTTAACCGTCGTCTAAATCGGAAATCAATTCTTCAAATAAAATAATGATACATTCCTGGACAATTAAAATAGTTACTTTATGTTTTTCGTTTTTATTATTACAGACACAAAAATAAAAATAAAACTTAATGACGATTTAAAAAAAAAATGAATCTATTTATGTTTTTTTTTTTGTAATTTATAAAGCTTTTTTAAATTAAAAAAAACATAGGGGAAAGGGGTTCTTTATTCTGAGAGTATGATATCATGATGAACAGACACATGCAGTGACCCCAGAGAATAAGTAATGTTGACAGTATAATAATATGAAGAACGATCCCCGACCCTCCAAAAGTAGGAGTTAATGCCTGGGGGCATGATATCATGACAACAGAATAAAGATTAGACAACCACCACACAAGAAAACAAAGGAGAAAGTAATCCGGAGAGAATGGTATCGTGAGGAACGAACGTATACTATATTGCCCCCATGAAAGAGGAGGTAATGCATCGGAGGAATGTATAATGACGAATCAAAATATACTACACAGAATTAAATAAACATAAACCGTTTTAATGTTAATATAATTAGGTAGGTGGAGAAATATTTCGCATATTATTCTGTTAGAGGACATTAAAAACAATAGCAAGTGTGGTTGTCTACGTAAAACGCTGAAATGAAAATTGTGCTGAAAAATATGGTCGCCATCTTCATTAACAAATAAAAATATGCTAACTAAGGAAGAACGAAAAGTTGCTTTCATAATTTTTAGTTAAAAAACATGTTTATAAACTTGATATATAATTCTTCTTTAGCTGGCCTCTTACTCGACTAGCTTAGATGGCGACTATATTGGTCCGACCTTATTTTTATTTCGCAGTTTCACATGTACAGTGAAACTTGGCATAACAAATAAAACGTTAAAACCCCTAAGTTGCTTTTTATACTAAAACATTGTTTTAATTTTTTTAAATATATATTGTTTATAAGTAATGCCGAAACCTATTCAACTTTAAATAATTTACGTGACTGAAATAGTAATTAACCATCAAATAAGAAAAGGAAAGCTAGCACTGTTGCTTTTTTAAAAATAATAAGTTATTTATTTCTAACAGGATTTATTAAGTGAAAGTAAACTTTAAATTGAAAACAATTACAATTTAAACAGAAAATTCAATTTTATTGGTTTGCATTTTAAGTGAAAAAGTATTTAATTTCATACTATGTATATGTTAAGCTCTTACAGAGGAGGTGATTCTTGGGAGAACTGTACTATCTGTTTGCCATATTACAGCGACACTTGACAGAGGTTTCATATAAAATATTTCCCTTGAAAATGAAATTCTAAAAGTTTTTAAATCTCTACCGATTTTTTAAATAAAATCTCTTTAAATTATTTTATTAATAATTAAAATAATAATACTATAGATAAAACGATTGCGTATACAGAACAACATTTGCAATACTAATTAGAAATGTATATTAGAAAATATTAATTCATTAGAAACTTTAAAATAAATAAATATGCAAATAAGCAATATCGAGATTTGTTTGAGATATATTTAGATTAAAATATATTCGATATTTAGAAATATTTTTGTATCATTAAAATGAGATAAGCCGAGTACGTGTTGATGTTAATATAGTTAGGATAGATGGAAAAAGCTTTCGCGTGTATTCATTTATATATATATATATATATATATATATATATATATATATATATATATATATATATATATATATATATTGCTGTATGTTATAAAATTTAAATTGAAAAATTTTAATATATATATATATATATATATATATATATATATATTGCTGTATGTTATAAAATTTAAATTGAAAAATTTTAATATATATATATATATATATATATATATATATATATATGAATTCTCCTTTCCCTTTTGTATTTTTATGCGCCTGTAATATAAACATTATTTATTTCCCTTATTGTGTCCTTTTGTATGGTTGATACACTTGTTTTGTGACCGGTTTGAACTGAACTGTAATTATTATATCCTAATGTCTGCACTCTCGCCTTAATGTGATGTTTTAACTTCGAACTTATTGTCTATTCCGTGTGCTGATGTTGCGATTTGGTATCAATAAAAAATAAATATAAATAACATATATTATAAGGTACGAGCGTAAACAAATTTGAATTATCTCTCTTTCTATGTCTATATCTCTCATATATATATATATATATATATATATATATATATATATATATATATATATACTTAGCAAGTAATCTCATCGTAAGATTAGAAATCGTACCGGGCGAAACCATTTCATGTGTTTAGGGAAAGCGAGATAGTAAATAGCATATAAGACACCGCCCGTCGTCTTAAATGAATTTTAAAAGAAATACTTCGCCCAAAATATGTGGTCAGCAGTTGATATTTTCCTTTAGTTTTATTTTGTCACCAGAAAAAAATAAATAAATAAAAATAATAATGATGATGATGATGATGATGATGATGATGATGATGATGATGATGATGATGATGATGATGATGATAATAATGATGATGATGATGATGACGATGATGATGAAAAAACTTAATTAATATATCAAACATTTAATTAGTTCATATGATTTCGTTTAACACTGGCGTAGCAACATTTTTTCTGTGCTTTCTTACGACAGAAGTAAATTCTTAATATAATAATGCTGATTCTACATGCCACAAAGAAAAAAAGAAAATTATTTTTCTTGTTTTTTGTCCAACAACGCTGCCCATTATGATTTATATCTGTAATTCCTGACAGACCAATGCATGTAATATGCGTGTGGCATATAGTCTACTTACTGTAAAAAGAACTTTTCGACGGTCAAGGTCATTTAACAATTTTCCACCCACCTTATTTCCATTACCATGACACCCCTCAATTGGAAAGCGTCAGACGAGACGAAGTACATAAATAGATACATTTTGAATTTTATGTATTCATCAAGAGTCATGTTGTCGCAGCTACGTCGTTCGTTTTCATGGGATTTTAATAAAAAATCATATCGTAAGTAAATATGATTATATCATTAGTTGGGGTATGTTTTATCATTAGAATCTAATGATCAACGCATTTCGCCCCATTTGTTAGACCTTTTGATACTTACATCTCTACAACGTTGTCGACGGTGTTTAATGTTTGGCGACAGTCTGGCTTAAAATACTATGGAGCAGTAGAAACATCAATTCAAAACAGAATGGTAGTGTATTGTTTAATTCGAAAAGAAAAAAAACTACTGAAATTCATATGAGAAAGGAAGTATCATAAGTTTCATAAATATACAAGAGAATGGATAAACACACACACAAACACACACACACACACACATATATATATATATATATATATATATATATATATATATATATATATATATGTATATGTTTGTGTGTGTGTTGATTTTGTTTTCGTCAAAGCTTAATATTTCGTATCAAGCAAATTGACTTTTCTTGCAATATATTAATAACCGTCGCTATACAATGAACACAAAGATAGTATTTTTTTTACAACGTTCAAATTTTATAGACAAGATGAATCTTCAAAAAAACAAAAGCCGACTTGCACTTTTACGTTTCACCAAAACAACCATATCTCACGCGACACGTGCTGAAAATCGAACTAACATTAACCACTAAAATCAAAGGTGGTACCTTGTAAATTGTTTCTTTAGTACGCTATCGCAATATATGATTGTTTTTGTGAAATGTACAAATATAATCGTTTTTATTTCTGAAAATTTATCATGTCTATAAAATTCAAACTTTGTAAGAATGTTTACCTTTGTTTTGATTGCATAGCGACGATGATGAAACAGCTGTCATATTGCATTAAAAGCTTTAAGGCTTGATACGATATTTTTAGATTTGTCGGATATAAAATTAATTTTTAATTGCTCTAGAATAAAATATACACATGTTTTAATCCTCTAATATCAATTGAGCTTTAAAGTACATGAGTTTGACTAACATGTATATATATAATATGTATATATATTTATATAATATGTATATATATATAACATGTGTGTATATATATAATATGTGTATATATGTGCATACATATAATATGAGTATATATATAATATGTGTATATATGTGTATATGTATATAATATACGTATATATATAATATGTCTCTATATATAATATGTGTGTATATATAATATGTATACATATATATATACAAGATGTATATATATAATATGTAAATATATAATATGTATATATATAATATGTATATACATAATATGTATATATATATATAATATGTATATATGTATATATATATAATATGTATATATATATATATATATATAATATGTATATATATATATATATATATATATATATATATATATATAGTAAGTTATGAAAATATATTTATGGCAATTAAGCTACACAGAGGCTCTTGTGTTTTATCCCCGGGGGATTCTCAGTCTTAAAGGCATGGAGTTTGTTTTGAATGAAAAATTTGAAATCTTAAACTTTAATGACCCCCAAAATCTATTGAACTGTAGAAGTGAGATAGAAAACAGCTGCCTGCACAGAATAAAATTTAACTTATGCTAACAGTACATAAATAAATAAATAAACAAACAAACAAGTAAAAACAACTTAACTAAACTAAAACCTAAAAATTTAAAAACTAAAACCTAAAACAGAGATACAAAGAAACCACGTGTTAAAATAAGGTCACCCATTATATTGACGCAACAAAGAAACCGGATATAGGCCACTCTATAGAAAACAGAACAGTAGAATAGGAAATAAGAAGTAAAAATAACCGGACCTTTGTTCGTGAGATGCCCAACCATTAGGTCAGAGAAAAACAGAATTGATTGGTTAACTAGCTAGCCGTGTATATAAACACACACGGCAAAACAAACTTCATGCATTTTAGCCTGACAATTCCCCCGGGGATGAAACGCGGGAGCCTCTGTGTAGCTTAATTGCCATAAGTATATTTTCATAACTTACTACCCAGCTCTACTTACGTATCGAGCACTGTTGAGCTTGGTGAATTCACAACCCTTGCTTCACAATTACACGCGCAGCCACCCTTACGGGGGTATCCATTTTTTCTCAAGACGGAACGGAGATGATTTTAATGTAAAACGCTACTCTTTGGTAGACTCGCATGTTTCTTTAAATAATACTATTACCAGCTATATTACTATTTACGGGTCTGCGGATATAGAACAATCCCAAAGAGAAAAATGAGACCCGAATAGAATTTGAACTTGTGCCTATAAGACGATGTCAGTATTATATATTGCCTATCAGTCGAAAATTCTCATATAACTCAAAGTAACAAGAACCCTATTCATGTATGTGCATTCATGTATGTGCATCATTTTACAGTGACTGTCCGGGCCTTATTGCAAACGCGCTTTCATGTATACACGACATCCATTTGTTTATTTTGGTGTAAGATTGGAGTCCGTAGTATCGAGCGCAACATTATGTGTTCAGCATTGAACAAGAAGGAAAGGGCGGATATTTTAATTTCGACGTAATCACCAGAAAACATAAATAAAGAGATCTATAAATCCATGGGTGTTGACGGGTTAATCCTACAATTTATACTGCTGATTGTCAGGGTGGATACGCCTCGACCACTCAGATAATCCTATGGTTTATAATCACTGTCACTTGGCTTTACGTAACCAGGAAATCTTCTTTAATATACTTTGATGCATGAAAAGGAGACAGAGAGAATCATATAAGGAAACAAAGAGATAGAAAGAAAGATGCATGATATATCTGATTACTATAATAGAGGGAGGTAATGGTAGTGAAGTTTATACCGATGTTGACTAATGACATGGAGTGCCAAGTTCGAATCCTGTCGGTTCTATAGTATCACTTTCAATTATGGATGTTGCCACATTTCACGTGGTCTCTCCTGTAAGAACTTGATTATAGAAGGAATTGGGAAAACTAATGCAAATAATAGAATCGAGCCGGTCAAAGGCTGTACGATGCTGATTCATACGAATTTAGGTTTACTATAATGGACATTTAATGAATGAATTTAGGTTTACTATAATGGACAGTTAATGACTGAATTTAGGTTTACTATAATGGACATTTAATGACTGAATTTAGGTTTACTATAATGGACATTTAATGAATGCATATAGGTTTACTATAACGGACATTTAATGAATGTATGTAACTGAACTATGTTACAGCCTAAGTTATTGCATATCTTTGCAAATGTCATGCACGATATATCAAAGTATAATATAACGGGCAGTTTCTCTGTGGTTGTGTGTCTATTTGTCTGTCAGTCACAATTTTTAAAACAAATATCCTAACGTTTTTTTTAGAAATGGGAAAATATTGCATTAATACTAAATAATAAATTTCGAACAAATAAATTGGCGCCATGATACGAAATCGAAACCTTGAGATCCTTCCTAACCAAAAGAAATATCCAAGTTGTCCTCGATGGCCGTTCATCCAAGCAACATGGCATAAAAGCTGGTGTACCCCAGGGATCCATCCTTAGACTTCTACTGTTCCTGATTTTCATAAACGACCTCCCTGATGATATTGTGTCTGAGATGGGTATATTTGCTGACGACACAACGCTCTACTTTCGTCATGTGGGCAAAACGGGCGCGCACATATCCGAGACAATGGCTGAATCTTTAGAAAGTGAACTCCAGTCTGTAGTTAAATGGGGTCATAAATGGATGGTAACATTTAATGCTGCAAATACAAAGCTTCTTTTCTTCAATAACTACAATACACCTTTTCAACCACCGATTGCCATGGCAACTAACACCCTACTCGAGAGTCCAACGTTCACACTATTTGGTTTTACATTCACATTTATTGGAACAAATACATTGAAGACATTGCCAAGGCTGCTGCAAACAAGTGAGATCTATCTTCCGTGCTAGTAAACTTCTCACACCTGACATTATCCTATATCTCTACAAAGCAACCATCCGCTCTTGCATGGAATATTGTTGCCACATCTAGGATGGTCCATCATCCATTAGTCTCTCCCTCTCAGACAAGTTCCAAAAAAGAGTCGCTAACTTAATAGGCCCCTCACTATCCACCAAGCTCCATCCCCTATCGCACCGCCGCAATGTTGCTTTCTTGTGCCTGTTTTACAAGTACTTCAATGGATTGTACTCCGATGAACTTGCTGCTCTAGTACCTATTAGACGTAAATACACTAGACTAACCGGACAATCAGCTAAGCCCCATCCATTCACTGGTGAGGTACCCAGATGCCGGAGAGCCTTCTACTCCAATAGCTTTTTTCCTCGTGTTGCCGGCCTCTGGAAACTCCTCCTTGCTTCTGTTTTTCCGACTGTAGCGACGTGTAGAAATAAAAACCTAATGTAAACAGACATCTCGCTGCACAGCTCCCAACTCAGGATGCCCCCTCTAACTCTCAGTAACCCTTTACATCTACAGTGGCGGCCTGCCATGTCTAGGGTGAACTATGATAAAAAGAACATTTTTACAAAAGCTCTTCAGTCTGACGTTCTATTAACTGAAATATTTGCACTTTCTTATAAAAAGATCTTAAACTTTAACAAAATAATCATAGCTTTGGCGTGACGTCATAGAATTATGATTTACTTCATGTTTAAAAAATGAATTGAAAAATAAGCGACAATTAAAAAAATAAATGAATTGGTAACCATCTTCAATAGCGTTGAAAATTATGTTAATATTCAAAAACAATTTATTTAACTTAAACTATATATTGTATATAGTTTTTTTCACGATTAAATAATTCTAGACAAGTAAATAGGAACACTCTTTCGCAGACAGCGAGAGAGAAAGAGGTGACGCGGTTGCGTAGCAAAGAATGCGACTGGGGAGAGCATTTATTTGCTAGGCTTTATTACAATAGTGATTTTGGTGTCCGTCTGTAACTAAGACTACAACACAAGTGAAAAACATATTCAACAATTTTACTTTTACTTTGATTGTTGATACCAATAAGTCACCGTTTATGAAAGCTCAAAAGCTCCTCGGCGATAATTGATAATGAGAGTGTCAGTTAGCGATGAATAATACCTTGAGAGGATTGGAAAGGATAGGTTAAATTGTCAGAATTGTATTATTTAAATAGGCGGCTTGACAATAATCTGGACTGAAAAAAGACCATGTTGCACTTAGCTGAGAAAAAAACCCATCAATATGGTATTTCACGGATGAGAAATTCTTAGAAAGAAACGTTATTCATGGTAGTTCCGTTCAGGTTTAAATTTTTTTAAAAGTGTTTTATGCTAGACGATTTTTTTTCTGTAAATGTTTCTCACGTGGGAACCAGAGGTTGGGCAGAGTTTAGCACTTATGGAAATAACGATAACGTAGAGAAAGAGTAACACCATCTCTTCTGTGATAAAGGGGCTGAATGTAAGAGAAGATGTTGCCCACATTTCGAAGTCAATTCTGTACTCTGCCAAAGCATGTGACCGTCCTCTCAGAAGCACCTCCCCAGATATGGCAACACTACGTATCTGACTTTTGTACAAGTAGAGTATAACGTCAGTAGTGAAGTACACTGTGGAGTAGAAGAAAAATCAGACCATTTTTCTGCGACCATAGCAATGTATTTTATATAAGTCTTCCATTTCAGGTATGCACGTAAGGTCACTCCTAGGAACTTCTCAAAACGAGGGGCCATTTTGTTTAGATATTTGTACAACAATATGCAAAGACATTTAAAATAAAATTCGTACTTTTTTCTGTTTTTCAATTAAATATTTCGCATATACCCCTCGTTTCAAATAAGCTTAACGTAATTTAATTAAAAAAAATCTTCAAATATAGATAGACAACTAATTTAAAAAAATGCTAGCATACATTTGCTTATTTTATGCATAATCTATATGATAATACGCTAAAGCGTTTCATGTTTGTATGTACGTTATCAGTTTTAACACACGTTTTAAAAAAATGAGATCGTCCAATCAGCAAAACTGTTTATTGGTGATTACTGTGATGTCATTAAGGTAAATTATTCCGACGTTATCTATTTTAAAATGAATTGTTCCAACATCAAATGCTAACGTCTCCTCAACTAAAACAGTGCACTTTTAAATAAATGCATTTTAAAATGTTACATCCTGTTTATTAATTTGAAGTATGTTTGGCTGACAATTATTTGTACGGAAAGAGAACATTTATTGTTTTAAAAATACTTTAAGTGCTACAAGTTAATATTAATAAACACAAAAGAGACATGTTCGTTTTATTTATTTAAAGAATATTAATTTCTCTATGACAATTATTTTCTCGGAAGAAGAAAGAGTCATTTATTATTATTTTTTTTTAGTTCAAAAGCTATATTATTGTCAACAGTAAATTAGACAGATTGGTGTAGAAAGACCCGTGGAATTTCCACTAGTTCCCCACTGGTATATCTTTATTATTGTAAGGGTATGGTACTTTAATATACTCCTAGGACTGACTTTTACTCCAAACCTGTAATATAAGACTTCCTTCAGAACTGATTTTAGGTCGCTTGAAAAATTGTTGGATCATTCTACCTCTCCTGAAAGTACATAACTCCTGGCGCAATTCTTTACCTGTATAAGAACCATAAACTTCCTAAGATGGAGTACTGCTTTTATATATGTAGGGATGCCGCTCGGGGAACTCTTTTTTGTCTTGAGAGAGCACAACACCGACTTCACAGACTAGTGGGAATTATCTCCTCTACATGCTCTTTCACACAGAATAAATATTGCTAGCCTTTCTCTACTGTATCGTTATGTTGATGATAGGTGTTCGACTGAACTCTAATCCATGATCCAACGTTGTAAACAAATTCACACCAAGAACTCGCATAACTACACTAAAAGCAAACACCTTTCATTTCTCTCTCACTCATTCTGCACAAGTTTTCAAGTCTAATGTACAAAAATACTTGTTAAGCCGTCTTCATGGAAAATCAATTACTCTTAAGCATTCTTTTGCCCATTCAACCAATCGAGGTGGCGTTCATCGTTCAACTGACAATATCTCTAACCTTTATTCTCGAGTGGCCACCCGGCCTTGATAAGTAGTGACCGATTAGTTAAATAATATGTCTGGAAATAAAACCGCAACACAAGTAAGAACTTATTCAATAACATATTACGTTACAATACATCTTTATTTTCAAACATATTACGTCATAAGCTAAAACATTCGAAAAGATAATAAGTCAAATGGCAGTATTAATTTCCAAAAATACGTTCTCATGAGTCAAAACACATCCCTACACATATTACATCATATACCGGAGTTAAAAAAATATTACGTGATAAACTAAACTTAGTCCCAAATATATTACGCCATATATGCCAGAATGTATTATCAACGAGATCACATTAAAAACCCAAACTTATTCCCACAGATATTGCGTCATAATAGAAACATATTCTTAAAAATATAACATTATATGCTAAACCTTATTCTCAAAGATAGTACATCATATGTCAAACAATTTTCAAAGATACTACGTCATATGCCATAATTTAATACGAAGGATTTTAATTGTCAATATCGAAAAAGTAATCCGAGATAATATTTAATATTAAGTGCATTATTACCAATTCCATCCTGTAGCAAATTAATTAATTTAAATCTAATTGATATAAATGAGATATATT